>BSBK01000505.1:600000-1142245 GCA_027943335.1 Chamaecyparis obtusa | reverse complement strand
ATATATATATACATATATATATATATATATATATATATACATATATATATATGTATATATACATATATATATATATATATATATATATATATATATATATAAGTCAATCAGATCGAAGCTATATAATTTAACACTCCCTCTTAGCAAGAGAGGATTGATCAGAATCATGATCTCATGATGTGAGTGTTATTGAAATCCCTAACTCAATTAGAAATTGGATTTTGGTAGTAACACTTAATCACTTTATATCAGGGTAACCAACAAGGTCCGGAACACAAGTTTAATGTACTCAACCTGACAGAAGAATTTATCATAATCCCCGACTAAATTCAAAACTGGATTAAACAATAACTTAAATGGGTCAAACTATTGTAGGTCGTCACCTTACAATAGTGACCTCACACACATGAAAGATCATCACCTTTCAAAACACACAATATTGTAATATTTTATTTATTTTATTCACGAATACATCAATTTACATAATAGAGAGATTTAATCTTATAAATTTAATCACAACTTAATCATACCAAGTTTCTTTATGAAGTACTCGATTTTTCAACTTTGTAAGAGGCTTGGTAAAGATGTCAACATTTTGTTCTTCAGTACTAATGTAGACCAATTTTGATAATATTTCTGTCTACCATGTCTCTTAGTGGTAAGGAATTTCTATGTGCTTGGAACGATTGTGAAAAACTAGATTTACTGAAAGTTTAATGCAGCTTTGATTGTCACAATGAATTAATGTAGGCTTTAGGGGCTTACCGAACAATCCAAATAGTAACTTCCTTAACCATAATACTTCTCGAGCTCCCATCAAAGCATCCATATGTTCTACTTCAGTAGAATTTTGAGCGACCGCTGATTGTTTCCTACTGAACCAAGAAATCATTGTAGATCCAAGACTAAAGAAACATCCTGTAGTGCTTTTACGATCAATAGAATTTCTAGCCCAGTCAGAGTTAGAGAACCCTTGAATTTGTATCTCAACATTCTCGTATTTTAGGGCCATTCCAATTGTACCATGTAGGTATCTTAGAATATGTTTAGCAGTCGTTAGGTGGATCTTCTTTGGTTCACACATGAAATGACTTAACACATTTGTAGCATAGCAGCTATCAGGACGAGTATTTACCAAGTACAAAAGAGATCCAATTAGCTATCTATAATATGAAGGATCTATAGGTTCTGAATCTGCGACTTCATCTTTGAGTTTATAAAGATTTGTTTCCATTGGAGTGGTTAATGGTTTACAATCCATCATGCCAGATCTGGTTAAAAATATCCATGTGTATTTTCCTTAATTTAGGAAATATAGTTTTCTTTTTGTAATACTTCTAAGCCTAAGAAGTAGTCTAACAAACCTAGATCCTTCATATTAAATTCATTTATGAGATCCTGTTTGCATTTAGCAATAAGATGATCTTCTATTGTTATTAAAAAATCATCCACATAAAGAACTAGAATTACCATTTCACCATTGAATGTTTTGAAGTATATATTAGGATTAGCTTCATTTTTGGAGTACACTAGCTTGGAGAGATAACTATCTATACATTCATACCAAACCCTGAGAGCTTGCTTAAGGCCATAGAGGGCTTTCCTTAATTTGCAAACATAATTATTATTGTCAAGAGTGGTGAAGCCTTCCGGTTGTTCTATGTATACTTCTTCATCGATAACACCATTTAGAAATGTTGTCTTTACATCCATTTGATGTATCTTCCACCCTTTGGATGCTACAGTGGCAATAATAGTCCTTACAAAAGTATATCAAGCAACCAGAGCAAAGGTTTCTTCGTAGTCAATTCTAGCCTTTTGAGAAAAACCTCTGGCGACAAATCTGGCCTTATGTTTTTCAATACTACCATCTGAAGCATATTTGATTTTGAATAACCATCTTGAAGAGATGACAATTTTCCCTTTAGGTCTTGGTACTACTTCCCAAACATCATTTTTTTTTATAATGGATTGATATTCCTCGATCATCGCATATTTCCAGGCTTGACATGTTAAAGCTTCTTTAACATTAGATGGTTCAGATTTTGTAAGTTCTGCCATAAGTGCAATATATCATCTCTGATTTCTTGTTCTTTTACTTTCTTTAAATATTTCATCAGGTTCAACATTATTTTCTTCAATCATTTTTCTTGCCCATGGTGGCCTTTTCTTATTGTTAGGAATTTCAACATCTTCAAGGTTAGATGAAGGGAGTTCATCATTTTTATATTATGTTCTCTCTTTGGTTTTTAGTAATGTAGTTCCCATCATCTTGAAAGGAATTCTCCCTCTAATTCTCAATTTCATGATTTTCATGATTTTCTATAATATTCTCCCTCTGATTCTCATTTGATCCCTCTTCTGTGAGTGTAGAGATTTTAAGAGCAATGTCTTCTTCAAATTTGATATCTCTACTAATGTCAATAGATTTCTGTCCTGGTATGTAGACCCTGTATCCTTTAGTAGTTTCACTGTAACCAACAAATATTCCTTTCTTTCCAGAGGGTTCTAGTTTGGTTCTTTTCTCTTTAGGAATGTGAACATATACGAGACATCTGAAGATTCTTAGATTGACTTAGATTTGGTTTCTTTCCTATAACGACTTCTTTAGGTGTAATGTTTTCTAGGATCGAGCGAGGATACCTATTTTGAATGTATATGATAGTATTAGATGCTTCGGCCCAAAAAGAGGTATGAAGATTTTGATCATGCATCATAGCCTTGGTAGCTTCAATAATGGTTCTATTTTCCCTTTCTGCTACTCCATTCTGTTGAGGATTATAAGTGTAAAATATAAAATATGCGATGGGGTCCTAGAACAATGGTTTGCACATAAAACAAACCCCAAAGCCAATATTTTACACTTACATTTGAATTGTATTGATATGGAAAGTAAATGTAAATGACTAATGTTGAAATTAAGAAATAAAGGTACTTACCTCCGAAAAAGAATCGGCTGAAAACCCTATCAAATGATCTCAAAAATTGTTGATTACCATTGCTCTAAACTGAAACTACGAGATCTACAAAACCCAGAAATATTTTTTCGAGATGAGAACAGGTCGACTTTGACCCTCATAAAAGGCCAATGACGACCTTAGAAAAATGAAGGTCGATTTTGACTTTGTTCGCAGATCTTAGAAGTTCACCGAAAAGGGTATCCAAATTCGCTCTTAGATCTGAAATTTCGCACCTATACTTGCAAGAAAAATGGTTTTTGTTTGTTGGGGGGAAGGGGTTTGCCTCAGTCAAACCCCAATTTAGGAATTAACCTTGAAATTGAATTGAAATTGTTGGAATAAACAAAGTAAATGGAACAATTCACCTTGCTTGAGTTTAAACCCTTGTGGAGGATTCAAATCCTTGAATCCACAAGAATGGATGAATGTATAATCAAATATAGGATGTCTCCAATCAATTATCTTTAGATCTTCAACACCAATCTTGAATGGATCTTGAATTAGGAAGAGGCTTGATTGGAAATGGAGGAATCTTCAACAAGAGAGCTCCATAGAGCTTGAATCCTTCAATGGCTACTAATGGATCTCCTTAATGAATTGGATCCTTGAATGCTTGAAGGCTTGAATTCGCTTGCTTGCACTTGAGAGCTTGAGAGATTGCTTAATGAGATTGTGAGATGAGATATGAGATGGAGAAAATGAGAGAGGAAGGCTCCCTTTTATAGTGATCTAGGGCACAAGAGGGGCCTCGTAGAAAACAATAATTAAAGGGCCCATGGCACAAGACTCTAGAGAGGTGCACATGGAGAGGAAATTAAATTAAAGTCTTGACACAAAACTCTAGGAGGGGACCACCCTTAATATAGAAATAAAATAATTATTTAAGAGCCTTGTCACAAAATTCGAGGTAAGGCCAACCCCAAAGTTAATTTGAGCATTAGGCACAAAACTCGAGAAAGGCTAATCTCCAATAATAAATTAGGAATCCTATACAAATATCAAGAAAGGTCCACCTCAAATATTAATTTGAGAATTTGACACTTAATCCGAGAAATAGTGGCCCCGAAGAGGGAAAATGCAAGATTTTGATGAAATCCCAAAACCGGAAGCAAACCCCGAAGATTCCGGACCCTAGGGTCAAGATCGAGCTCAACTTTGACCTTATGGTCAAAAACCTCAGGTTCATAGTCTAGAATGCTAGGAAAATGCCAGGAAGAAATGGAAAATGGGGTTAGAACAAGGGGAAAAAACTAGATCCAAGTCGAGTATCCATTCAAGGCGTTCAACATGACCCCAAACCACTTACTTGGAGGGCTAAACGCACTTAACATGGAAGTGCTTCCATTTTAAGATGATACAATAAGGTACTGTATACTCCCTCTTAATCCCAACAGAAGTGAAAAATTCTTTAAAGTTTTTAGAGATATATTCACCTCCATTGTCAGATCTTAGAGTTTTTATTTTTTTCCCAAATTGGGTTTTCCACTAATGCTTTAAATTCTTTGGAATTTTAGCAATACTTCATTTGATTCTTTGAGTTTAGGAAAATAGATCCAAGTTTTTCTAGAGTAATCGTCAATGAAAATCACATAGTATGAAAATCCTCCTAGTGAGAGAGTTGACATAGGTCCACACAAATCCATATGAATGAGTTATAATACAACTTTGGTTTTATGTTCACTGGAGGGAAAGGATCTTTTAATATGTTTTCCTAGAGCACATCCTTTACAAGTACTAATATGATTTGATTTCATATTAGGTATACCTGTAGTGATTTTCTTTATGGAAGGAAGGGTACTAAATCCAAGATGTCCTATTCTTTTGTGCCAGAGTTCATTAGAGTTTGATACTTCATGACATAGAGCTAATTTGTGACTATTGCCTAATTTGCATAGGCTTCCATCCCTATACCCTATAGAAATAACATTTTTAATATTAGTGTTTTTAGGCCATATTAACACTTTATCTTCTTGGAATGCGACTCGATAGCCTTGATCGGCTAAGCCTAAAATAGAGACCAAATTCCTTTTTATGCATGTACAAAGAGAACATCTTTTAATTGTAGGGTTACCCCTATTTTCAATTTGATTGAGTAGGTCCCAATTCCTTTCGCTGGATAGGTGGAGTTGTCTCCAATTATAACCTCTTCAAAGGAATCTTCTTCTAGGGTTTCAAATTGATCTCTGAATCCAGTTATGTGTCGCGATGCTCCATTATCAATTATCCAACTATTTTGGTTTGAATTTAATTCACTTGATAAAGCCAAAAAGAATAGGGATATTTATGCTTCTTTGACTTCGGCTATTGCTACTTGAATTTTCTCTCTCTGGACAGAACCTGTCCGTATGTCCAAGTTTATCACATTTATAGCACTGTACTTTGGAGAAGTCTATGTTTTTGTGATTAATTCTATAGTTTCTCTTCTTATGTTTGAACTTCCTTTTGTTGCCTTTGAAGTTTGAATGAGTATTTAGAGCTTGAATCTCCCCTCCTTTGTTTGGCCTGATCCCTCTTGATATTAACCGGGATTCCTCTTGAGTGCAGTCAATCTTTAGTTGATCGAACTTAGGTAGAGAAGGACGTCCAGTTATACATTGAACAAATGATTCCCATGTGATAGGTAATCCTCTAAGAGCTATTAATGTTAACTCCATGTCATCAATATTGTTTCCAATAGTAGATAGTTGATCCCTTAATTCATAAATTTTTAGGAAGTAAGACGTGATGGCTTCCCCTTTGTCCATCTTTAAATTCAAGAGTTGTTGTTTGAGAGTAAGTAATCTACCTCTATTATTAATCTCATATGTCTCTTGAATGGTTTTGAATACTTCATAAGCGGTTTTTAGCCTTGCTATAGAGGGAAGAATATGGTCTTTAACGACATCGATTATTATTTTCTTTGCTTTGTTTTTTATTAAGGTAAAAATAGGTTTTGAATGGGCTCTGAAACCATGTACATTCAATTTTTGGAGGGAACTGTAACCCAAAGCTTGAAGATTGGAAGAAAAAGCTAGATCTAAGTGAAATAGCTGGGGAAAAGGATAAACCTCACAACACCCCTCCAGCACATAAAGCCAGTAGAACTACCAGTAGCACAAAACCAACACTACAACTACAGCCAAAAGAAAGAAATAGAGAAAAGGCTCAAGCTGCTGAAGCTAATAGTGTAATGCTGTCGCTTTATAACATCATCAGATATCTAAAGTTTTCAGGCTCCCTAAACCGGATATAAGGGTTTTGATGGCTCCCATAACCAAATTGGGTTTTAACTTGGAACCCAAAACCATAATGGGAATAGAGAGGATTCCCCATACAACCAACATAGTTGGCAGACATACCAATCCACCCTATTGGAACCAAACCAAAGAAAAAATAGCAGCTTAAACATTTGAGCAAGAAAATCTTCAGCTGCACCATAACTTAAGGGTTTTGAAAGGCTCCCCCAACCTTTAACAAAGAGATGGGAATGAGGATGACTCCCCAACCACCAAATCACAATCTGCTAGGAAAAAGAAAAGACCATCAAAGATCTTTGGCAAAAATAAAACACTCCAACAAAGGCCGAGCACATTAGGGTTTTGAAAGGCTCCCCCAACCTTTAACAAGGAGATGGAATGAGGAAGACTCCCCAAACCACCAAATCACAACTTGCCAAGAAAAGGAAAAGACCGTCAAAGATCTCTGGCAGAAACATAACCCTCTAGCAAAGGCTGAGCTCATCAACTGTACTCTAACCCACCTCTTCCATCCAGCAACAAGCCACTTCAATAGGCTAAGCCTCCACCTCAGAAGGAACTTCCACCTCTATAGGAAGCGGGAAAGAAGTTTTAAGAGGGAAAGAAACCTTCACCCCAAAAGAAGCTTCCACCTCAATATGAAGCGGGATAGAGGAGTAAAGAAGGGGAACATCCTTCGACTGCCATAGAGTTCTAGTGCGGAACCCCTCCTCAATAAGGATCCCGCTCAGAGCCACATTAGAAAAACCACCACCACTCTCCCTAACAAGAGACAAGAGCAGTGAAACCCAGATAGAATCCCACACATGAGAGTCCAAGGAAAAAGCTAGCATAAAAGGATCCTAGCAGAGGATCCACAACAATCGTCCACTATCTCTAGCCTCCTAAGGAAGAAAAGGCCTTCTCCATTCCGAAGTGAAGGGGAAGAGAGCCCCCGTCAATCCATTACCAACGTAGAGCACCCAAACCCTAAGCATGAAAGGCTCAAGAAAAGAAGGGAGAGGGCCCTCAACGCAAAAGCGACAGCCCCCCACCAAGAATGCCCGCCTCCCCTCATCGTCTTCATCATCTTTGAAATTCACCCTCCTGCTCGTGCAAACCAGAGACCATGGACTCTTTGTTCCTGCCCGCTCTGCTCCCGTTGCTCCCGCTTGCCATATCTTGGTGTAGTTAAGGTGATAATGCTATGTTAAAATAATCAGGTTGTTATGCTCCTGCTCTGTTTGTTGTTAAGAGTTTTCCAAGTTAATTTATCAGGTTCATCTTCAAGCATCTTTTTATCCTCCTCAACATAGGAATCTAACTCGAGTTCTTGAAGCAATGTTAGGATTCGTATCTTCCATGAGAAGAAGTTTGTAGCGCCTTCAAGTCTGTCCTCCACTTTAATGTTGTTGGCCATTATTATTTTCTTCTTATATTCTAATAATGGATCTGATATAATTCAGAATTTAATTATATTGATTCTTCTATAGAGAGGCTCTGATACCATGTTAGGAATAGAGATCTTTAATAGAGAGAATTCAATGTGCTTTATTTGAGTTATTCACAATTATTATCTTAAGAAGATATACATGTAATTATCTATTTACTGAATTATATATGCAAAGATATGTACTTCGTATATTGTTGTGGTAATAACATGCACATTGTAATTGATGTTTTTCCACAGCACATACGATATATATATATATATATATATATATATATATATATATATATATATATATATATATATATATATATATATATATATATATATAAGAGTCATGTCTATGTAGAGACATGACCGTACATTAAGCGTTGTTTATTTATATAATCCTTGGCAGTGTTTGGTGTTACACATAACTATCGTATGATAATTATCGTAACACATCTAATATACGTGTTACGATAACTATCATACGATAGTTATTGTAAGAGATAATCACAATTATATCGGTATCGACTATGGGGGATTTCATTTGTAATGACAATTTATTGAACATAAGAAATTTGATCCAACCATATCGAATTTGATCAATATAATCCATTCTAATATATATATATATATAAGTCAATCAAATCGAAGCTATAATTTAACAAGAAATACTGCCGGAGATTGGAAAGAGTATTTTCGATTTCACATGTAAACAAAACAACAAATAAACCCCATACATATTTGAAAACCCGTTTGACACCTAGGAGTCCTAAGGGTTTTATGCCGCTAAAACCCTAGTTAGGGTTTAATCCCGAAAGCATCGTTACAAGCATTTTGCTCCCTCTGCTCTTAAATTTCACATTTTTCTAAATGATTTATACCCTTCTGGCCATAATGCCTCTGTTCTTCAAATCATCAAGCGGATTGAATTTACACAAGAAAAATGGTCGGCTTGCATTCAGCGATCAGAGAGCAAAGGCGTGACAGGAAGTCTGTATCATCGGAAGTTGCTGAGCTCGATTCATTTCTTTTAGACAACCCATTTACGGATAAACTTGACCGGCTTAGTTCATCATTGCAAAATTTTGAAGACTTCGATTTTATAGACGATTGGATATGCGAGCCAGATTCCTTTGAAATGGCTGATGCACAGACAAGTTTTGACAAAGATGTAGCAGCACCAAAAGAAATCAGTGAGAGAAAGAAGGTACCTGAAGAGTGTATCCCAATTTCTTTTATATTAGAGGCTGAAGGTTCCTTACCAAGTGATGTAGACAATGTAGGTGTCATGATTGGAGAGGTTTGCTTGGATGGGGATAGAGATATTCATTCCGAGCATACATGTGAACACACAGCAGCTCAAAATGAGTGCCCAGATTTTAAAAATGGGTGCCCAGACGGTAAAACAGGTAAAAGTGGGTGTGGAGATGGAGAAATTGAGTGTCCCCATGTGGATAGAAGTATTTTTTCAGAGAACACATATTTTGAGCATGCAATAGCTCAAAATGAACGCCCGGATGTTAAAATTGGGTGCCCAGATGGAACAAGTGTTGTTCAAACAGAGAAAAGCGGGTGCGAAGATGGAAAAATTGGGTGCCCCGATGGATCGAGAACTCTATCTGAAAAAGATGGAGAAATTTTAATGGGAATGTCAAAAAATGTGACTAGTTCCGTGGTTTCAGGAACTGGTCCCCTTGTTAGAGTTAAGCCTAAGGAAGAATGTGTAGAAAATGTCAACTCAGTTAAAAGAACATGGAATAATATAGAAATGAGTTTTTTGGAAAAGAGCGAGGCTAGTTTCGATTCGTTTAGAGGTTTCAAACACCGGGTAGATAATTTTGAGAAAAGTGAGGAATTCCCAATAGGAAAATCATATAATGTGGAAAACAAAGGCAATGGTTTATCTGAGTTTCTGACTCCTGGTGATATTCTTAGATATGAAGAAAATGCTGACAATACCAGTTTGATTCATGGCACAGGAGGCAACATCCCTGAAAGGAATGTTTCGAAAAACTGCGGGTTTGGCTTGGATGAGCATGGAGGTTTTGAAAGCTCTGGAGCAAATGCCCAGTGCCCAAGTGGTGAAAGTGAGGAAGCATTAATGGAGACATCGAAAACTTTGACAATCAGTGGCAACGGTGTGTCTGGGCTTTCATTTAGTGGACATAATGAAGGCCATACTAACATAGTTCATGGAATTGGGCATAACACTAAAAATGAGGTCAAAGAGTCTAAAAATACGAAAGTGTCAAGAATAGACTATAGTGATATTGAGAGTGGGGAGATAGTGAGTGAAGATGAGGGGGAAGAGTGTACTGGTCTAATGAAACCAGACCGTGAGGACTGCATTGAAATGGTCGAACCAGACAGGGAGCACTGTATAGATATGGTAGAACCAGATGGTGAAGGTTGTGCTGGTATGGTGGAACCAGATAGTGACTATTGCTCTGATTCTTTGTTGGGTAGTGCTGACAGTGATTACAGTGAAGAAGATGAGTATATAGAAGGGGAAGGAGAAATTAAACTTGACAAAGGAAGAATAAAATTACATGCAGGAAGCTTGGATTATGATTTTGGCAGCAGTGACGAGGAGTTTCCCAAGGGGCCTATACGGTCAAAGCATGAGCTTGAGGTAATTTTGTTTTATTTGCTTTGATTATATTTTCTGGACATTCATGTCCTGCAAATAATTTAATTATTCATTTTCCTGTTTGGTAAATCTTCTCTCAAAAAACTAAGTAGGGATTTCCCACGTTTTTGAAAATTTAAATACACAATTTTTGGTCTTGTATATTTGGGTTCTGTCCTTTCGTTCCACTGGGATGATGTGAATATTTTCTGCATTCTTAAAAGACAAGGCTTTCCACAGTTTGCGAACATTCAATTTTTTATTTTTCATAGATGGCAATTATTTTGTTAGATTACTCAATAATAATTTTGATGCCATATTGCACTAGAAGGCTCTTGAGTTCAGTTGACGTCTTCAATACATGGGTTACCAAACATATCTTACCATTGATTGCATTAGCTTTCAAAAATGATTCCTTGCAGAGAAGCAGGGGCATTTTTTTCACCAATGTGCGAATGCCTGCTCTTTGGGAACATGTTTCCCATGTTAGAGTTACCTTTATGATGCCTATCTGACCTTAACAGGCCTCTTTTATCATGTGGATCTTTAGTGTCTCCTGATTGTTACACAATGTACTGTAATTATTGACTTTTGCATGCAGAAGTCTTTTTACAAATCTAATATGATGCAGGATTTACACAAGAAATTGGTGTATTACTTATCCACCTCATGCTGATCCACGAACTCTTAAAGCATAGTGATGTAAAGAGAACATAGAAATTTTAAAAAGATTATTAACAAATGTCTGATTAAATTTGTGACCGATTTTTCACTCTTCTTGTGAATTTGTTTATGTCCTGCATAATTCAGTGCTTTTGGATTCAGGCAAACCATTTGTCCATTTATAATTTTATGATTTTGTCCAAGTAAAAAGGTTTTACAAAAAAAAAATTAAAAAGCATTTTTAAAGACAATATTTGAGGGAATATATTTGAAGTTAATATTTACGATGATGAAAAGCATGTTGTTTATATTTTCAAATTTTTTATATAAACAATAATATTAGTTACACGTCAAAGAGCTATTTTGTTACCATCCATACAAAATTTGAATCATCTATATCATATAATTTTGAATTATGCTTTTTTTTTTAATTATCCATGTTGTCACGCCCCTGACTAATAAAGAGTATTAACCTTGCATCAAACAACAGAAAATTGTCTTATTTATAAGACATCACAATTTTCAGATCTCTAACAGGCAGCGTTAAGGAGTCGATCCATCCATTAATCTATCCTACAGCGATCCATATTCATTTCATTAAGACTGGCAATCTATGTTGTTAGCAAAGCTGTTAGAATAAGGCAGTGATTAATCAACTAATAAATGGTGTAGCAATTAACTACACAAAGCATTCCACGTAGAAGACCACAATCAACTTAAGCAGCAATTAGTTTTCCCTAAAGTGGTGATGAATCATCCATAAGCAGCAGTGATTCATCCAAAAGGACACATGCCTTATCAAAAGCATCAGTTAGTTGTGGAAAGGCAGCGATTAAATTAAGAAAGGACACTTCTCATCCCAAATGATCACAACCCTGTGAAATGTCATAACCCTCCAGCCTGATGGAAGAGTATATGAGACAACACCAAGCATTCAAGGAGGGCAGCAATCAAGGATAAATATGATATAAATAATCAAATTGAGTTATACATTCTTTGTGCATTATATCTGTGATTTGGTAAGAAGTATTGATTCTTATGATAGACAGCACAGTGGATCCTATTTATAATTACTTGTTTATGAATAATGTATATGCAATCTAAGAATATGATATTATTATGTAATCTTTTATATGTAGAATATAGGCAATAATGTGCAACTCTTTATATGTTTACTGTAACTAATCATGGTAGGGATAATAGGGGAATACAAGGAGGGGAAACAATTATAAGGTTCTCTCCTAAGCATGCCACCTCATTGTGGTGACAGATAGTCCCACGAGGCCAAGGGGGTGCATCGAGTGCTCCGCCCTTGGGCTTAGAAGGGTAGGACATTATTGACACCCTATTGTAGTCTCCCCAAACCCTTACCATGGTTGGCCATTAAGTTAAGGAACTCTAATCATAAGGAGGATATGGTGGCAATGGAAGAGGGGAATGGCTATGGGATTCCTCACTAGGTCTACACCCTCATATGGATGGCAAAGGGCCACATGATGGCCAAGAGGGATGATATCTGCTCTTGGGCTTGGATAAAGGATTTTTTAAGGCACCCTAATATGCCCCTTATCCTAGCTATTCTATGTTTGAACTCCATCAATAAATTATATACATCTTATGCATAAATTGACGTTCCTAACCCTAACAGGAAAGATCTATGCTTTTAATGTCTCTTATAAGGAAGATCCATTTTGAGATTATGTTTCAATGATTTCCTAACATGTCTAGGATCTCAACCAAGTATATGATACAGATTCTAATCTACCTCTTGTTCTATTTGGTATTTGTGACTTAGGGCAAAAACTAGGGCTTTTACAAACGGGGACATCACACACATGTTGGTCAAGTTCTTCCTGTCAACAAGACAATTTCAGTTTTTTTTTGTGCATCTCTAAGGAATATTGATTCATTAACGTAGGTGTGCATAAGCATCAACAATTCTCTTAATTCATAATGTCAACAAGATGTTATGTGATCGAATAATTTAGTTCTATGTGTAGTGTAACCTAGCATTATTCCATTAATTGACTTTTATAATTGATATTAATTTAAAACTTAAATGGCACTATAACCTTTAGAACAAGAGTAAAAGTTAGTTTATCACCAATAATCAACTTAGAATGGACATTCCTAAGTTATTGAGCAAATGTAGCCTGAGGGTAAACCCATACAATTTGTTCAAGCATCAGGAGAATATATATCGTCAAAGGGGGAAGTTCATAAATTGGGAATTTTAGTTGTTCTTCTCCTTGATTTCAGCATCTTAGTCTTCTTGTTCTTTGAAGATCGGTTTTCCATGGTGCAATATGAGCAAGGACTCGACTAATAGAATCAGCAGAAATTTATATATTTTTGGTAAAGAAAATTGATGTCATTTTTGGAAAATAGACATTTGCACCTTCAAGTTTATGATAAAGTACACAAGTCACTATGATTTGTGTCTTGAGTAGTATTGTGACCTTTTCACACCATCACCCCATTGCAAATGGGGACCCCCTCTCTTCGCTTGCTAGTTGTAGGGTTTTGGTAGAAGATTGTTAGTTTTGAGCTTCAAAGTTTGAGGGATGGTTAGGCTTCAAAGCCTCGAAGTTATAAACATAGACAAGTCCTAAGGGTTTGAAGTCAATAATATCAGGATGCAAACAATTATTGAATTCAAGGAAACTCTCCTAAGTATCAAGGTGCCTTGGTGGTAAGTTTGTACTCATGAGCAATAAATCTCCATCTTAACTTTAAATTTGGGCAAATATGATGAAATATTGCAAGTTGAAGTGGATTTTGTGATGATAAAACAAGTAGTCCCCATTGGGATCGATTTTCCACTCTTAGGAAGGACAATGAAGTCAAAATCCACAACAGTCCCTACGTCGATTTTCCACCTTCAAAACACTTACAAAAAATTGGGAAATAAGTTGGGAATTGAAAGTCCCCATGCATGTGGAATTTCCACTTTGTCCTTGTGGAGATCAAGTTTCCACTTTGTCCCTATGAAGGCTATTTGTCCACTTTGTGAGTAAAATGCTAAGGACTGAGTTCGCCTCTATGAGTAGGGATTTTCCACTTGTCTCTATAGGGGTTGATTTTCCCCTTTGTCCTGATGAGGTCCAAATCTCCACTAGTCCCAATGACCATCGAATTTCCACTTGGTGATCATAATGTGCCAAAGATGAGGAGTCCCTATGAGGGTCGATTTTCCACCCTCCACCCTATGTGCAAGAAAAAGTGAAATTTCATAGGGACTGATTTGTCCCTATCCCAATTGGATTTCCACTAAGTGAAAAAGTGCAAGAATTGATTCAGTTTCATGGAATTAATTGTCCCAATGACCAGAAATTTTCCACTTGAGGGATTGGATGAAATTTCAATGACCAATTTGAAGACAAGTATGAGGATCTGATATTGTCCCCATGCAAATCGATTCCCCACGAAGGCATGAAATGAAAAGGAATCAAAGAAAGTCCATGTGGATTATTCCTATACAGATCGATTTTCCACTAGAGGCATTTTTTAATTCTACATTCATTGTGAAGTGTTAGAACTGAGACTCAGCTGCAGTAAATTGCCATCCAACTCAGTGATAAAGCACAATGCAAGGATTCCAACTTTGTTTAGGCGGAGAAAATCGATGAAGGTCAGATGATTTAAAGACAATGCAAGATCCAGAAATCAGATCAAGGGTGGCCAGCGTCCAAGACCAGTGAATTTGTGAAAAACAAAATTAGAAATTGAAATCAAAATTCTGCTTGGGGAAGGGTGCAAACTTCGGTGGAAAGCCTAAAGTCTGATTAGATCCTTATTATAAAAGCTGCAATTCTGAGAAATCAGAAGAGGAAGTTGAAATCAGACCTAACTAGTGCGAACTATGGCAGATCCAAATGGAAGTTTCAGAATTGGAAGCAAAAGGAGATCATAATCAACTTCAAGGCAAATTTCAGATCAGAAATGCAAGAAATCCCTGTCTACATCAAAATTCCACCCTTGAAAATATACAAGCAGATGAATTGCCCTTTATCAACACGAGATTTTCACTCAAGCACATGAGCATTTGTCCGTAGAACATGAAAATTTCCACTCAAGCAGTCCTTAATCAAGTTTAATTTCCAACCTTGGGAAATAATTTATTCAACAAATGCAAAGAGAGTGCAGATTCAGCGAATTAAAATTAAAAAAAATGAAATGTCATTTCCAGTTTGGCACCAAAAAGGTTTTCGAATCAGATGTTTGTAATTGGAGAGACAGAATCAGATTCCATCATTCAATTCCAATCCTAAATAAAGGACTGTTTATCATGAAAATCATTTTAAGTTCTTCAAACTTAACCTTCATTTCTTTTTTGTTTTGTAACCTTGATCCAAAGTGTTTTCATTTTTAGGAGTGATGCATGAGATGGTGATCAAAAGGATTAAGAGGACTAGCTCAAAGAGATCAAGTTTAAAGGAGGACAACACTTCAAGATGACAAGGAAGCTTGGACAAGGGGAGGTAGAAGACGAGGGAATTCTAAGAGAAGATTTTCAAGGACAAGTTGTATAAGGAAGAAGGCTATTATAATCCAAAATCAATATGAAGGACCCAAGCATCACAAGAAGGTCAAGAAGATCAAGGCTAAGGAGGCCCAGGTCAAAGATGTAGAAGATCACCATGAAGATGAGGACGACAAGGAAATCCCAAATAATGAAGGTGGAAATACAAAGGATTCAACTACTACAAAGTGAAGACATCCAAGAGAAAGAATCCCAAGAACAATAAAGAATTCCTAAGGAGGATGGAAAACATTCATGAAGATGAAGCAATTTGGAAGTATAAGCCACCATAGTCTTTCGCAAGGGAGATGGTTTCAGAAGAGTTAACCAAAGATAGAGAGGTATCTCTTATTAGTTATTTGTGAATCAAGGATAAGGATAAGCATGCCATGGTGGTGTCCATTCATCTTCAACCAATCAAACGATTCCAACTCAACATGTCCAAGTTTATTCATTCAATTTCATCCGCAAGTGGACATGTTGAATGCATCCTGAAGTGGGTGGATATGTCTTTCAAAGTTATGTAATTTTCTCATTGGCCCATAGATTGGTGTCTTATTGTCATTGGTTGACATTTAATGCTTGTAGTTAGTAGCTGCATTAGGGTTTTATGAGATGATCTTGGCCATTGATTTCAAATCAATCTAGGTCTTTCATTGTATGAAAGACTCTTATATAAACCTTGCCCCTCTCATTTGTAAAGTGAGTCTTTGGAGAATTGTCACTTTGATGCTGCCAAAATTGAAATAAATTATTTTAGTTGGGTGATTTTGTGAAGATTTTGGAGTATTTGTGTGGTTCTTTGATTTCTCAAACATAGTTTAGAATTTTCTTTAAGTGTTCTAGTTGGATGAAAGAAATCTTGAATGAACCTTTGTGAAACTTGCCTATCCATACTACTTGTAATTTTCTGATTGTAAACTGCTTTTCGTGGTCAGCTGGAAATTTAATATAAGCTTTACTTTGATTGCTACCTGCTTGTTGATATGCATCCTATTGATGGTGTTGGTGTTGTTGGTAATGATTTGAACATCTATTGTTTATCGTAGAAGGTTGCACTAGCTTGGTAGAAGTTGATGACAAAGCTAAGTCTAGTAGAGTTCATAAAGACATTTCACTATCTCTTGCATTCTAGGATTAGAATAGGATCTCTAAACCCTTACTCTTTTTGCACTTTATTTCAAAGCCTTGTTAGAGTGTAATGTCCCCAAATTTAAGCACCTATGTTCTATAATTTGTATTTAAATAGGACTATTATTTATTGATAATAGTTAAACAATATTGCCATTTTTGATAAATTGAACATTATTACTATATTAATAACATTAATAATAATCTATTTATATAATATTATATATATATATTATAATATATACTATAATATATATTATATATCATTCCAATAATATATTAATAAACATTATTATTAATATATTGATAAACATTATTATTATGTAATATTTAATAATTAAATAACAATAATGTTTATTAATATATTATACATACAATAATTTAAATGGGAGGCTATGTCCTATAACCAGTCGCACCCCTAAGGGGTGACCATATGTGGAGGGGACGTGACTCCCCCTCCCACACAAATACATAAAACAGCAGCAAGGAAGAATAAGGGGGCACGACATAGGGAAAAACAGAGAAAGAAGAAAAGGAGCGACGCAGGGAAATATAAAGGAAAGAAAGGAGGATATTAAACAATAAAAAAATATATGACTGCGATAATCAATAACAGAGAAAAGGCATTAAAATATTAGTTGGGGGATGCACAGTCAGTTTTAAAACAAGTAATAATTAATAAGAAAATATATATATATATATATATATATATATATATATATATATATATATATATATATATGGAATTAATGTTAAGAATTAATTTTTAATTAAAATATATAAATATATATATATATATATTGCAACATTTATGATTTATATTAATGAATATACTACTTTGATAGTCCTTACGTAGATATTGAATTTGATGTTAAGTCTACAATTTGTTGATAATTAATTTTATATTCATATTCCCTTTGGTAGTCGAACATATGAATCTTATATTCCTCTTGAGCTACATAGATGTCAAAGTAATGGCAATTCAAGGCTGATATAGCCCCGTTGCCCATTTGTGGTTAATGGCAATTCGAGGTTGATATAGCCCCGTTGCCCATTTATGGTTAAAGGCAATTTGAGGTTGATATAGCCCCGTTGCCCATTTGTGGTTAAAGGCAATTCAAGGTTGATATAACCCCGTTGCCAATCTACAATGGATGGCAATTCGAGATTGGTATAGTCTCGTTGCCAAAGTTGAGATTGTTATAATCTCAGAGGCAGTATATATACTGATGCCAGTCATATGCATATGCGTAGGCTTGGATAGCATTTATTGCTTCCAAGAGATTTTTATGGGCAGTGCTCTATGGGATGATGTGTCGATGGCCTGGTTGCTTAGAGTGGATCTTATATCCCTCAAGCCGAGAATCGGGAATTCTGTGAAGCCCGACCTAGAGGCAGCCTTAAGAATCAAATCCCCCCCTTACTAGTATTTTAGGATTAGAATAGGATCTCTAAACCCTTACTCTTTTTGCACTTTATTTCAAAGCCTTGTTAGAGTTAGATTCAAGCACTTGCATTGCCAAATCTTCCGCATAGAAAAATTGATATCCTATTGAATGAATAGTTACCAGCAAACCAAATCAAAGAAATTGAGTTGTGTCGAACGGAAAGTTACTTGTGCGCAATGTAAATCTTGGGGTTTCTTTACTTGATCACACAATCATATACATTGTTTAGCACTTAAAGCGTCCTCGTTCAAGAGAGGATTACATATTTGGTGTTTCATCTTGGAATACTAAGTGTTTTATCCTACACGTTGAGGTGGTCACAACACTCACATCAACAAGTAGTAGCTTTGAAATTGGAGCTGACTTAAAGTGAAAATTTAGTCATGACTCATTTCTAGGAATATGGGAATTCACTTTTATATAGGGGAGCTCAGGGTGGAGATTGCCTTCTAATATATGTTCATCTTCCCTGCTTGTATCTTTCAAATTCATGAATTAGTTTTCTCTTACTTTTTCCTACCAAATGGTTGAAAGTAAAATTTATTGGAAGACTATTCAGGTTAAGGACTAGAAAGATAGACCAATTTGTCTGCTCTTTGGTTTTCTTGTTGCGAGGTGAATTTTTGAAATGACTTCCCTTGAGTCAAGGACTAGAAAATCAATTCAGTTGGAGACCAAAAATTCTAGAAATTCAGAATTTAAAATAATAAGTAAAATTCTTGTAGGAATTGAAAATTGCAGACTGAATTGGACAAATCTGGCTGGCCAAAAAATCTGATTCAGCTGGATTTGTACCAGATTTGACTGGATTTGGTTACAATGTATTTATTTCATTTTAGTACCCTGTTTCGTGAACAAATCCCTGCAAACATGTAACCATGCAGAGTGATTAATTTAAGCACATGATGTGGCATAAGGCTTATTCATCGCACATCCATGTGCACCAGTGAAATCAGTTTTTACTCAGTTTTCTCTTTTAGTGCAATTAATGTCACAGTAGCATTTTAGTGGTCTTTTCTGCTTCCTCTCTCCAACAATGCATCAGTTGATCGGGTAGCTTTATCTGTACAGAGTCAAAAAGCTTAAGTGTGGAAGAAATTCTACAAACTGTTCCATGGGTAATTGGTATTTTACTATACCTAAGGTCTTCCTTCAATGTCTTCGATATGATCTGCGCTGATCAGAAGACTAGATATAACTCTTAGAGAATACCTGTAGGTGTTAGGTGTGAACTACTTACAATTCCAAGTTTCTTGTATTTACTACTATAAGAAGGGCAATGTAATTCACCCATAATCTATTAATTGACAAGCTAGCACAAGACCTATGGAAGATTTGTAACAATGAACCATGTGAACTTGTGTGTTTGCCTGAAGGCCCTATTTGAGTACCTGTTTTCAAATTTGGGTACTTAGGTGCAGATACAAGATGTTTCCTTGCCATCACCGACTACAGGAGGTTACCATACCCACCTGGGATGTTTTGGCCATTTTGGTGTCATTTTGGGAATTCCCCTCTTTTTTGATTCAGTTGGAGATCCCTATGAGTACCTAAGATTTCTTTCAGACTTTGAGAAGAATCCAATCAGGTTCCATGAAAACATTGTAAAAAACATTAAAACGATTATTATGCAAACTCACAAAAAGGAAGAGTCAGTATTACCAGAAGTAAGTTACGATATGCTGACATACTAATATTTGTTGGATCAAAATCTTATATATTCATGGGGAATACCGACCATCAAAATAACACCACATGGAGATGAGTGTATGGCTTCATATACAGCTAGGAAATATCCTTATGTGTTTTTAGCCTTATTCGATAAATATGGACCAAAATTTAGCTCATATTTATTTCCTTTGCTTTGTACAACTACATATAGCAAGCACGAGCGAGATATCTACTATATGTAATAACACCTGCTGTTAGATTGCAAGCAACAATTGGGAAAAATTCTCACCTTTGCCTGAAGATATAATTGACATTAACACTTGTTTATTAGATATGCCTTTAAGAAAATCATTGATTTAGTAAAGTACTGAGCTATCTTAATGGAATCAGTAATTTTCTTATTGCTTCTGTTCAGAGTACTGGTTTTGTCAGCATCTAGCAACTTTTATTGATATGTCATGCTGATATATTAGTTTGGATAGAACCTTATTTTACACTCTAAAAATAACTCAAATGTTTGCATGCAGGTCCTGCCATCTGTTCCTCCAGTGAACATAGTGTTGGAGAGTCATCATCAAACTCAACCTGCTGGTGTAATTGCTTCAGTAAGCATAGAATGTTTTGGCAATTGTATTCGTAATTATTACTATGATTTAGCATCTTAAAATACATTCCTTTTAATTGCATTAAAGACTAACTACTACATCCTAGGGAATAAATTATTGTGACCTGAATATTTTCTTGAATGGCTTAAGCTTCTTATATTCTTTCTAGAAATGATTTATCTTGTGCTCACAATTAAAGTTATTTCCTTTTGAACACATGTTTGAGATGCAAGTTGTAGTTCTATCCTCTTCTTTGCATTAGCATATTCTAAAGAGAGATATTAGCGGTAATCAACAGCTTCAGAGTTGTGAATGGTGATCATGACAAAATTAGCATTTTTAAAAACATTTCATGGAGTTTATGTTCATGGAACTAGCTGAGAGGCTAATTTTATCATACTGTTTTGTTAGAATTTTATTTTTAAATTCTGTTTTAAGAATTCTAATAATGCAATATATAATTTGGGGAATTTGAAATATCAGGTGCTATGTACTTCTATAGTTGTGGAAGGGAGGGAGTGTCATACTCCTCTCAATGAAGGTACAATACTTTGGAGTGAAGAGAAAAGGTTGCCCCTGGGTTTCATTGATGAGGTGTTTGGACCAGTGAAGAGTCCATTCTATCTTATTCGGTTTAATACTGTCAATGATGTGCCTGACTTTGCCAAGGAAGGAGTGCTTGTTTCATATGTGCCACAATTTGCAAGTTATGTGCTGAATGATCCAAATTTGTATAAAAAGGGATATGATGCATCTGGTGATAATGATGAAGAACTATCTGAAGAAGCTGAGTTTTCAGATGATGAGAAAGAAGCAGGGTATAAAAGAGAAAAAATAAGTGCAAAAAGAGGAGCAAAATCAACACAAAATGTCCAGGAAAAGAATCGTGGCAGAGCTAGGAGAAAGCCCGAGTTTGTTGATTATAGGAAGAATGAATTTGGTCATAGCAGATTCCAACAGAATGCAAACTATGCAAATGTGCTGAAGGGGAGAGCTCAGGTATGTAGAAATGTTTCTTTCAATCAAATCAACTTTTGAATTTTCTATTGTACAGCATATTATTATATTTTTTTGTATATTTATGTAGTAGGTGAAATATGCTATATTTTGGGTTGTAGGTGATATTTTTAGTTTTACTATACTTTATAGCAGCATATTTTGATTTTTTTGCTATATTTTATGCAGGAGGTGAAATTCCCTTCAAAGAAATCATTTGAAAATAGTTATCAGAATGGGCTACATGTGTCTACAAATCAGGCGAAAGATTTCAGTAGGGCTGGGGTTACTAGTTATCAACACGTGCCCCAGTCTGCCCATCAAGGTGGGCTTCAAACTTCTGGGGTCAACCATACACAAAAATCTTCACAGCATTTGAGCCATCAAGGTCGTTCTGTAAAACAAGTGGCAATCCAACCTACAGAGTCCAGAAACCCAAGGCATGGCCTGCGTTTCTCCAATGGGGCACCCTCTTTTCATGGAAGAGTGACAGGAGGGATTCATCCTTTGCGGCCCTCTTTTGTTGCTGGGAAGTCTCTATGTGATGGTGATTATAAAGCTAGCTCATCTACCAGTGATCATAGTCCATTACATGATCAGGCCCAATTTTCACATTTTGGACAGCCTTATGCTAAGCCCATGCATGATCCATTGGGACAATCTTCCCCAGTGCAGCATCACACTGGGGCTCTGCATGATCCAATGGGACAAATTTCCCCAGGGCAATCTCAATTTAGGCCTGTATGTGGTCCAGCACAAGGGTTTCATCCAGCCGCAGGAACCAACTTAGGTCAGCCACCTGGTGAACCAATATCAATTAATCAGCAGACAAATGTCAATCATATGGGTTTTACACCAATGCCCATACATCCTGCATTCTTGGGACAACCCGCACAAAGCAGTAGCATTCAACAGGCTATGGCTTTTATGGCTTGGAATGCTGGACAATCTGGCCATGTAGCTGGAGGGTCTCAATTACTACCATCAAATGCAAATCAAGGGACTGGAAATCCACCAAATTTCAATCAGATGCACACATGTGTTGGTATACCTGTTTTACAACAGCCAGGATTGTATACAAACCTGGGTGCGCTTCCTGCACATAATCTAATGCCATGTCCCATCCCATGGGGACAGCAGACAATTCCTCAGGGGAGTACAAGTCATCTGCCATCACAAAGTCCAAGCGTTCCATTTTCTCAACCAAATAATATGTTTGGTACTAGATCATCGCATCCATCTCAAGCAGCTAAAGATAGTCCATTGCAACATAATTAGAGGGTTCTTGCAACTGTTAAGAGGAACATTATCTCATTGACTATACTAGCAGTTGCGCTCTTATATGCGGGCAACAGTGAGCCGATAGGGCTATATTATTGAATTGAATGGTAAAACAACATTTTAATATGAAATTCAGCAAGGATGTCTGTGCAAAACAGTAGAAGAACAACGTATGTGAATAAGAAAAGGATTGATGAGTCAGTATTCTGTAAATTTGCAAACTCTTTTCACAATGCAAATTTCCTCACTACTTTTGTTTCCATCAAAATAAGATTTTGTAACAAGAACAGCCAAGTCTTCATGATTGCCACCAAATGGCATAATAAATTGGTGGTTCTCTTAGCTATTTCATGCATCTTTAGGTGATACTCAATATACCCAAACACTTCTTCATACTACTGGGCTGCTTATCATCCACCAGATTAGCAGTTTGTGGTGTCACAAAGTAAGACATTTTCATGTAATCATTCCATCCAAGACTGGTATTGTCACCATTTTTGTTGTCATCTGCAAATTGGCCATAGAAATCCTTGTGCATGTGATTTATGTTAGGATGATGATTCAAAACAGACATCCAGAAAAGGTGTCAGCAAGCTCCTGTCTGGTAGCATGAACTTCTCTGTGTCCTTGCTCTCCAAGCACATAGATAGATAATTAGTGCTGATGACTGAAGATTGGTAAACACCAAGCTGTATATTTCATTCCCCTTTATCAAAATTAGGGAAGATTTTAGTGGCTAATAGTAAAACAACTTACTTCAATATTTCACATCAAGATACACTAAGATTACTGATTTCCTGTTACACAGTTCTCTTCCAACAATAAAGTGATCTTCCTGCAGTTATTTTGATATACAGAATTTTTAAATTTTTTTTTCACTTTTTTCCATGGTAATGAAGGACCCAATAATATTTTAACAGACAAAAAACAAATTACTGAGTTTCATATTTTTCCATGGTAATGGACCCAAAAATATTCTAACAGAAAAGACAAATTTACCGAGTTTCATATTTTCAAAAGTTTCTAAAACTAAAGAATTCACATTGCCTTTATTTTCTCATACTTTAAAATAATCAGAGTTTCTTAGTTTTCTATTTTTTTCCAAACATAAAAAATGATTAGCTAGAAACACTTGTGAACCATTTGAGCTAATTCACAATTCATATGGTCTTAATTACCATGAGCATTGTGAAGTTCTTGTATGGATATTGTATGTAACGGACTCAACACAAAGTCCCTCTGTCCTACTCATCCAGAAATGTGCTTCACAAGTTCCAACTAAGGCTCCCCATGTCTCAGAACAAAATTGCAAATTCTGTAAGTACAATTTAGCATTTATGATACTACATTGGTGGAGATTGTCCTCTACCAATAACCAGATAATTCAAACTGTACAGTGAGTGAGCTGCTGGTCAATGGAGTTCTTGTAACCATGAGCAACTGGATTCAAGGTGAGAGCAGACCAAGAGGCTTCTAGGAAAATGGATCAAGATAAAGAGATTGGAGAGGAACTAAATCCAAATTAAATTACACTGTTATGCACCAACTGGAAACATCAAATAATTGCTGCTTTCATTAACAGTAACCACATTAAGGGCATGCAACCTCCACTACAAATTAACTGGAAACATTCAAAATTGTTGCTTTCATTAATAGTAACCACGTTAAGGGCATGCAACCTACAATACAATTTTCTTTTAGTTCAAAGAAGGTAGGCTTCCCCAAAAAATAAATGTACATCCAACATATACTCCATTCTAAGTAGTCTGACTTCGAAAACTTAGAGCTAGCAAAAATTGAGCAGCCCAATGTTTTGACTAAGACTCGGGGCAAAGTAAATTTAAACCAAATCCATAAATATACCATATAAACTTGAATCATGTTTGAGATAAAGAGTGAGTTAGAAAATAAATCTGTTTTGATCAAAGTAGCATCATTCAAAATCAGGAGTTACTAAACTAAAAGAATAAGATTAAATGGGGGACTAAAAACTGCTGGAAATTTCCCTAAAAACAAGTGATATACTATTTTCCATTCTGTTATCTCGAGCCTAATAAAGGGTGAAACTCTGCTTTTCCGTCTGCCACAACCCAAAATTGCATTTTAAAAAATTTGAGTGGCGGTCTAGGATGGAGAATTCTTAAATTTCTTAAATAGTAATGATTGAAACAGAGGATAAAGAAATTTTAAAACTTTAGAATTTAAGGATGTAAAATTAGATGGAATGAGCAGGTAGACTTCTGACTTGGTTAACAATGGGTTACAAATATCCTCTTTCCCATCAACTATCTGTAGAAATCTGAGTATTTTCTGTCTTTCATTCTAATCATAGTTAAACCTTGATAGAACAAAGCTACGGTAAAAACCCAAAACCCGATATTTAGATATGATGATTGTGTATTGTGACTTATAAATCATTAGCACCTAATCATCCTTCATGTCTTTACTTGTCTTTGCCTTGATCATAGGTTGGAAGCAGGAACTGGCATAACTTTTAGGCACCTTGGGAGCATCATTAGATCCAATAGATGGGTCATTCGCTGCCCATGGATAAGGAAGTTCTTTTTGTTTTACATGTGCTTTATTGTTTTAACTTATACCTGTCTCATACTTGAGCTATGTGTTAATTGTTGAGCATTTGATTTGGCTAAAAGAAATATCCAGGTAGCAAATCCTAGATGGGTCATTGGCTGCCCATGGATAAGTAAATTCAACTATCTATAGAAATCTGAGTATTTTTTTGTATTCTCGAAGTCTTTCATTTTCATCATAGTTAAACCTTCAGAGATCAAAGCTACAGTAAAAACCCAATAACAGATATATACGTATGATGATTGTGAGTTGTGACTTATAAATTATTTGCACTTCCTTAATCATCCTTTATGTCTTTACTTGTCTTTGCCTTGATCATAGGTTGAAAGCAGGAACTGGCACAACTTATAAGGACCTTGGGAGCATCATTAGATCCAATAAATGGGTCACTAGCTGCCCATGGTTAAGCAAATTCTTTTTGTTTTACATGTTGTGCTTTATTATTATACCTGTCTCATACTTGAGGTATGTGTTAATTGTTAAACATTTGATTTGGCTAAAAGAAATATCTAGGACTACCTCCCAATAGTTATCCCGTTTTAGCCCCAGTATCCTTGGGCAAGAGACAGACAGGACACAGGACAGTGAACGATGCTCAATAAGATTTCTTCTGAAACAATGCTAGGCTTCAGGACACATTGTGCTCAATTGTTCCAAGCCTGCCATTGCTGAATATATCCAAAATGTTTCAAACCAGTTGTTGCCTAAAATATCTAAAATGTTACAAATTTTGCCATTTCCTAATATATCTAAAATATTTTAAAGCCTACCATTTCCAAATATATCTTAAAAAAAATCAAATTTCAATTTGTTTGTTTTTAATATTTTATAAATAAGCTTCTATCAGTAGCCTGTAGAACAGTTGGCTCAAAGTTTTGCTCTCAAATAATTGTAGTTGGCTGTGTGGCCCTTCGAATGTAAACATAATTTGCATAGATATAAATTTATATACTGCCAAAACACAGGAGACATGTTATAAGTTTAGAGATACCACTACAACAGTACGGTGAATAATTGTGTGCTTTCTCTTAAATATTATATGACAAAGACATGAACGGTATTTGTATTTGTTGAGAGTATATCTGTTTTAGTTGTAATTGCCTTGATAGACGATTTTTTGGAAGCCCATAATATTCTACAGTATCATATTTGTGCTTTCTCTTAAATATTATATGACAAAGACATGAACGGTATTTGTATTTGTTGAGAGTATATCTGTTTTAGTTGTAATTGCCTTGATAGATGATTTTTTGGAAGCCCATAATATTCTACAGTATCATATTTGTGTAAATATCTAATGTGTACATGAATTTTCAACTCACAAAATTGATGTCCCCTCCTTGGTCAGAATCTATAGAGGCGATTTCCTTTGATATAGTATCCTGTATGAAGGGAAGAACAACTCAGAAAAACATGTAAGAAATTGGTAACTGGTCTAATTGGTAACTTGGCAATTTGGATGGAAGCGGGTAAGGTTCAAGTCACAGGTTACAGATGTAATGCATTTACCAAGGAAAGATTTAGAGGACTACTTTGAGGACTGCTGACCAGTTGATAGAAGCACATAAATATAAAACACCTGCTACAACCATCAATTGAGGAGAAAGAGAAAGGAAAAATCTCCAAGAGAATATATAACATGCTAAGTCTAATTCAGCCGGTAACCTAAGAAAAGGAAAGGAATCGTCTTGAGCATATAGTAATGCCAAAATTCCAAGTTATTAATTGATGTTGATTATAAACCTTGAAATCCATACTTTACTTCTAAGTGTGTGGTGAATGCTTGTTGTTTGCAGACCTGTGCATGGATAACTTTGTCAAAAGAAAAGGTCACCAAATTTATCACTAAAGTCTGTACATATTCTTCCATATTTCAGTTGGTTCTATGTTATGATTCTGTGTAATTTCTGCTGTCATAGCAGCACATGTAACTGTAAGAATACCTATTCCAGTCTTATCATGATTATATCTATTCTCCATTCAACTTGAAATGGATCCAAGAAACCTACAAGCTGCTAGAAATTATCTTGAACATGATTTTCAATAGACTATTAGCATTATGTGACAGGTATATCAAGGATCAAAGAGTCAAACACTTCTCTGAAGTACTCAAACATTTGCATACACGCATACATGATTGTAGAATGCAACTTTATGTATATCTAAATAAATGAGTTTGAATATTATACACAGACACATGTAAATGTTTGTAGATATACAATAGTATGTGTCTGTAGACGTAAAACAGGAAAATAGCAATCATTAATGGTAACTAAGAAGTGTGAGCATGCATGGTAAAAGAGAAAGCCTACACACATAAGTGACTTGGGAAGGTCGTCAAGAAAGAGATTTATTCAAGTAAACATAATTGTGAATCTGAAAGAAATGCATACATGAAACTGAAATACAATCTTGATTAAAAAATCTATTCTTTTTCTTGAAAATTGATGAACTGTGTCAAGGTTTGACTTTTACTCTTTTGCATTTTATATGAGATATACACACATCAATCTGGAAATTTCAGGACATACCACGGTCCACACCAATTTCTTGAAATGGATTATTGTTTTGGCAAAAAAGTATCAATGTTGGAATTAAGTTCTATGAAAACCCAATAAAAACATATCAGTCTTGTTGTGACATCTGTCACGCATCGCCCATTAAGATGGGACCCCATATCTTTTTGGTTACTTGCCCCTTTTTGGTTTGCTCGTCTCAGTGGCTCTGTTAGCAGTCTCTTAAGTCCTCCTGTTCCATTTGAGAAATAGTGAATTTTGACCAACTTCTAGGCCAAGTTTTGTTCCTCGTTCTTTGAAAGTTATTTTTTTTGAGGTGCTTCTTGAGTTCTTAAAAAGTTAGTTTCCTTAGAGAGAGCCTATAAGATTTCAAGCCCATATAGGTAGTAATTTGAAGAAGGATTGTAAATGTGTCAGAGCCATCGATTTAAGGCTTAGGAATATGTGTACTATACAAGTGTATCTTCAAAAGCGTAAAAACATTCAAAAGTATGAAAGGGCACGCCTATGTTAATGTGTTTGGAATTCACCATTTCTGGCGGCACTCAAATATCAATAGAAGAGAAATTGAAACGACAGAAAGTATTCAAAGATCCAGACATTTTGGAGACATTAACAATAGAGACAATCCAGGACAAATTGAAGAAACACAATCCACCATGGACATTGAGGTGTCGCAGGCATCGAAAACAAAGAATGGGGATAATGTGAAATAAGTTGTTTGCGCACGTCTTTAAGCATTCAAATACTGATGAATTCTTGGACAAACTTCGCACCCAAAATATTCATTGTAATTTGTTTTAGAAAAGGTGCTAAAGAAAATACGTTTACCCGCGAAGGAAAGTTGTGAAAATGAAGAACTCTATGAAAGCGCGCAACACAATCATGGTCATGCTCACGATGGGTATGAGAAAATGATTTTTTTAATGAGTAGTCCCCTCACGTGCCTTAAGCGCACACCTACAACAATGAAGGAATGAAGTGAGAAGATCCCCGCACATATCTTCGTGAGCTCTTAACATGGATTCTCCTTGGTCAGGGAATGATGCTCATGCTAAAGACATTGTTTGCTACAGACGCTGAAACACACCTCACTTACAGAGCAAGGAAAAAGAAAACATGCCCAACAATCATCCAATTCGATCGTGGGATATTTGAAGAAAATACCGTGAAGACTGTAACGGCTCTGTCATTCTTCGGAATGTCAGAGTTTGGTGAAGGCCCAATCCTTCACTCTGCCTGCATCCTGCAGATACCTTTACCGTTTCATTTCCCCTTCTTTGACTGCGATGTTGAATATAGTTTATTCAGAGAATGTAAAAGATATATTATACAGAGCTGCTGTAATTGTGAAGTGGTTGTGATAATAAAATCTGATATGCCCTGGCTTGAAGAGTGGATGTAGTTCATTCTGAATGAACCACTATAATCTCTGTGTTCTTTTGTCTGTGTACTTTAGTCTTTTATTTTCTTTTTGTTTTAAACTTTAGTCTGCAATTACTTTCAACGATTGGTATCAGAGCTGGTTAAGCTCGTTCGATTTTTTTCTAGAAATCGGTGAGGTTTTGCAAGCGCCATGGATGAAGCAGACAACTGGAAGATTGAAAAGTTTTCAAGGTAGAACTTTGGATTATGGAAAGTATAGATTGAACTCTCATTACTTGGAAAAACGAAAGGAAAGGGTTCAATGTTGGATGAAGATTTGGAGAAGATCAATCAAAAAGCAAAGGCAACGATTTTCTTATCTTTATCAAGCAACGTGCTCTTCAACGTTTCGACATAGCCGACAACGAAAGAGCTGTGGGATAAGTTATCCTCAATATATGAAATAGCTTCAGCATCGAACAAAGTATTCATCATCAAGAAATTATATAATTTGAAAATGAAATGACGAGTGATATCGAATCATCTCAACGAGTTCAATATTTTAGTTACTCAGCTGATTTCGGTTGGCATCACATTAGATGATGAGATAAATGTGATCTTATTATTATGCTCACTTTCAAACAACTGGGAAGGAGTTGTAATGGCTGTGAGCACTTCAGTTCCAGCCAAGAGCAAGCTGAAATTCGATGAAGTCGCAGCCACATTACTTAGTGAAGACATGCGAAGAAAACATCAAGAACCCTCTTCCGGTGATGCTCTAACAACTGTGAGCACAAACAATAGAGGGAGAAGTCGTGAGAGAGGAAGAAATAATAATAATAATAACAACGGAAGAGGCAGATCAAGTCATCACTTGAAATCGAGAGGAAGAAATGGCACATGCTGTTTTTGTGGAAAATCTAGGCACACAAAGAAGCAATGCTGGAACTATAAAAGGGCTCAAAATAATGTTATCAATGCCGGCATTAATGCTGCAACTGATGGAGCTTTGGTACTTGCAGCCGGTGATATAGATTCAAGCTCGTGGGTTCTTGATTCTGGTGCCTCATTTCATGCAACGCCATGTCAGAGTGCTTTCACAAATTACCATGAAGGTATGTTTGGCAAAGTTTTTCTTGGGGATAATAAAGAATGTGATATAGTCGGCAAAGGGGATATTTTATTATCGCTGAAAAATGGAAGCAAATGGATTTTAAAAGATGTTAGGCATGTTCCTACATTTAAGCGTAATCTAATTTCTGTTAGTCAGTTATATACACAAGGCTGCAATGTTAGTTTTGATTTAGCTTCTTGGAAAGTGTCCAAAGGTCAATTAATTTTAGCAAAAGGGTAGAAAACTAGAAGTTTATACACATTAGAGTGTAATGGTGAAGTGGGAGCAGCCATGGCGGTTGTGGATAGCAATGCCGAACTTTGGCATAAGAGGCTCGGTCATATGAGCAAAACAGGTCTTGAAGTTATGCTTCGAAGAGACCAACTTCCGGGTCTAAAATCGGTTGATTTGACATTGTGTGAGCATTGCCTTTATGGCAAACAAAATCGCACCAGCTTCGTAAGGACGGGTCATGAGAAGAAATCATCTTCATTAGAGCTCATTCATTCCGATGTTTTTGGTCCTATGGAGGTAACTTCTATCTGTGGTGCTAATTATTTTGTCACATTTCTTGATGATTGCACTCGCAAAGTTTGGGTTTATATGCTAAATAAGAAATCAAATTTTTCAAAATTTAAAAGCTTTAAGGCTAAGGTGGAAAATCAAATTGGAAGAAAGATAAAATGTTTACTAATGGACAATGGTGGTGAGTTTTGCTCTTTGAAGTTTGACCAATTTTGTGCAGATCACAGTATTCGGAGGATTAAAACAGTCCTGTATACACCTCAAGAAAATGGTGCAGCAAAGAGGTTGAATAAAACTATTTTGGAGAGAGCTTGGTGTATGTTGTCTAATGCCGGTTTGGGGAAGAAATTCTGGGCAGAGGCATGTAATACAATGGTTTATTTAATCAACCGAGCTCCTTCGTCACGTTTTGATTTTGACATTTCAGAAGAGAGGTGGGCTGGTAAGAGAATTTCTTTTTCTCATTTGCATATTTTTGGATGCGATGCATATGCTCACATTAATAAAAAGCAGAGAACGAAATTGTATTTTAAATCTAAAAGATGCATATTTTTGGGGTATGGTGAGGATGAAGTTGGTTATCGTCTATGGGATTCAATCACCAACAAAGTGATACGGAGCAGAGATGTTGTATTTAATGAGAAATCATTCTCAGGCTTGCAAGTTTAGAATTCTTCTTTTGATGAATTTATTAAATTCAATTTGTCTCATAATGGAGATCGTATACAACAAACTCCCCAGGTGACATTCCATCCCTCTACTGCTGCTATGCCTTTAGGCACTATAAATTCCACCGCAATCACTACTCCAATGCCAATTCCCATGACCACGCATCCTACCATAGTCTCCACGCTGCCAATTTTATCTAACTACACTGCGCCTCCTACCGCAGCCCCTTCAAGCTCCAATTACGGTGAGAGAATAGAGCAGGAGGCCCTACCTCCCACGTTTCTCCAACCGCAAGTCTTTCCCCACTCATATCCTACGCAAGTCTTTTACCCAAACTCGCGTGATCCCACTTTGCCGCACCAACATGAGGAAGCCTCTTCCTCGCGTGAGCACTCTCTGCCACGGGTAGCTAGGGAGCAACCTGTTGTCTCCAATTCACAACCTTAGCCTCTGCTGTGGCTTGTTCCTCTGTTGTGGGCAGAGTCTACACTAACATCTCCTCACTCCATGCGATCCCAAAGTGCATACGCAACACCTCATGATAGGGAATACGCTCAGCATGGTGGACCCGAGCCTTTGGCTCATTCTCTACAGCAGCAGTCAGGTGAGGAGTCTGCTCACCCAAGCCTGCAACCCTATCCACAAACAGTGAACTCCTTTGCGTGCCAACACCGGCAAGGGGAAAATTATGCAGTCCCAGACCAACATACTGATTCAAATACAAAAGTTGCACATACAGAGGATTTTGATGTTCACACCAAACAAAATATTATTTTACGGAGGTCTACCAGAGATAGGAAATGCCCTCGGAAGTTTGACGATTACGAACTCTTATTTTCTTTGTGCTCTGATTAGGCGGAGCCCCAAACTTTTAAACAGACATGTTTTGATGTAAATTCAGTGTTCTGGATGGATGCCATGAATGATGAAATGGAGTCTTTAAACACGAATCAGACTTGGGATTTGGTTCCACTTCCACCAAACTGTAAAGCTCTGAAAAACAAATGGGTCTATCGCATAAAAGAGGAAGACGGAGGATGAAAGAGATACAAGGCCAGATTGGTAGTGAAGGGATTTGCTCAACAAAAAGGTGTAGATTTTAATGAGATTTTTTCTCCAGTGGTTAAAATGCAGACCATTCGTTTAGTACTTGGCATGTCAGCAGCATGGGACCTCGAGCTTGAGCAACTCGATGTCAAAACAACGTTTTTACATGGGGACATTGATGAAGAGCTATATATGGAAGAACCAGAAGGCTTCGTTAAATAGGGGCAGGAGCATTTATTTTGCAGGTTAAAGAGGAGTTTATATGGGCTGAAGCAAGCCCTTCGTCAATGGTATTTAAAGTTTGATAATTTCATGACTCAGCAAGGTTTTACTCCCTGCGAATCAGACCCATGTGTATACTTCAAAAGGCTTCCGACTGGTGAGTTTGTGATCTTGCTATTATATGTTGATGATATGTTGATTGCTGGTAACAATATGAGAGTCATTCATGAGCCGAAGACACATTTGTCTCTTCGTTTTGCCATGAAAGATTTAGGGGTAGCGAAGAGGATTCTTGGGATGGATATAATCCGAGATAGACATAAGAGAGAAATTAAGTTATCTCAAGAAAAATACATTCTTAAAGTTTTAGAGAAATTTAATATGACAAATGCAAAATCGGTTGCCACTCCATTGGCTGATCATTTTCGATTGTCTTAAAAAATGTGTCCTTCTACTCAGGAAGAAAAACATGAGATGGCTGGTATTCCTTATTCTTCAGCAGTTGGTAGTTTAATGTACGCCATGGTTAGCACACATCCGGATATTGCTCAAGCAGCGGGAGTTGTGAGTGGTTTTATGAGTAATCCTAGTAAAACTCATTGGCAAGCAGTTCAATGGACTCTTCGGTATTTGAGAGGCACTTCCTCTCATGTTTTATGTTTTAACAGTAAGGCCCCTTATATTTGCAGTTATGCTAATTCTGATATGGCTGGAGATTTAGATACAAGGAGGTCTACAATAGGCTATGTGTTTACTTTTGCCAGAGCAACAATTAGCTGGACTTCTCGGAAGCAACAAGTGGTTTCTCTTTCCTCCACCGAGGTTGAATACATTGCTCTCGTTGAGGGAGCTAAAGAGCTGATATGGTTACAACAATTGTTTGGAGAGTTGGGATTTAAACAATCCACATTTACTTTATTTTCTGATAGCAACAACGCCATTCACTTGGCCAAAAATTTAGCTTTCCATAGTCGCACAAAACATATAGAAACCAGATTTCACTTCATTCGTCATGTTCTTGAAGAGGGAAGATTACAGTTAGAGAAGATTGACACGAAGGTTAATTCGGTTGATGCATTCACCAAGGTAGTACCTTGAGAGAAGTTCAAATTCTATAGAGCTTCTCTTGGCATTGTGACAACATAACCATAAGCACCAAGCTGGGGATATCGGAATGCAGCTCAAATCGCAGATCGGATTGGACTTCAAGTGGGAGATTGGAACGACTCTGTCATCCTGCAGAATGTCAGAGTTTGGTGAAGGCCTAATCCTTCACTCTGCCTGCATCCTGCAAATACCTTTACCATTTCATTTCCCCTTCTTTGACTGCGATGCTGAATATAGTTTATTAAGAGAATGTAAAAGATATATTATACATAGCTACTGTAACTATGAAGTGGTTGTGATAATAAAATCTGATATGCCCTGGCTTGAAGAGTGGATGTAGTTCATTTTGAATGAACCACTGTAATCTCTGTGTTCTTTTGTCTATGTACTTTAGTCTTTTATTTTCTTTTTGTTTTAAACTTTAGTCTGCAATTACTTTCAATAATGACACCTGATCAATCCTTGCATTGAACATAGAATGGAGACACCTTGAACACGTGATTAATGACATCGAAGGAATGGTTGGGAAGATTGTCTCCCCCAAAGTCTCTGAGCGCAATTTATTTATATGGTTGAAATCCCACCCAAAGCTCACTTGGTGGAGGAAGAAGACGAAGAGGTCTGTTGCTATGACCAGTGCGAAGACTAGAAGGAAGTTTCCTAGTACTGATATTAAAGAGCACCCAACACGTTCCAAAACAAGCTAGGAGAAGTTAGCGGGTACACACAATCTGCAGCCAAGTCGGAGTCTCGCCCACCACTTTTCTCAGATAGAAAGAGCCCTCGGTAAAGGATTTTGATAGTCTCAGACAAAATCCTCAACTCATAAAAAAAACCCGCTCCTATCCTCCCTCGAGCGCAAATAAATTATGGTGAGAGATTTTTTCAAAATAAGGGAATCGGAAAAGTCCTTCACAATGCCCAAAATGCGCCCAAAACAATTGGGAAGCACATATCTTGTATGCTCACAGAATGTGCCAAAGTAGAAAAGTTCGCTAACGCCTCTTAATGCGGCTTACGCACCTTCTCGAATACACACACAAAATGTGCCAAGAGGATGGAATCCATCATTCGCAAAAAAATCCATTGTGGACTCCTGAACGCACTCCAACCCGAAGTAGGATACTCAAGAAAATTTGGGGTTGTCTAAGTGGCGACAAGCACATAAAAGCAAATCCATCTCAGAGTTAAAAGAAAATTAAATATTAAATTTTAAAATTAATATTTAATTTATAAACTTTTGGATTTAATTAAGTCAAAAAATTGGCAAATTTGTGAAGTTCAAAATCCAATTTTAGAGAATCGAATTGAAAACCAATTTCTTGCAATTTGAAGATTGCCAATTTGGAACGCGAGTCAAAAAATTAATTTTTTTTTTTATATAAAAAACTTGAATTAAATTGATTTTGGATTTAAATCTAAGAGTTAATTAAATATTGATTTTTATTAATATTTAATTAAAACAAAAAAATAAAAATCGATAAAAACAAAAAAAAGAAATAAAAGATGTAAAGCTCACAAGAAATTGAAAATTGCTTTAAGTGATTTTTTATTTTAAGTTTTAAACTTTAAATTGATTAAATATTGATTTTATTAATATTTAATTAACTTCAAAAAATAAAAAAATAACATTTGGAAAATCAAATGGATAAAACTTCTTCATGAGGACAAAGCACTCAAATTGACAAGTTCTAAAAAAGCAAGAAGAAAGCTTGTGACAAATGGCAGGGAATCTCTTCAAAATTGGAATCTTGGGAGGTAAGTAAAGCAATTTCTTAAATTAGTCTACAGTCTTTAAAGCAACTTTTCAAGTTTTTCAACTCTATAAGGGCCCGTTTGGACCATGGCATATCGGCTGATATACCGGAATATCGATTTCCGAATACGGTCTGCATTGTTTGGGTGCAACATCAAAGGATGGAATTGGAATTTTGAAATTCCAATGTTACCCAAAAAATGGGCATTTCGTCTTCCACTTGAAAAGGTGGAATTGGAATATCGGGCTCGAATTCCACTTTCAAATGCTCATTTTATTTGCCATCGGGTCCGTTTTTGCAGTTAATAATATTTTTGATGTCTGAAATTTCATTTCCGCCAAAGATTTCTGTGAAGAAGGCAAGGGGCCGAGCACAACGAACCAGGCGGCGACATCCTTCGAAAGTAGAGAGGCGACCTTCGAAAGCAGAGAGACGACGTCCAAAAGGGGTGCAAAAGGCCCAAAGCCGCCCCGAGGAAGAAGACGTAGCCCCGACCAAGGAAGCAGACCGCAACGAAGAGGGCGGCTCCAGCAGGGATTCACGAGGGCACAAGGTGCCAAAGAGGCATGACATGCCAAAACAGCTAGCAAAGCCAGCACGAATGGGGAGGTCGCAGCAAAGGCGACGACGACCGGGCCCTTTGCCAACAACAAGAAGACAATGGACGAAGGGAGGAAATGAACAAATACAAAAAAAATGGACCATGTACAGACCCTGTTTTGGTGAACCAAACAGGTCATCCCATATTTCAGAAATCAATTTGAGGATTTGTATCTTCCAGAATTGCAGCATCTTCCAGAATTGACTATATCTGGCATTTGGTATTCCATGGTCCAAACAGGCCCTAAGAGAAGACCTCTCCTATTTCATTCTTAAATTGAGAAGAACAAACTTGAGGGTATTCTTAAAAGGAGAGAGCATATTGTTTTTTTTGAAAGATGTGAAGTTTCTTGGCTAAAAAGGATTATTTCTCGTAGAGTGTGAGTGTTTAAGGGGAGTTGTGAAATTTTTGAATTTTCTTCAGTAAGTTTGTAAAAGACAAATTTCCATGAGGAGAGAGAAAATTCAATGTTGAACAAGATGGAGAAATTCTGGCGAATTTCTAAATTTGGGAATAAATGTTTTTTCTACTTTCTTTCGTGCTCTTATAAGTTTATTTTCTATTTTGCAGATGGTAGAGCCTAGATGGACAAGCATAAGTAGAAGACAGTTGATAAAGAACGAACATAGGGAATTCTATCCAGAGTCCAAAATTATCTCGAAGTGGATAGAAGTCAAGGACACAAACCTTGGATGCCTCGATTTGAGCGAGTTCCAAAGGGAGATGTTTGGCTACAAGGATCATCACCTGACACAACTGGCTGCTTGGATCATGAACAATGGACTTGTAGCTGCAATCAGATTTCCTCTCGCTTTTCAACATGCTGAGTTGATCATGAAATGTGCAAAGCATTACCAATCTAGTGATAGAATAATTAAGGACTCAGATGAGAATATAATTGCAGATCTCTCCCCGCCAGTCATTATTGAAACATTTGGGATCCCTTCATCTCAGAGGTTGGTCTTGAAGACAAAGGAGCAGGCACACAGAGTTTACACGACTGGGGTTCAACATTACAAGGAGATCATTAACATCAAATGGATGAAGAGGAACGAATCCCACTACTCCAAGTTAGCTAGGGAACTTGTGTGGTTGGATTTCCACCGAGAGTATATTGATTTGATAATGATGTTCAACAGAATACTTGGCTTATCCCACTCCTACCTATTCGAGACATGGATGTGGTATTTTGTTCAACAGGTGGTGGATGAGTTCAATCACATCGATTAGGCTAGGTTGATTAGTGACAATCTTGATGAGAAGCTAAGGATTTCAGAGCATACTAAGAAGTTCTCCATGAGCTCATATGTGATATATATGCTGGCACAAAACACGAGGTATGGTCTAAGGTACAAGGGAGCCCTCAAAAATAGAAATCTATGATTAAGGGTGCATGACTGTTATCCATAGCTGCATCTACAGGCCATAGATGATTACACTCAAGTTAATGATGTGTTTGCAATGCGCATCGTAAGGACCTTGTAGAATGGATTGCATATAAGATTGTCTACTGAGGCAATGAGGTTGGTGAAAGAATTTGGAGCATGGTTCATTCAGTTTCTCACTTCTCATATATCAGATTGTAGGGATTTTCTGAGCAGTCGTACAAGCTTCCACGATACCCTACTAATAAAATGATCATGTTGGAAGTCACATGATAGTTGATAGCTTATGACAAAGTCCTGAAGAAGAAGAAATTAGGACTCAAATTCCCACTTTCCATTAGAAGTGATGCAGTTGAAGTATGCCCTTGTCTACCAATGGTTGAAAGGTCATCTAATGAGATGAACATCTTCCATCTACCACTCTATCTAGGACAGTCAGATTTTGATCCATACAATAAGATTAGAGTAGTGGCAAGGATGAGGCATCAACATAGAGTGTACCTTGAGGACTTCTGGACAAATGCGGTTGATGAGAATGAGATTAGGAAGAGGATGTGCTCCTGATTTCCATTAGACCTAATTTAGGCATGCAAGATTGTCCATGTTCTTGATTAGATGGAAGAAGATCCAAATGTGCTCCAGAGAGAGTATAACCCAAATAAGGAAAGGGTCATTCATCCTTACGACTGGCGGAGAAAGGAGGTTGTAGATCTTGATGCACTGATAAAACCAATCACGGACTTCACTAAGTGGTGGGTAGAATGATAGTTCAACAGGATGACTGTACCAAAAGAGGATTGGGCATACAAGTTGCTAGGTCATCCACAATTGCGAGATGAGAGAGCAAGGCATCAATCAAGAGGAAGGATAGAAGAAAGAGACATCCTGTCAGGAAGTGCAGAGCACATGAAGGAGAAAGGTGCGACTCAATAAATGAATACGAAGAGGATATTTGATCTTCACGTTGAAGAACCACAATAGAAGAGATTAAGATATGAGAGTGCACCATCTTTGCCTAGCCGGACTCCCAACATGTAGGAGATAGGAGCATTTTTCAGGCTTGAAGAAGCAAGCAAAAGAACACAACAAGGAAAAAAACACATGTTTAGGCCGATACAAGATAGATCGAGCATTAATGCCAATGAGAGGTTCATTTCAGGAAGGAGCAGGGAACAAGATGTCACAACAGAGGAGAGTCTCAGTGACTTCTTCAGAAAGATAATCGAGGAAGAGATCCCCAAGGTAGAAGCAGAAGCCCCAACAATAGAAGAATAGATTCCCACCATAGAGACACTAGCTCCTGAGGTAATGGCAGAGAGTCCTGGAGCCAAGGAGATTGATACCAAAATAGCTAGCAGTATAAAGGGACCAAAATATAGATATTCCAAAGTGTCTTAGGTAGAGGATCTAGAGAAGCCAGGAGAAGGAGGTTGACCCTGTAGTTGAGTTACAAGAAATTCTAGATCGAATTGACCTATTGGGAGAAATGGGAAAAGCCAAGAAGTTCACCAAGATCATGAGATGATAATTAGGATCTAGAGTTTTGTAGATAGAAACTCTGACAATCGACAAGACCAAGGATCAAATTGCTCCTAAAGAGTATCATGTGACAAAATTTGATCTTGGTCAAGCCTCTCAAGCGCAAGTCATGGAAGAATTCAATAACTCAACACAAGCTATCAAAGATAAGATGAGGAAGTTGGAAGAGAAATATCACAAGCAAAAGGGAGAGAGATTAGGGCTTTATGTGCATACATCGACAACTTGCCTCACTCGGTTCAAGAAGAAGATCCATCTTTTGTTCTCCCACCAGCTATTCCAACCAAATCGGTTGAGGCCATCAATAGGATTAGGAGAATTGCGCAAGGTGCAGAAACTTGGATTAAGGGGATCAAGAATGAGGCCTACAACTATGCTGCAGAATTAGTTCGAATTCATGATAAGGCACTAGCCATCCTTTCCTAAATTTGTTGCATGGAGGAGAATTGGGAGGATGAGCCCATCTATTAGAATGAGGTGATCTCTGACTTGCATGAACTAGTGGAAACCCCTAGGCAAGCCTTGGTTGACAATGAGGTCATCAGGGAAGGAGTGTATGATTTCCCTCTATGGTATGGTGTGGTTCTCATGGTGAAGGAAATGTTTGAACATTTCATTAGGGAGTCAAATCAATTGAAGGGGATAGCTAAGAATATCCAGTAGGATGTCTCTAATACCATTGCCTCACTGTGGTTACAAAGGTTGGTCGAAAAAGAGATAACGCTGGACAACATGAAGAGAAAATTGGAGGATTTCTTTAGACTTAACTCTTTCATGAAGGATGATTTTGAGAACCTCCCCGCCTTCTCAAGAAACACGCAGACAACTCAAAACCTATTACTAGAATGGGAGGACAACCTAAAGAAATCAGAGCGAGCAGTGGTGGCACTGGAATTCAAGCAGGAATCAACACCGAGTGTTTGCATTGATGAGTTGGAGGCCATATTGAGTAGATTTCTAGAATTCAAACACATAGGTCAAAGATAGATGCATTTAATGCGTAGTTGGTATACATATAGTGGCTATTTATGACACCCCACTCTCTTCTTGAACATGCATGTGTAGTGGGCATTTATTACCTACTACGATAGTGATTTCCTCCTCACATTAATGTAGATTCCCTTTTCTATGCCCTAACCCTAATTAGGGCTTATGTGGCAAAACCTTAGCTGTCCGTCATTGTTTCAATCCAAGCCACTCATTGTTTTCAAGGACCTATATAAAGGTCTCTTTTTCTCATTTGTAAGGAGCAAATTTTGAGATTGTTGCCTATGAGCTATCGAGACAATAAAATTTTCATTGAAGTGTGGTGATGATTTGATGTGTCTTGATACTTGCTTGGTTTTATAATTCTCTCAAGTAGATTTAACTTAGTAGATAAGTTTTTGTGATGATATTATATAATATGATGGTGTTTTGATGAGTTCCTTTGGTTCGTACTTTTGATGTTTTAGTGATTCTAAATCATCGTGCAAAGTTAGCCTGAACCCCTAACTATATGTGCCTAAATTCTATCATTCATACAAATCTTTGAAGATTGCACTAGTCCATGTGTAGTTGTAGCTTGACTTGGCGAAATGGGACTTGGTAATTGAGGAACTCATCCACCAGAGTACTTTTGTTTGCTATCGTAACCCTTAGGAGTAGATTAGGATCTCTAAACCCTAAACCCCTTTCATTTCCGCATATCCAGTAAAATCCCCCCCCCCCCCAAAAAAAAATAGTACTTCATTGTAAATCATTTGATAACACCTACATTCATCATGACATAAAGCCTTTCCAAGAATTGAAAATGTAAGGCCCCTTGTGATCATCAAAAAATCACATTTACCACCGAGCTTATCCACGAGTTGAGGAACCTTGGAGTTACCGTATGACCTTGCAATCTTAGCATACACAATACTTTGTTCAAGAGAGGATAAGATATTTCGGTATTTTGTTCTACTGTTTGGTGAGTCATAAAACATGCATCAACAAGTCTCCTTTGCTAAACTCAGTTCTCATGCAATTGAACCAAAAAATTGGACTCCACAACACTATCTAATACAAAAAATTGTTAGGAATGGGAGCACTGACGGGGGGGGGGGTTGAATCAGTGTTTTATACTTTATTACTTTTTTTGATACTTTGAAACTTAATTTAATTACTTAGTTACTTAAATGAACATCAATGCAAGTAAGATAAACATTCATAACACATGACACCAAATATGATTACGGGGAAACCCAAATAGGTAAAAACTCCGGTGGAAATTGACACCCACTAAGAACTGCACTAGTGTATTATGATCCCTGTTAGAAGATCTTGCAACCCTGTTAGGAGTTATTCTTTACAATACTTTAGTACAGTGACTTGGTCAAGGGTCAAACCTTGTTAGGAGTCTTTTATAATTAACCCTGTTAGGGGTGGGGACACACTGTCCTAGAGCTCATTGGTCAAGTGGTGAAGGTTACAACCTTCTGGATCTCAAATACACACTATATCTGCAAGGTGAACTATTGCTGTGACACTACTTGTTTGATCAATTCCTTTTGCGTGCTTATGCTTTAGCCTCTTGTAAAGAACTAAAACATACTAACTTATCTTTGCATGCCTTTGCTATACTCTTACCGATTTCTATATCTCATACCATACTTAATTACAAGGGTGCATGCCTTATTTATATGCGCATACAAAACTCTTCATCAAGTCAGCCTATAACTAATTACATACACCCCTTCCAATTGAATTGGCTCAAGTGTGTTTACATATATTCATATTAATATGTCTATGACCTAAATACAATAGGTGCATAGCCTTTACAAAACAATATTACAAGTGCTAATCAAAATACAAACAGTCGGCTCCATGCTTTGTCCTATTCTGCCGCTTACTGTTTGTGCCACTTAATCTGACTGTAACTTCCTCATACTGACTCATATCATCATGCGCTCTTACAATTAGCATGAATACATACTTAAAAGCTTATCTTCAAGGGCACATGTCATAACTTTGTCATACGCATGTGCGTTGATGCTCTGATCACCTAGTGTTCTGCTATCTATCTAGTCTTCCATACTTAGCCATATTTATGATCTTCTTCAATATGCGTTGACTCTAAAACTTCATATGACTTTGTTTCCATAATGACAACACTAAATATAGTCATATACTTCAGTATAGTCAACTTGCCAAAAATCTTCCCCTTTTTCATTAATGGCAACAAAGGAATATGGCGAAGTTACTAACTGTATCCTTATACAAAATTTTCTAATACATACTCTAACTTATAGCTCCCCTTATGTACTATACTTTTCTTTACATCATTTAAAAGGCTCCATATTCTTCCTTCTACATACTATACTCCCCCTTTGACATTAATGACAAAGGTGCTCAAAAAATGTATTCACAAGTAGTTACAAAGTGAAGACATCCGGATATGCTATCTTTAGATTAGCAATCTCATTCTGCCAAAATTTCATTAGTGTGTCTATTGTCTGGAGATGGGTGGACAAAGCATATGTTAACTTTTCCATCTTCTCCAATTTTGTACACAGACCTTGATCATATGTCACCATAGTGGCATTGATCTCCTTGATGTTCTGATTCAAGACATCTAGTGAGGGCGCAAGAGCATTTCTCAGCTGTGTTTGCCTTGCCCTTATTTTGGACATTTCTTTTTCTGTCTTTTCTATTTTGTCCACTTGTCCCTAGTATACATTGTTACACATGTTTACATCTGTAGTGGGATCTTCTACTAATTTCCTCACTTTATCTATCATAGCCTCTGCCTCCTAAATTTTCTTATAGAGATCTGCAATCAGCTTGTCTTGGTTCATGCAGTCTGCTATGAGTTTCCTTCCTTTGGCTGCAAATTCTTTCAGTGAAGCTTGACCAACCTTTAAAGAGTTGAGGTCAAGTGCAAAGTTTGCAGTTAGCTCATCCAATCTCTTCTTAAGATACTTCTCTTCTGCTACCTTAGCCGCTGATTTTTCTAGGTAGGAGAAGTTTTCCTTGAAGCTTGTTAGGATGTTGCTGACATCCTCCACTGAGTGCACTTTTGGTACTTTCTTATCTGCTGGTAGTAGATTGTTCAAGATGTCAATTGACTCAACAAACATAGGATTTCTCATTGCTTGTTTCTCCTTGGCCTTCTCCATAGCAATGACACTGATCTTGATCAGGTCTTCTTCTCCCCAAGAGTCCAAGCTTGTAGTGTCAGGGGTCAAACTTGACAACAATGATGCTGAAGGCATGGGAGCGATGGGTGTGTTGTTCATAATTTTTGTCTTAATCTCCGTAGGCATTTAAACCAAGGGTTCATTTGTTATTTCCTTTTCTACCTCCTCTTCTCCTCCTTTCTTCTTTTCTTTTTCTTTCTCCTCTTCTTCTTCTTTACCTGTTATATCTTCTATCAATACATCCTCTTGGTGCTTAGGTGAAAATCACCGCATAGAATTTATGCCTCTTGTGTACTTACAAAGGCTTCCTCAAATTTGTCTAAGTCTTTATTAGTGGCCGCCATTGATATTTCCACATTACCAATCATTATTGTGTTATCCTCTTGAGTTGTGGTCATGGGCACAGACTTTATTTCAACTGCATGCACTGTTACTGAGGGCCCTGAGTCCTGTGGACCTGTCATATGTGTTTTTGTGACCTCATTTGCTTTAGCTTTCTCAACACGTGCTTGAGTGATGGGAACAGATGTAGGTTGCATGCGCTGTTCAAGGAATAATTTCTCTATCTCCTTGGCTATTATCTTATAATCCTTGTTCATTATATGCAATGTTCTCAACTTTGTCCTCAAGTGTGACTTCACCAAATCCATTAATAATGCTTTTTCTTCCACTGAACATACTGGCAGATTGTCATCTAATGTTTTCTCTCTTATTCTAATGTCTTCTTCTGCTGCTTGTCTTTTCAAAGTGTCTAGAATATCCCATACTTTATCTGGGATGACTATTTTTAGTTCTAGAACTATCTTCTTGAACTTGATCATATGTTTGATCAGCATCTCATGGATCTCATACTTGTCAATTTTATGATATCTATCATAGAACTTAGATATCTGATCAAGTTTGCCTTCATCAACCACTCTTGAGCTCAATACTTGTAAACTTGGTAAGAATCCTACCTCAAGAGGTGGTTGCACATTTTTGCCTCTGCTTCTTGTGGCTCTAGCTAATGGATGATTAGTAACTAGCTGTTTTCTCCTCCTTGACATTTTACTAAGCTCTGGTGGTGTAGTGGAGTCACTAGGAGTGGGCGCAGGAGTGATGCTATCTGTCTTCTTCTCCTTTTCTTTTGGTTCATTAGTTTTCTCAATCTTTACCTTCTTCAACTTAGAATCATCAGACTTAGCTTCCATAGTAGATGCGCTCTCAATTTGCATAGCAATTTTTGCTTCTCTAGCTTTATCCAGGTTTGCTTGGGTCACACCATGGATCTTCAATATTTCAGATGTAATTTTAGAGGATTTCCTCTTGGTCGCTGCACTGTTCAGGACTGCATCTACCTCCCTGGTTTTTTCCTCATAATTTCCCCATCTAGGCTCATTAGGATCCTTGGACCCCGATAGTAAAACTTGTGCATAATCTTCCAAGACTTGTTCCTCCACTTCATAGCCAAGTGGATGAATCCACTTAGTTCTAGGCTCAACAACCTCCATACAAGTAATGTCAGTTTCTACCATAAAATAGATACTATCCTTGTATTTTTCAACAATGCTTTCAGGTATCCTATACCTCATTTGCATCTTTATCCTGAAGGTTTTCAACTCTAACTCCATGTAGTCTCTCAGTGTGCTCTCAACTGATGCCTTAAGGGATATTTGAGGCATTGTAGGTAAACTTTTATCTAAGTATAAGTCTGATACCTTCCCAACTATATGCAAGTACATATAGATTATCAAAGACCCAAACCTGAATATTTTGGTCTTATCATGCTTGATTGCCCTTATATTATCTATCAACTGTGCACACAAGATTTCACACAAGTTGAATTCTCCATTCTCCTTTACTATCCCGATGGCTGCAAGAATAGTGGCTATAGGCACACTATTGACCTTGTTTGTATGTTGAAACCTGTACCCAAGTATCATAGACATCAGTTTGATGTCCTGCTCCTCAATTGGTTCGATTGTCGTCCCACGCTTATCACTCCAGGATTTGCAGGCTTGTTCAACCAATTTCCTAACATCTTTCTGGCTAGAAGAATGGCGCCAGTCTTAGATAGACCTGTCATCTCATGAATGAGATCAGCTGTGATTCTGACTAGTGTAATACCCCAAAAATGGGCTATAGGTTCATTAACCTCCTATATCGACACATCGAACGAAATCGACATCGAAGTCCTAACCTAAGGCACATCTGAACATCATCGAATCCTAATTGATTATCATAAATTCTACATTGGAGAATATTCCTAGCAATATTCCTATTTATCATAATTATCTTTAATTTAATGATTATTTGGCGATAAATCCAATTTATCCTAAAGTTTGATTAATTGAATATTCTAAATATTTAATTAACTAGATTTAATTTTGCCACTTAATTGTTTAATTGAAGTTAATTCTATTTATTCCTAAATTATTATTATTTAAATTTGACAATAAATCCAAAATCCTATGAATAATTGATTAAATTCTTATTTAATTAATTAAAGCAAGTTGTTAATTTTTAATAATATTGTTTTTAAATAAAAGTTTGATTAAATAATTGATTAACCCATAAATCAATTGTTTTATTTTTCAAAATCAGTTAAGTTGGAAATAAATCACTTTATTATTAAATTAATTCATAAATAAAACATGCACAATCACAAAAGCAGAGAACTATCAATTATCAATTAAATCTAAACTCTATTTTGAATTAAACTCTGCGTTTGCATGTTTTTGTAAGTTAATTATCCTTTATTTAAAAATAACTCAAAAATCAACCTGAGTTATTTGAGTGATTTATGGCCTTTTTTCATGCACCTCCAAAGCCTTAGATTTCTATAAATTAAGGCTTCAGCTCTTCATTTATGATCCATCCATGAATTGCACACTCACGTTGTTGAATGGGAGACTAAAGAATCAATCTTGAGAATTTGAGTTGTGAGATTTTCATTATTTTTGCATAGTACCATATCATTTAGAATATTATTGTTAGATCATTTTAGCATATCAATTTTCATATTAGCATAGATTTCATATCATTTTTCATCTTATTGCATCTAAAATCCAAAAGAAGAAGAAGATTAATTTGCATCCAATTCATATCTAGATTTTGCATTCAAATCCTTCGTTTAGGTGTCATCAAGGTCACTGATCTCGGTATAATCTGAGAATACATACTCGCACCTACTAGAAGGCAGTAAACCACCTTGTTAGTTTAGTTTTCATTTATTGCACGATTTTGATTTTAACTAACCTCTAATGTTTTAATGAAGTGTTGTGTCTACAGATAGGTACAAAATTCACACACGCAACTGGTACTTCACCTATCCAAAATAGGTCATCATGGATCTTGCTCAACAAGATTTTTATCCATTCTGATTCACAGAACTCAAACATAGTAGCATATTCAATGATAGGGTGATTCTCAAGGTGCACAAAATCTTCAGTGAATGATTTGTCTGGATTCATCATGGAATATAGGTGCAACCTAATTCTGTCTAAGCCAACTAGTTCCTTTTTGCAATACACATACGTGCATATGTCTTCTACATGCATGATGCCCATTGGGGTTCTTGAAAATGCTCCTTCTAGGTCATCTAGGGTGGACTTAAATTTATGCTTCTTAAAAACATATCTCTTTCTTTCAACAACATCAAATACAACTAGTGTAGCCATGACTTATTGATTAAATGCTTCTGAATGGTTTCCAAGGGTTTTTGGATTGTTGCATCTGAATTAGGGCTTTGCAATAATCAATCTTCCTTCTTCACTGATAGATTCAATTGCAACGCTTCACAACTCAACTGCTTAATCTTTTGTACTCTCCAATCACTCAATTTAGAATGCAATGTGAGAATAATGAATCTTCGATAGCTATAAAGCAAATTTTTCCCCATTAATGCTTGCCGCGTAAACACAAAATGCAACTGTAAATTTAGTTCTTTGTTCCTGCTAATAATCAGGTAGTGCGCTCATGCATACTGCATCACATAGTCTCCAAATAGTTGTGGTCCAAGACGCATACTCTGAGGGTGAGTATACCAGCCACGTAAGGGTCTAGAGCTAATCTAGTTCCCCCTATGACCATGAAGGTCATTTAACCATAAATAGGTGGTGCATCCATTGTGGATACATCCTCAACTATTTCATCAACATTGTCCTTCTTTTCTTCCTTCTAAATCAAGCTCACATCTTCTGAAGCTTGCACAAATTTGACTTCTCCAGCTTCTTCCAAAATTGATCCTTCTAAATTTTTAGGGATTTCTTGTCTTTGCGCTCTTGTTTAGCAAAACCTAGAGATGTGTCCAGCCTTTTTACATGAGTGATAAATGACTGGAGGCCTGATATTCCTTGGCGCATTCATGAGTTACCATACTGCATTGTCTATATGTGTGACCAACATAGTTGCATATCTGACATGTAATGTTCTGAGAGTTTCTTACATTCTGTTGTGGATGACCTCTCTGATTTTTTTGATTTTGATTTGATTTACAATTCATAGCTCTATGACCAAACTTATTACATGAATAACATTAACAATTGAAAGGTCTTACCTCTTTACAATTTCTTGCTATGTGCCCATGTTTGTTACAAGAATAACAAGGCTTGTTTACTGGCTTGCACTCATCCTTTGGTGGTTCAGCTTCATCTTCTGTATGATTTCCTGTCTTCTTAGCTTCTGAAGATTCTTCTAATGCTTTCTTTCTTGCTCGCAAGTCATTGATCTAATTTTGTGCTTCATTGAATCCAATAATGTTGGTGTCTCCTTTAACCTTCTATGCATACAACTATGATACTATTAGATCCTTTCTTGTGTGTAATTTTTCAATTCTATTCTTTGCTTCAGTCAATTCAGATTCCACTTGCTTCTTGATGTTTTCTAATTCCAAGATTTTCATGCTAGCTTGCCTTAGTTCTTCATCCAACTACTTATTTTCTTTGACCTGTTCTTCATAGGCTTCCTGATTGTTAAGTAGCTTTTCATCCAACTCTTCAATCTGATCTTTCAGAGATGTATTTTCCTCATTTATCTTTTTAACCATTTTTCCCAAATCACTTGTGGAACAGTCTTTCAAATTTTTTCTTATCTTTTTAATGACTGCATGAGAATCACTAACCTTTTCTTTTAGTTCTTCAATTTATTTTTCAAATCTATCAAGGTCTTCAAGAGATGCTTCAAGATTCTTTTTCAGATGTTTCATTTCTCCCTTATCCATGATCTCCTTAAGTGGTTAAACTTATCTTCAGAGGACCAGAGCTCTGATACCAATTGTTAGGAATGAGAACACTGAGAGGGGGGAGGGGGGGGGTGAATCAGTGTTCTATACTTTATTACTTTTTTTGATACTTTGAAACTTAACTTAATTTCTTAGTTACTGAAATGAACATCAATGCAAGTAAGATAAACATTCATAACACATGACACAAAATATGATTACGGGAAAACCCAAATAGGTACAAACCTTGCTGGAAATTGACACCCACTAAGAACTGCACTAGTGTATCATGATCCCTGTTAGAAGATCTTGCAACCTTGTTAGGAGTTGTTCTTTACAATGCTTTAGTACAGTGACCTGGTCAAGGGTCAGACCCTTTTAGGAGTCTTTTACAATTAACCATGTTAGGGGTGGGGACACACTGTCCTAGAGCTCACTGCTCAAGTGGTGAAAGCTACAACCTTTTGGATCTCATATACATACTATATCTACAAGGTGAACTGTTGCTGTGACACTGCTTTTCTAATTAGTTCCTTTTGTGTGCTTATGCTTTAGCCTCTTGTAAAGCACTACAACATACTAATTTCTCTTCCCATGCCTCTGCTATGCTCTTACCAATTTCTATATCTCATACCATACTTAATTACAAGGGTGTATGTCTTATTTATATGCACATACAAAACTCTTCATCAAGTCGACCTATAACTAATTAAATACACCGCTTCCAATTGAATTGGCTCAAGCATGTTTACATATATTCATATTAATATGTCTATGACCTAAATACAATAGGCACATAACCTTTACAAAACAATATTATAAGTGCTAATCAAAATACAAACATTCGGCTCCATGCTCTGTCTTGTTCTGCTGCTTACTATCTGTGAACTTCATCTGACTGTAACTTCCTCATATTGACTCATATCATCATGTGCTCTTAGACTTAGCATGAATATATACTTAGAAGTTTATCTTCAAGGGCGCATGTCATAACTCTATCATACGCACGTGCGCTGATGCTTTGATCACCGAGTGTTCTACTATCTGTCCAGTCTTCCATACTTAGCCATATTTATGATCTTCTTCAATATGCGCTGACTCCAAAACTTCATATGACTTTTTTGCTATAATGACAATACTAAATATAGTCATATACTTCAGTATAGTCAACTTTCCAACAGAAATGCACTACCCATTAAAATTCAATGACAAATTTGGATTTATTGCACTCACCCAATACAACAAACACAGCAGCAAAGATCTCAAACTCTTATGACTACTGCATTTATGATCACAATAATAGACAAGACGTTAGGGTTTAGGATTGCAATGATGGAAAAAAAATAGAGGATACAAAGATAAGGGCAAAAAAAAATAGAGATAGGGATGGAAGTAAAAAAAAAATAGTGATGAATCAGAACGAAAAATAGATAAGAGGGTGGTTTGAGAAAAGTAGATAAGAGGATAGCAAAGCTACAGAGATCTGGTAAAAAAAAAAATTAGTTGGGGAGGCTCCGGCATCAAAATTCATTTCCGTGAGACACATCCTATGACCCTTCATTCACTTGTAGGACATGCAACTGCAAATAAATGAACATATTTATGGCAACACTTTCACATTTCTACAATTGATGTAAAATTTAATTCACATTTCTACAATTGATGTGAAATTTAATTCACATTTCTACAATTGATGTCAAATTTAATTAAATGAAAAATGATTTGCAGAACTTACACTGTTAGTATTTTTTCCTATACACTTTGCAAACCCTAATGAATATCAATGCAGCCCGTTATTTGGTTGATGAAAAGAAAGATTACGATTGCTCCAAAAATATGAAAGTAGTAAACAGATGCTATATAATGAAAGAAAACATGTTGAATTCATTTCCAAGAAAAGCTAACTTAACTCTGCTAGTGCTCACCAAAAATGTTTAGTCTTTGATGCTAGACAAACCCTCATGCATACCACCAATACATGCGAGAGAGCTATCCTAGCCCTAAACCATCAGTGCAGTGAACAAAATGGCTGGGAGTAATCGATGTATGCCATGACATTCGCCAGAGTGAAGCACAGACAAGTAGAATGACAACTTCCTGGTGTAAAAATAGCTTTTCCGACAATAAGCGTATCGATTAAAATTAGGTGTTTTATCTCTGTTTTGACAAGTCTGTTCTGGTGTATACACATAGGTGTACAATTTAGAATTGAATATGGATTTCCTTTGTCTATACCAAGGCGAGTTAGGCATAAGATTTTGAGTCTTTTGTATTTGTTATTTAATTTGATCATGTCGTTCATCTTTGCACTGTAGCTATTGTAAAATATGAATCGAGTTACTTGCTCATCAAAGGAATCTGGCATCATAAGCTTTTGATTTTCATTAGTTTGTCTTTCACGTATGAATATATTAGTATTCAAATGTCAATTTTTGAATCTTGCTTCAAGAGAAGCAATTGGCTCTGCAAATTTTTACATTTGGAACTGATATTCAACTCATTCTTATTTCAAATTGCTTAAAACTGATTCTATTGAACTGCTTTGACATGCAATATAGAAGAGTTGGAACCAGAAGATGTTATGCTCTAGTTTGTGGTTTATGATTCCAATTAAAAAGGAAATAGAGTCTTGGATGAGTATGATTGCCAATTGCTGGGATTCTATTCTAGTTGTAAGATGAAAATTGTTTTCATTGATGCACACCCCAAGCAGGTTAAATGAACAACACTTTCCTATAGACAAATATAGAGCTCTTGGACAAGTCTTCCATATGAAATTAACTCAAATAATTAGATTCAACCCTTATACGACACATGATCAACACAATGTTTGAGATATTGATTTGATGGAGAGGTTTTGACCATACATTAGATTGATATTATTTCATTGGTTTTTTCTTTGCTACCCTCAACTAGGGATGAAAAATTGTTAGGCCTAGGTATTAAATTGATCTAGCTAAGATGACGTCCTTATGATTGAACCAAGCACCAAGCACAAGAGAATGCCAATGATGCAAGATTGTACATCTTCTACACTTTGAGCTCCATAGATCTCAAGAGGGCAATCGTAATGGAGGTCTTGAAGAATGATAAGATCTTTGACAAACATTTTATAAAGTCAAAACCAAGTCTGACTGATGCAAATACATCCTTATGATTGAACCAAGAACCAAGCACAAGAGAATGCCAATGAAGCAAGATTGTACATCTTCTACACTTTGAGCTCCATAGATCTCAAGAGGGAAATCGTAATGGGGGTCTTTGACAAACATTATTACAAAGTCAAAACCAAGTCTAACTGATGCAAATACATACGCCTACTTTATTGTCACTAACTTTGATTGCATTTTTTTCATACGAGTTTGTAATTGTAGACCCTAGACATATTTGAAAGAAGCAGGGGATTGACAGAGTATCTGAGATACACAAAAATAGAGTATAGTACAATAGAACAAAGAATATAAACTGAACTAAACAGAGCATGTAATTGCACAGAACAAATAGATAATTGTATGCTACAACATACAAATAAATAGTATTGATTTAATTAGCAAATACAAATATGAAACTCTACTGAGTTTACTTGAAATTACAAATCTCTGTTCTATAGAAAACTCATACACAGTGAAAATATTTTTATAGCCAACAACTTCAACAAACGGTGGACATAGATGGTTGTGAAGACTTGTAGTACACTCCAAGTAAAGATCAAATAAATAGTATTGATTTAATTAGCAAATAAAAATATGAAACTCTACTGAGTTTACTTGAAATTACAAATCTCTGTTCTGTAGAAAACTCATACACAATGAAAATATTTTTATAGCCAACAACTTCAACAAACAGTGGACATAGACGGTTGTGAAGACTTGCAGTACACTACAAGTAAAGATCTTATTTGGTGCAGAAAAGATAAATAAAAATCAGATTCTAAAACCTAATCTTCACCAAGCACAAGGAGATAAAGAACAAATCAAATTTCCTGCAGACCAAGATAAATACAAATCTGATTTTCTCCCAGCCACATCAAGTAGGATAAATACAAATTTGATTTTTTGCAGTGAGGAAGGATAAGAACAGAGCAAATTTTATGTAGTGGCAGTGGGAGAAGAGTCAATGATGACAGGGGAGAAATTATAATTATCTCCAATACTCCTCCTTAATTTATACCATATATTCTTAAGTAGAACTGATATTACATCATACAAACACCAATATCTTCTCTGTGAATTTCAAACAGATCCTTTGCCAATGGTTTTGTAAATATATCTGCATATTGATCTTCTGATCTACAAAAATCCATACAAACTTGATTTCCATTTACCAATTCTTCAATGAAATGATACCTAGTATCAATATGCTTACTCTTCTTATGAAAAACATGATTTTTTGCTAATGCAATAGCAGATTTGTTGTCACAATAAATTTGAGTTGGCTCTTCTTGTTCATGTAGCAACTCAATTAAAATCCTTCTCATCCACACCATCTGATAGGCTGCTGCTGTCACTGCAACATATTCTGCCCCAACCGATGATAAAGTCACAATAGGCTGCTTCTTTGATGCCCATGCTACTACACCCAATCCAAAACTAAACACATATCTAGATGTGCTTTTCCTGTCATCAACACTACTTGCAAAATCACTATCAGAATATCCAGTCAATTTAAAATCTAAAATTTATGTATACAAAATACCAAAATTTGTTGTTCCAGCAATATATCTTAAGATTCTTTTTCTAGCCTGTTAGTGAGTACTCATAGGAGACTCCATAAACCTAGATATTAAACTTACAGAAAACATTATATCAGGCCTTGATGTTGTCAAATACATGAGACTGCCAACCAATCTCTTATATAAATTTGGATCAACAATTGACCCTTGATCATTCTTACTAAGTTTTGTACCAATTACCATTGGCATTGTAGCTGGCTTACAGTTCAACATCTTAAACCTTCTCAAAACATCTTTAGCATACTTAGTTTGACATATAGAAATACCATCTTCAAGTTGAGTAACTTCAATACCAAGAAAATACTTCATCAATCCTAAATCAATCATATCAAACTCTATTTTCATGGAAGTCTTAAAGTCATATATAGAGAGATCTCCAACAAAAATTAAATCATCAACATACAGGCAAATTATCAAAATTTTTCCTTCTTGATTTACCTTTGTATACAAGGTCGGCTCACTTGGACTCCTGTTGAATCCTCTGCTATTAAATTATTCATCAATCCTAGTATACCACACTCTGGGAGCTTGTTTCAATCCATATAATGCCTTATTTAACTTATAGACCTTATCTTCTTTTCCTTCAATCTCATATCCTGGAGGTTGTTTAACATAAACCTCTTCTTCCAAAAATCCATTTAAAAATGCAGAACTCAAATCCATTTGATGCATTTTCCATTTTTTTTGTGCTGCAAAAGCCAACACCATTCTCATTGTGTCAAGTCTGGCTACAAGTGCAAAAGTTTCATTATAATCAATACCAGGATGCTAACTAAATCCCTGAGCTACAAGTCTTGCTTTGTGTTTCTCAACCTCACCTTCAACATTTAACTTAGTCTTATAAATCCATTTAACACCTATACTATTTTTACCTACAGGTAAATCTACAAGATTCCATGTGTTATTTCTCTCTATAGCATCAATCTCTTCATTCATGGCTTTTACCCAAACCTCTTCTTTTATAGCTTCATCAAAGTTGACAGGATCATATGCAATCAATACAAAATTTGACACTTGATCTAATTCTTCATTCTGATCATATAGCTCACTTAAACTTCTAGTATTTTGACCTTTGATTCTTTTCCTTAATGAAGCTAATGTGGGATTTGATTCATTACTAATCTCTAATTCTATTGTTTGCTGTCCACCATGACTAGATGGTTCACCACGCTCTTGAGTTCTAGGCATTTTGAATTGCAATGGGCCAACACTTGGAGGTTGTATTTCTGGAGTACTTACTGGAGGTGTATGTTCTTGTGGAATCATTTGCCCATCTTTTATGGCTTGCTCATTTGCATCATCATCTCCATGAGATAAAACAACTCCCTCTGCAATAGATTTATCGATGCTTCCATCCCATGACTCTTTTTCCATGAACTCAACATCTCTACTGATAATAGACTTCTTGGTGATGGGATTATAGAGTCTATATGCCTTAGACTCTTCACTGTATCTAATAAAAATACACTTCTCACTCGTATCATCTAACTTCCTTCTCATCTCTTTGGGTACATGCGCATAAGCCACACACCCAAAAATCCTCAAATGAGATATGCTGCAATACTTACCACTCCAAGCTTCTTGAGGAACATGGTGCTTTACACTCTTAGTGGGACTCCTATTTAGGATATAGAATGAACAAATAACTGCTACTCCCCATTATTCATTTGATAGATGCTTCTCCTTCAACATACTTCGAGCCATGTTCATAATAGTTCGATTCTTCCTTTCAGCTACCCCATTCTATTGTGGAGTAAAGCGAGTAGTAAGTTGTCTCTTGATTCCATGATTCTGAAAAAACTCAATGAAATCATTTAGCATATATTCACCTCCTCTATTTGATCTTAGAAATTTAATATATTTTCCACTCTCCTTTTCAACCATAACTTTAAACCTTTTGAATATACCAAAAACTTCAGACTTTTGCTTCAAAAGATAAACCCAAGTCTTTCGACTAAAATCATCTATAAAGGTTAAAAAATAACTCATACCAGTCAAAGATGGTGTTTGCATTGGTCCACACAAATCTATGTGTACAATCTCTAATGGAGATTTTGCTCTATATGAAACTCTAGAAACAAATTTCTCTCTATGATGTTTTGCAAGTATGCAATTTTCACATGAGTTTGCCAGTTGCTGAATACTGGGCAACCCTTTCACCATCTACTTTTTCTGCAACAAATCTAGACTACCAAAGTGTAAATGGCCATATCTTAAATGCCATAACCATGATTCATTTAAAATCTTAACTTTATAAGCATTCAAGGAGTTAGAAAGTTCATTTCTTATAGTGAGTGGAAACATTCTATTCTTAGTCATCTCTACTCTTGCTATCAGCTGCTTGCTTGGATACTTATCAATGATTGTACATACCTCATTTTTGAAGAATACTCTATACCTTTTCTCTATTAGCTGTCCAATGCTCAACAAATTGCATTTTAAACTAGGTACATAATACACATCATCTATTGTTCTTCTTTCACCACTCTTGGTATACACAAAAATCACTCCTTTACCATTAACACTCACCTTGTTATCATTTCCCAACTTTACCTCAGACTGAATATTGGTGTCTAAAGTGACAAACAACTCTCTATTTCCAGTCATATGATTGCTACAACCACTTTCCAAAAACCAAACATCATTTGAGCTTTCTTGAGTTACATTACAGGTTAGAAACACTGGTTTCTGATTATCTTCATATTCCTCTATAATATGTGCAAACTGCTTACTGGCATCTGCTTGCTTCTTCCAACACTTATTAGCAAAATGAACATAATTTTTGCAATAAAAACATTGTACTTTTGACTTATCATACCTCTGGTTTCCTTGTTGCCAATTTCTACTGTTACTCCCCCTCAAGTTAGAAGGGCTCCTTTGAAATTTCTCTTTAGATTCTGAATTAGTTCTATTGTCTCTTTGAATAACAATTGTGCCTCCTCTTCCATTGTTACTAAATCTTCCTCAGCCTCAGCCTCTACCTCTGGTAATTTGTAGTTGAGTTTTGAAAGCATTCTCCAATGGATTATCATCATACCTTGTCATCCTTGATTCATGTGCAATCAATGAACCAGTTAGTTCATCGATATGCATTTTACTTATGTCCTTAAACTCTTCTATGGGCACAACTATAGTCTCAAACTTCTTTGGTAAACATCTAAGAACTTTCTCAATCACTCTCTTGTCTGAGAGGTCATCACCGTATTGTCTTAATTGATTGAAAATATTCATGACCTATGTCATGAAACCATCCACAGTCTTGTTGTCTTTCATCTTTAAGTTCTCAAAATCTCTCCTCAAATTTTGCAACTTAACATTCTTCACCTTCAATATATCTTGGTAACAGGTTTCAAGCGTGTCCCAAGCCTTCTTTGAAGACTCTACACTAGACACCTTTGGGAATATAGTCTCATTTAAGCCTTGGTTTATAAGACCAAGAGCTTTATTATCCTTCTTTCGATTCTCCTTCAATAGATTTCAATTAGCATTTGATAGAGCCAACTTTGCTACTTGATTAGGAGGCTCTGGATATCAATCAGTCACGAATCCCCAAAGACCATCAGTACAAAGCAATGTTCTCATTCTAATAGACCAGGTATCATAGTTTTTCTCAGTTAAAATAGGAACCTGAGACTGGGGCAAACTATTTGAAACCATCTTAATTCATATTTTAAATGGTTGTAATCTTCAGCTCTGATAAACACTCTTCACCCTTAAAATCCTCAACCCTGGCTCTGATACCAATCTGAAAGAAGTAGGGGATTGACAGAGTATCTGAGATACACAAAAATAGAGTATAGTAGAATAGAATAGAGAATATAAACTGAACTAAACAGAGCATGTAATTGCACAAAACAAATAGATAATTGTATGCTACAACATACAATTAAATAGTATTGATTTAATTAGCAAATACAAATATGAAACTCTACTGAGTTTACTTGAAATTACAAATCTCTGTTCTGTAGAAAACTCATACACAGTGAAAATATTTTTATAGCCAACAACTTCAACAAATGGTGGACATAGACGGTTGTGAAGACTTGTAGTACACTCCAAGTAAAGATCTTATTTGGTGCAGAAAAAGATAAATAAAAATCAGATTCTAAAACCTGATCTTCACCAAGCACAAGGAGATAAAGAACAAATCAAATTTCTTGCAAACCAAGATAAATACAAATCGGATTTTCTCCCAGCCATGTCAAGTAGGATAAATACAAATATGATTTTTTGCAGTGAGGAAGGATAAGAACAGAGCAGATTTTATGTAGTGGCGGTGGGAGAAGAGTCAACGATGGCAAGGGATAAATTATAATTATCTCCAATAATATTAATATTTGATACATTCACAAATGTATGAACAAATGATTTTATTACACCAGAGGTGTTTATTATTTGAAAGTAAGGATCTGATTTTCCATCCAACAACATCAAATCTTCCACAGAGAATCAAGACCATCAAAACAATCGAAAGCATCCATTCTTGTATCAGTATTTTTTACCATTTTAGATTTTTTTGTATACACAGCTTTTACCAGTCCCATCGCAAATGACATAAATGAGCAAGTGGCAGAAATGAGCTTTTTGCATATTGTGGTAGACATTGTGCAGGGATTGTGAGGTACCCAAATATATATTTTGTAATCTGCATAGCTTCAAAAGGCCATTGTGTCATTAATGTTGTAAACATCTGTGAATTTTACAATTTGTGTAGCTTCAAAGGCCATCATCTCATTAATGCCACAAACATTTGTGAAGTTTAACCACCCAATACCTAGCCAAGTTGACAAAGCTGTAATGTGGTTATCTTCCAATTAACACGACAGATATGTTGCACAGCTAGCTTTGAAGAGGCCTCTTATTTACTTGAAAAGATGGGTGGTTGTCTTGGCATTCAATATAGATATATGCTCTTTATTACATAGTCTGGGATGGATATTTCTGGTTCCCAATTCTGTGACCGACTTATGAGTCGTACACATACTATTAAATTGGCAGATCATGCTATCAAGAAAGGCTTGGAAGTTCATGCTATCAATCCATGGCCTAGTAATTGTAGACTAAAGTTTAAAACAAAATAAAAATAAGAGATTAAAATACATAGACAAAAACATAGAGATTATAGTGGTTCGTTCAGAATGAACTACATCCACTCTTCAAGCCAAGGCATATCAGATTTTATTATCACAATACAGTCTTAGTTACAACAGCTTAAAAAATATGTCTTTTACATTCTCTAAATAATCTATATTCAACATTGTAGTCAAAGGAGGGAAAAGAAACGGTAAAGGCATCTACAGAATGCAGACAGAGTGGAAGGATTGGGTCTTCACCAACTCTAATATTCCGCAGGATGCAGAGCTGTTACAATATCCCACTTGAAGTCCAATCCGATTTGCAATGTGAGCTGCATCCCGATATCCCCAACTTGGTACTTATGGCTATGTTGTCACAATGCCGAGAGAAGCTCTACAAAATTTGAACTTCTCTTGATGTACTACCTTGGTGAATGCATCGATCAGATTAACCTTCGTGTCAATCTTCTCTAACTATAATCTTCCCTCTTCAAGAGCATGACAAATGAAGTGAAATCTAGTTTCTATATGCTTTGTGCGACTGTGGAAAGTTGAATTTTTGGCCAAATGAATGGCGCTGTTGCTATCAGAGAATAGAGTAAATGTGGATTGTTTAAATCCCAACTCTCCAAACAATCGCTGTAACCATATCAGCTCTTTAGCTCCCTTAGCGAGAGCAATGTATTCAGCCTCGGTGGAGGAAAGAGCAACCACTTGTTGCTTCCGAGAAGTCTAGCTAATCGTTGCTCTAGAAAAAGTAAACACATAGCCTATTTTTGACCTCCTTGTATCTAAATCTCCAGCCATATCAGAATCAACATATCCGCAAATATAAGGGGCCTTGTTAAAATATAAAACATGAGAGGAAGTTCCTCTCAAATACTGAAGAGTCCATTGAACTGCTTGCCAATGAGTTTTACCTGGATTACTCATAAAACCACTTACAGCTCCCACTGCATGAGCAATGTCTGGACGTGTGCTAACCATGGCATACATTAAACTCCCAATTGCTGAATAAGGAATACCAGCCATCTCATGTTTTTCTTCCTGAGTAGGACACATTTTTGAAGACAATAAAAAATGATCAGCCAATGGAGTGGCAACCGATTTTGCATTTGTCATATTAAATTTTTCTAAAACTTTGAGGATGTACTTCTCTTGAGATAATTTAATTTCTCTCTTATGTCGATCTCGGATTATATCCATCCCAAGAATCCTCTTCATTGCCCCTAAATCTTTCATGGCAAAACAAAGAGACAAATGTGTCTTCAACCCATGAATGACTCTCATACTGTTACCAACAGTCAACATATCATCAACATACAATAGCAAGATCACAAACTCACCAGTCGGAAGCCTTTTGAAGTAGACAAAAGGATCTGATTCGTAGCTAGTAAAACCTTGCTGAGTCATGAAGTTATCAAACTTTAAATACCATTGGTATGGGGCTTGTTTCAGCCCATATAGACTCCTCTTTAATCTGCAAAACAAATGTTCCTGCCCCTATTTTACAAAGCCTTCCGACTGTTCCATATATATAACTCTTCAACAATGTCCCCATGTAAGAATGTTGTTTTGACATCAAGTTTCTCAAGCTCAAGGTCCCATGCTGCTGCCATGCCAAGTACCAAATGAATGGTCTTCATTTTAACCACTGGAGAGAAAATCTCATTGAAGTCCACACCTTTTTGTTGAGAAAATCCCTTCACTACTAATCTGGCCCTGAATATCTTTCGTCCTCCGTCTTCCTCTTTTATGTGATAGACCCATTTATTTTTCAAAGCCTTACAGTTTGGTGGAAGAGAAACCAAATTCCTATGTGTGTCTGAATGTGGACCTCTAAATCAAGCACAAACACAACATAGTCATTACTTACATGATCGAATTACAAGAGAGAGTATGAATTACTCAATCTGAAATTCATGGTGATGCGACTTGTTGCCTCCTATGTAGACGGGGTGTTTAATTACTCTCAGATTGGAGAGTCAACAACCATAAGACCGATTCTACAATGGAGAATTTTCAAAAGCTATGAAGATGAGTAAAACTGAAATTGAACTAGATGAATGCAATTTAATCTAAAATGCTTTGAAAGAAATATGAAATGCAAATTACTCTAAAGAACTTGAAAATAGAAATGATATTGAGCTATGAACAATTAAGCAAATTAATTCTAAAATGAGGTGCAATATTAAGCTAAAATGAGAGATTAAGCTAATTAATGCAATAAAGCTTTGAAAACAATGTAATAATGGAGACTAAAATTGACTATAGTATAGATGCTCTCAAAATTTGCCTCCCTTCAAATGAAGAAATGAGGTCCATTAAATAGAAAAGCCCGAGAAGAGAATGAAGGGGTTCTTGATTTGAAACTCCTGACCCTTCATTTCCATTTGAGACAAAAATGCAAGAATTTCTTAATAAAAAGAATGGAAAATACCACACAGGTGGCCTTTCGAATATCTTGAATTATTAATTCAAAAAGGTGTGTCCATTTGAATATCAAGCAATTATTAATTCCTTTTTATGGGTAATTAGCCAAATGGGGTGGATTTAATTTAATTCTAAGCACTTAAGACTTTAGGATTAAATTAAATTATCATAGGGGTAATTTAGCTAATTAAAGTCAAGGACTTTAGGAATTAATTTTGATATTTAATTAATGTAATTTATGGTCTTTGCAATTGACATCAAGTCAAATTAAGTCAGGTAGGAGAGAGAAAATTGCCTAGGGAACTAGGACTTTGAAGATGTAAAATTGAAGATAATGCACCAAAATTGATTGAATTTAATAGGTGCCAATTTTAGGGTATTACAATCCCAAGTCTAATTCGTGTGTAAGGAATCCATTTCATCTTTCATTGCATCCATCCAGGACACTGAATTGACATCAGTACATGCTTGCTTAAAGGTTTGTGGTTCTGCCTGATCGGAACACAAAGAAAATAACAACTCATAATCATCAAATTTCCTTGGACGCTTTCTCTCTTTGGTAGACCTCCGAGGTTGAGGATTTTGATTAATGTCTAGATTGTGAGTTGAGCCAGTAGCCTCTGGAATTTTAGAACCCTATACATCACTGGGAGCTTGTTGTCTGCCAGGCATTAGCTTGTGGCAAATGCTCTAGTCTTGGTGCACAAAGGAGTCCCCTGTGTCACTACTATGATGCACGCATGGAGGATTTCTTGGCTCCCACCTATACTCTATCATGGGTGAGTGAGGAGAAAACTGTGCTCCTTGCTCTATACTTCCCGCAAGGTGTGGAGACGTGGGTGACTGCATCGTATGCTGGCCCTGCAGAGATTGCGCATGCAGGGAAGTTGGGTTTTGTGGCAACAAAGCTGGCTCTACCTATGGAGGAGCAGTCCACGACAGGGAGCCCATCATGGAGAATGAGAGGGGGGGCTATGTGGGGAAAGAAACATCCCACATAGCAGCAGGTGGAGGGTAGGGAGGTAGCAAGCTGGTCTCCATGTGTGGCAGAGGAGGGTGTGTGTTTGCGTCATTACTATTAGAAAAGCTAGGCTGCAAGGGAAACAGAGTATAGTGCCCTACGGTAGAGGGAATTGGCCCTGCGACAGCTCCAATAGCCAGCGGTGACTGTCCTGCCTGCGTGGGAAGTAGAGGGGGCTGGGGATAGTTTGATAAAAATGGCAGCGCGAAAATAATGGTAGGGTGCGTGGTGTTTTGAACATGCATTGGAGTAGAGATTGGGGATAAATTTACATTTCCTGAAGGCATAGCAGTAGTAGAGGGATGGAAAGTAACCTAGGGAATGCGCTGTACATTATTGCCATTGTTTGATAAATCAAATTTAATAAAATCATCAGAATTAGACTTCTGATTGTGCAAACCTGAGAATGATTTCTCATTAAAGACAACATCCCGACTCTGTATCACTTTCTTGGTGATGGAATCCCATAGACGATAACCAAATTCATCCTCACCATATCCCAAAACTATGCATCTTTTGGATTTAAAATCCAATTTCGTTCTCTGCTCCTTATTAATGTGAGCATATGCGTCACATCCAAAAACATGCAAATGAGAAAAAGAGATTCTCTTACCAGCCCACCTCTCTTCTAGAATGTCAAAATCCAGACGTGACAAAGGAGCTCAGTTTATTAAATAAACCGTTGTATTACATGCCTTTGCCCATAATTCCTTCCCCAAACTAGCATTAGACAACATACACTGAGTTCTCTCCAAAATAGTTCGATTCAACCTCTCAGCTGCACCATTTTCTTGAGGTGTATACGAGACTATTTTAATCCTCCGAATACCATGATCTGCACAAAATTGGTCAAACTCCGAAGAGCAAAACTCACCACCATTGTCTGTTAGTAAACATTTTATCTTTCTTCCAATCTGATTTTCCACCTTAGCCTTAAAGCTTTTAGATTTTGAAAAAACTTCTGATTTCTTATTCAGCATGTAAATCCAAACTTTGCGAGTGCAATCATCAAGAAATGTGACAAAATAATTAGCACCACCGATAGAAGTTACCTTCGTAGGACTGAAAACATTAGAATGAATGAGCTCTAATGGAGATGATTTCTTCTCATGACCTGTCCTCACGAAGCTGGTGCAATTTTGCTTGCCATAAAGGCAATGCTCACACAATTCCAAATCAACTAATTTTAAACCCAAAAGTTGGTCTCTTTGAAGCATAACTTCAAGACCTATTTTGCTCATATGACCGAGCCTCTTATGCCAAAGTTCGGTATTGCTATCTGCAATTGCCATGGCTGCTCCCACTTCACCATTACACTTTAATGTGTATAAAATTCTAGTTTTCTGCCCTTTTGCTAAAATTAATTGACCTTTGGACACTTTCCAAGAAGCTATATCAAAGCTAACATTGCAACCTTGTGTATATAACTGACTAAAAGAAATCAGATTACGCTTAAGTGTAGGAACATGCCTAACATATTTTAAAATCCATTTGCTTCCATTTTTCAACGACAATAAAATATCCCCTTTGCTGACAATATCACATTCTTTATTATCCCCAAGAAAAACTTTGCCAAACATACCTTCATGGTAATTTGTGAAAGCACTCTGGCATGGAGTTGCATGAAATGAGGCACCGGAATCGAGAACCCACGAGCTTGAATTCGTGTTGCCGGCTGCAAGTACCAAAACTCCATCAGTTGCAGCATTAACGCCAGCATTGATAACATTATTTTGAGCCCTTTTGTAGTTCCAACATTGCTTCTTTGTGTGTCCTGATTTTCCACAAAACCAGCATGTACCATTTCTCCCTCTCAATTTCAAGTGATGATTCGATCTACCTCTTCCATTATTATTATTATTTCTTCCTCTCTCATGACTTCTACCTCTATTGCTTGTGCTCACAACTATTAGAGCATCACCAGAAGAGGGTTCTTGTTGCTTCCTTCGCATGTCTTCACTAAGTAGAGTGGCTGCAACTTCATCAAATTTCAGCTTGCTCTTGGCTGGAGCAGAAGTGCTCACAGCCATGACAACTCCTTCCCAGCTGTTCAGAAGAGAGCATAATAATAATATTGCCTTTATTTCATCATCTAATACGATACCAACCAAAATCAGCTGAGTAACTAAAGTATTGAACTCATTGAGATGATTCGATATCAATCCTCCTTTCATTTTCAAATTATATAATTTCTTGATGATGAATATTTTGTTCGATGCTGAAGCTATCTCATATAATGAAGATAACTTATCCCACAGTTCTTTCGTGGTCTTCTTTGTCGAAACATTGAAGAGCACATTGGTTGATAGAGATAAGAAAATCATTGTCTTTGCTTTCTGATTGATCTTCTCCCAATCTTCGTCCGACATTGAACCTTTTCCTTTCATTTTTCCAAGTAATGCGAGTTGCAAATCTTGCTTGATAAGCAGAGATTCAATCTGTACTTTCCATAATCCAAAGTTCTGCCCTGAAAACTTTTCAATCTTCCATTTGTCTGCTTCATCCATGGTGCCTGCAAAACCTCACCGATTTCTAGAAAAAAATCGAATGAGCTTAACTAGCTCTGATACCAATTGTTGAAAGTAATTGTAGACTAAAGTTTAAAATAGAATAAAAATAAGAGATTAAAATACACAGACAAAAACATAAAGATTATAGTGGTTCATTCAGAATGAACTACATCCACTCTTCAAGCCAGGGCATATCAGATTTTATTTATCACAATACAGTCTCAGTTACAACAGCTCTAAAAAATATGTCTTTTACATTCTCTGAATAATCTATATTCAACATCGTAGTCAAAGGAGGGAAGAGAAACGGTAAAGGCATCTACAGAATGTAGACAGAGTGGAAGGATTGGACCTTCACCAACTCTGACATTCCGCAGGATGCAGAGCCGTTATAGTAATTAGGGCTATATTGCGTATACTAGGAGATGAATTTGTCTTCTGTGATGATAAGTTTAGAACAAACTCGAATATCCTTGCTATGCTCACAACCTCTGCAATGCATGTCGTATGGGATAAAGGGGTCACGGAGAAATTGTATCATTGCCTTTTCAAGCAAGAAATTCTGCGCGACCTTGATAGAGTCTTGGTTAATACCTGCAATGACCTTACAATCCCAAAACCCAAACATTATGATAAGTTCATAGTCGAGGGAAACTCAGTTTTTGAGGTATCCAATAGTGATGTTGGAAGACATGGAAATCTTTGAAGGAAGGAAACTGATAATCAAAAGAAATGTGGAGTTCCTTGTTAATTTACTGTATGTTTAAGAGCAAGAGAGGGGAAATTGGTTGGAGAAGTATATGGAAGAGGATGGTGTAAATGTGGAGGATGCAGTAGGGTCGGAAGATACAAAGAATGAAAGTATGTTTGAGGAATTCAAGGAAGGGACCGGTTCTATATCAGCGGCTCGGGGAAAAACGGTGACACAAGTCCGACAAAAGCTGGGGACAAAGTAGTAATTACAGAAGGAAGTTTTGGTATATAAAAAATGTAGTAGATGCAAGGTAATAAGATTTTGGAATCCTTCGAAAGCAAGGGCACGAGAAGCCCCAATTTTGTAAATCTATATAAATAGCATAATCTAGAGTAGTATCTGTTATATAGTTACAATATCGATATTGTATCAAGAATACTTGTAATTAATAGCTGATACCAAAAATGCTTTTGTTTGTAAAGTGCCTTTTTCTGATAAATAATAAAATTATATATGTTATGTTTATGTTGGGTGAACTGGTCATGGGGAATTTTCCTTTTACTAAATAATGGTTTATTAGCAATATAAAGCAGAATGGTTTCTAGTAGAAATTAATCTAATAAAGTTTGATAATTAGCCCATCTTCGTAATTGAATGTTGATGAAGAAAGATTATAAATATAATTAACCGATAGGCTTTCTCCCGGAGGAACTCCCGCCGGCTTTTTAAGACTATCCGACAGTCTTACACCGAGAAAAGAGGAAAGCAGTGCTGGGAAATAGGATTACGTGTTGTTGTCGGGCTTCTTGTGCAGACTACTAGACGTGGCCTCTACATGTTGCCTTCACATCGATCGCATCTGGAGGATTCACGTGGCATCTTGCATGTAAGCTTGGTCTATTTGCCTGTTGGTGTATTAAAACATGTGCTTCATTTACTTTCAATTCGTCTTAATTACTGTGTGTAAATGAACCATCCTTGAATGCCATTCAAGCCTTCAACAAACTACAACTCTTCAATACTGGAACTTGTCTCTTCATTAATGTTATTTTGTTGGCCTGTAATCTCTAAACTCTGTATACTTTGTGGAATTAATGTTTTGATTATACTCAACTGTCAGAGTACGGTTTTTGTGCAGTATAAATTCTGGCAATATATACGGCCATGTTCTCATGTTTTAAGTCTTCTCTGTCACCTCATTTATTCTGGAAACAATGGTGGACAATTTTTCCATTTTCAATTTATTTTAATCAGGTGTAAAGTAATAAAATATTGAGAAATCAATCGAAATGCTTAGAAATTGTGAAATACAAATCAATCCAAATGTAAATGTTTAGAAGTTATAAAATATTCAGGTAGAGGGGGGGTGCAACTTCACACTCACTATAACTGAACTAGACCTTGCTGGTGATGCCATGTTGAATTCTGTATTGGACATCCTAATGCATCTAAATATTCTCAAGAAGATAAAAGTATATTTCACAAGTGTGTCAAGAATATCACTATCTGAAGACTGTTTTCCCAGCCTTGAAACTCTCATACTACATTACAATTTAAACCTAATCTATATTGGGATCTTGACAAAATCGCTGCCAGTTATAGAAGTGATGTAAAATGATCCCACCATAAGCAAATTCCATGTCAGTTTTGTCTCAACCAACACGGGAGCTGCGGAATATGGTCTATGTATCGATGAAAGCACAATGGGGGTTGTGTACAAGTTTGAAATGTCTGATAGATATGTTTGCAAATTGTGATAGCGGAGACAAGGAGAACGGGCTGTACATAGAAAAAATTTGTTAATAGGCATCAGCAATGGACAAATTCATAGCCGTGCGGTACTATTCCAGAACTTCTCAAATTCAATGTCATCTCATGGTGAGTTGTGCCAGCTGGGTATACACAAATCTAACTTGTGCGCGCAGATGGGACTTTGGGCAGTATATAGGCATTCACCTATGCATAACAAAAGAAATGGGGTTTTGTCAAATATTATGGTAGGGATGCTCATAAAACATTTGCAAAAATGTGGAAGTCTAGTCTAGGCCTATGAATGCATAGACTGAATGTCTGAATTTTTTGAAAATCTTCCAAAGAGTGTGGTTTCGAAGTACTCACAGAATGATATGTTGAAAAAGGGTTTGAGAACATAAGCATATGGAGGCAGCCGTTTGTAGTTGCAAATGTAGAAGGGAGTGTTGTGTTTTCAGAATGTGAGAATTTTGGGCATACCAGTAATTAATTATTTTTAGCATTCCAATGGATAAAAGATTTTGAAGTTATAGTGGTGAAAATGTTTTGCAAGCAATCTTCATCCACGTGGAAGTGGCTTTGTGTGAGCATGAGAAAAAATAAATATTATATTTGTCCTTTCATAATAGATATGCGCTGTTAATATAATATATTATTATTATTATTTTTTAAATCTTGAGTCTTTAAATATTATTTTAGTAAATTGATGCATAGAATGCAATATTAACTAAAGTAAGAAATCAGGTATGGATAAGTCTAGATAAATAGATGCATAATGAATTTTTAAAAGATTAAGATACATTTTACTGATTAGGGTAATTGAATTTATTAGAATGTTCATTTTCATTTCTTATTTTGTTAATAAAAAATATAAAAATCAATAAAATTGAAAATAAAAAATAGTTGCATTAATGATATTAAATCAATTTTTTAAAAGCTTTTAATTAATGTTAAAGTATTAAATTTGTATTTTAAAATCTTTTAATTAATGTTAAGCTTTCATGATATGAGATAGAAAATGTAAAATGATAGTTAACTCCTATATGAGATGATATTTAGATGATAGTTAGAGGGATAGGGTATTATAAGGAAAGATAAGGGGAAATAAATGGGTGGAGAGAGAGAGTAAGATGAATAACATAAAGAGAAAAGAGAGATAGGGCAATATAGGGAAAGATAAGGGGAAAGAAAGGGGTGGAGAGGGTGATTAAGATGAACAATATATAGGGAAAAATTTTCATATAGGAAAAATAAGGGGAAAGAAAGGGGTGAAGAGAGTGAGTAAAATGAATAATATAAAGAGAGAATTTTAATTTATCATGTAGAAGGTTGGGGAGGTGTTGAAATTAGGGTTGAAGTAATGGTTAAAGTTAGGTTAGGGTTCAATTAGAGAAATTAGAGTTAGATATAGGGTTAGATTGTGTGAGTTGCCTTATATGTAGAGGGAGGAGGAGGATAAGAAGAAGAGGCAAAAGGGGAAGAAGAAGAAGCAGAAGAAGGAGAACAAGAAGAACAATAAAAATAATCCATATACAATTATATGGAGAACTGAAGATTTTCTCTACAAAAGCAATACTACAGCATGTAATGTATATAACACTATCTGCCTAACTCTTGCACCTTCAAAGGTGCAAGTGCTAGTCATAACATAACATAAAGCTAAAAGCATTAGCATTCCCGATAGGATTAAAATCGATGATAAAAAAGAATTCTTGGCTTGTAAGATACATATTTAAAGACCATGGGGAGTAACAGGAGGACTTATGTTTGGCATGATGAAAAGAATAGAGCCCAACGCGGTAAATTCATTTAGTTTAAAGAATCTAGTAGTAGCCTAAGCTTAGTTTTGGAGAGAGTTAAGGAAGATAATAGAGCATATGATTACTGGGCTAAATCATATTAAAGTTACCACACTGAATAATCATCACGTAAGTGCAAATGGAATCTAATCACAACATGGCATTAGCTTGAGTAATTTATAAATTTCAGAAGAAAAACTAATGGAAGGATGAGTGTACTCTAAGATGGTATGCAGACAAAGTATATCAAATTTCCATCATCATGCGAGAGGCTAATAAGAGGTAAGATGTCTCTTTAATCTATGAAGAAATTGCAAAAGGGCTAAAACATGTATCTTTCTGACTTTTATTCTCCAAAAGATAATAGGTCTATCTCTAATTTCTATTAGGCTATGATCCATTACCAACCAAAAATAAATAATATACAATGAAATTTAGATTAGTATTAATATAATATGATAAATATTCATATATTAATAACAAATTGGTAATAAAATGTAATTGTAAAGAATGATTAATGTAAGTGCACTACCACTTTTTGGTAATCCTATGTGGAATGTGGGGGGGTGTAGTTGGTGACATCCTTTGTAGAGATGGTATTGTGAGCCCTATGGCTTTGGTGGAATCTTCAATTTCTTGGAGAGTGGGTGGGTTGTATAGTCTCCTTGTTGCTTTGTATGAAGTTGGGGGTGCTCAATTTGAAGAAGGGATTAGGGGTGTCTAGAGCGTGTTGGAAGCTCTGGTTGTTATTTATGCTCTTGAGGTGGTGTTATGGCAACTTGCTGATGGGACCTTTCTTCCATGTGATGATGATGGTGCTGTAACTTTTTGTTGTGGCTTGGTGATTATGGGAGCTTTCAATGCCATTTGTTGGTGGTTGAGGTCTTTTTTTTTCCCTAATGAAGAGGACTACTTTTTTGCAGAGCTGTATGTGGATCAATGAGAGGTTGCTATTCATGACTCCATCTGTAGGGACAATTGGCCCGTTTCTTTGTCAAAGGATGGGCTTGTGGATTTAGGGAGAGGGGTTATGGGTATCCAAAGTGCGATGTATGCCCCTTTTGTGATCCTTGGTGCGATAGAGGTGTTGTGGCAGTCAGTAGATGGGGTCACACTCCCATTTGTTGTTGATAATATTTTGGATTTTTTGGGTGATAGGAAGGTGCTGCTCCAGCTTTTGGTGGGGGCTTGGGAAGCTCCTCGAGAGGTGGTCTTCACATTGTGCTACCAAATGATGGAAGTTTCTATATTTTTTAGTTCATTTCTTTCTTGTTTGGAATGTCCTTTCTTATTCATATGTATAGTGGTTTCGTTGTTCTTGGTTGCTAGTTGGGTGCTAACAATTTTCAAGGACTCTTACTGGCTTTTGGTTGTTTTGGTGGAGATGTGCTATTAACTTGGGGGCTATTCTTGTCACTGCTGGAACAGGGTGTGTGATTATTATTGGTTATTGGCATGTATTATGTATGCTTCTTCCTCTTACAAGGTTCCTTTGGAGGTGGACATATTTCCTATGGAGGTGGATACATGCTTCATGTTGGAGGATGGTTGGAATGCTATGTGGTCTCTTCATTTATGTTGTTTCTCAAAAATGGGTTTGATTTTTAATGGGCACTCCACTGTGGTCCTCTCTTTCTCTACCATTATAGAGGTCGATCCCTTTTTTGTTGAGGTGAAAAGGGGCTATGCTTGTTGGGGGATTGGATTCTTTATGGGGGAGATGGCCTCTACTACTCATTGGCACTAGATACCTTGTAGTATTCATGAAGATTGCTTAGGGGTTCTTCTCTACTCCCCTTGCAAGTTTTCCCCTCTTAGTGGGGTGTTGACAGTTTGTTGTTATTGGCCTTTGTTGCTAGAGGCCATATGTGGCCCCTTATTATCCAAGTTACTCGCTGATGGAGAACTACCAACTTTGTTGTTTGGGCCCTTATTATTACCGACACTTGTGTTGATGCTATTTTTTCCACCTACCTTCGGGTTGTAGTGGTGTAAGGGCTAGCCCCCTTGTTTGGCTACTTATCAATATAAAAAACAAGTACTAATAAGATATGATATCACACTAGTGTAAAGAAAGAAATTGCTAAAACTCCTAAGTCAAGGAAATAAAGCTTAGTGTGGATAAAATAAAAGATAAAGTTTTATTATTCATTATGGCTAGAGATGTTCAAGTAGACATTCAAGGATATAAAAGAAAAAGATAAATAATGTAGTGGTGAAGCTTTGGTAGGCATGCACCTAGCTTAGGAACATAGTCTCCTTTGTACAAATGAATTAATTTCTTTACTTAGTAAGAAGTTACCCCAAATGATGCCCAAATGTTAGGGTTTTTCCACTCATAAGAGACTTTGGTAGGATTTTCACCATGTTTTCCTTTCAAAACAATGAAGAAGAAATTTAAAAAATGATTCACTACAATACAACATGATAAATACTAGGTAGTTCAAGGTTACCATTTCAAGAAATTTCAAGAGAGATTCTATCCACGATGCATGCATGATCAAACTTTATTCAAAAAATCAAGTTTTTATGCAAGATCTTAAGACCATGTTAGACATTTGGATAAAATTGACATTTTTTGAATGCAAAACCATGTATGTAGTATAATGTGTGTTGCATGCAAATTTATGTCCATAGGCTCAATAGATTTCCTCAAACAATTATGATGAGCGTAAAATGGTTTCTGTGTAGGTAAAGGCCTTTGAAGCTTCATGCGGAGACAATTATCCAACAAAAAAAAGTTAATCCATACGAGAAATATAACATGGTGCATACATATTATACATCCAATCCATTACAATACATATGATCCATTACAAACCATTACTTTGTACTGACAGAACATAATAATTTAATTTTAAAAAAATCTTTACTGGTTTTATATTTTGTTTTTCATATTCATGATTTATTTATTTTATTTTTAAATTTTAAGATCAAATTTTAATTAATTTTTTAATATTGAAACCAAAAAATAATTTATCTTTTAATTTAAATTTTTATGTTCATATTTTTTTATTGTATTTTTTAATCTTAAACATTTTATTATTTTTTGATATTGCATGGTACTTTATTAAATTAAAAAAATTGTGCAAATCAATTTTATGAAGAGAAAATTTGTTTTCCAATTGGATAACTAAAATCACAATTAACATTAAGACTTTTAGATTAGATTAGCTCTCCTCTCAAATTAGGTAAATGTGATAATAAAAAATAATGTATTTTCTTAATTAAAAATGATCTGCACAACACAATGAAATAGATTTAATCAGATAAATTTTTTAAAAATGGGATAAACTTATTCATTAATAAATATTACTTAACTACATGTAATATTATAATTATTTGAAACCGTTTAGAAAATTCAAATTATATTGGCGAAGAATCATAGAATTATTAACAAATAACAAATGAATCTAACTTAGAAGTTGTTATACACACACACACACACGCACGCACACGCACATACTTTAATTTTTAATATATATGGAAACTTTTTTAATTTTGAAATTAAAGCCTCGATAACTCTCTATCTCTCTCTGTATATGTATATGTATACACATACACACACACATACACATACACATACACATACACATACACATACACATGCACATACACATACGTGCATGTGTGTGTGTGTGTGTGTGTCTATATATATATATATATATATATATATATATATATATATATATATATATAGAGAGAGAGAGAGAGAGAGAGAGAGAGAGAGAGAGAGAGAGAGAGAGAGAGAGAGAGAGAGAGAGAGAGAGAGAGAGATGCTATATTATAGTTTTATTAAATTTCATTAAATAATTTATTTTTTATAATAGAATTTCACAAATTAGACATTAATATATATTTTTTTTGCTAAATTTATATTAAATTAGTTTTATGTTCAACAAGAAATTAATTTTATTCTTAGGGCTCGGGTTATGTTTAAAGTAAGGGTTCAATTTTAGAAAATTTATTATAAGGGTCAATTTGGTTATAAGTTTTAGGTTTATGGTATATTTTGCTTTATGGTTAGGGTTAGGTTATAATTTGGTTTAATATAAAATTATGATTACATGGTTAGTGTTCAATTTCATTTAGGGCTATCATTTAATCTGGTTTTGTGTTCAGACTAATGGTCAATTTGTTTTGGAGTTAGGGTTTAATTGGGTTTAGAGTTCAAGTAATGATTCAATTTAAATTGAAGATATTGTTCAATTTGGTTTGGTGTTAGGTTTATGATTAGAGTTATGAACTAATTGTGTTTAATATTTAAGCAAGTCCAAGATTCAAATTTATTTTGGTTTAGGATTATAATTCAATTTATTTGAATGCTACGTTTCAATTTGGTATATTAACAAAGTTATGGTCCAATTCAACTTAATTTGGCTTAGGGGTGGAATAAGGCTTATGGTTCAATTCCATTAAAGTTTCATTTTATAATGAAATTAGCATTATTTTTAAAGCTCAATTTTTTCAAGGGTTGGGGTGAGTATTAGGATATGATTTGATTTATTAATAGGATTGGAATTCAATTTAGCTTACAAGTCAATTGGGTTTACAATTAGCATTTATTTTGGTTGTGTAAAGGTTCAATATGATTCAAATTTATGGTTTATTTTGGCTGATTCTTAGAGTTAGAGTTCAATTTGGTTTAGGGTTAGGGTTTAATTCTAATTACCCTCCTCCGATTGGGTAATTAATATTTTGAACAAATATTTGTCTCCAATTCTATGAGTCAGGTTCAATTTGTATGTGAAATTTATTTATGTTTGAATTTATTCTTGGGGTTAGAATAATTTGGTTTAGGCTTACAATTAGGGATGCAATTCAATTTGGTTTAGGGTTCAATTTAATATAGGGTTAGGGTAGGGTTTTTTTGGTTTAATATTCAATTAGGTTAAGGGTTTTGAAAATGATTTGGGTTCATTTTGGTATCTAGGGTTGTGGTTAGCGTTTAGTTTGGTTTAGAGTTACAATTATATTTAGGGGTCAATTTGGTTTAGGGTTAGGACTAAGGTTCAATTTGGATTAGGATTTTATTTAGTTAATGTTTTAGTAGGCTTAGGGTTATAGAGAATTTTCCTATAGATTTGGGATGAAGGTTTGATTGGTTTCATGTTAGGATTAAATTTGGTTCAGTGTTAAGGTTAGGGTTAATTTTTTATGTTGATTTATTGTTGAATTAGGTTTAGGGTTAAGACTCAATTTAGTTTAGTTTTAGGGTTACCTAGTTCAATTTTGTTTAGGATTAGGGCTCAATTTGGTTTACAAAATGGGCAAGCTTAGTTTTGGGTTAAGGTTGAATTTGGTTTAAGGTTAGGATTTAATTTATTTTAGTGTTAGTGACACAATTTGATTTAATTTAATGTAGAATTGATTTCAGGTTAGGTTATAATTTTGTTTAGAATAAGGCTTATGGCTTAGTTTCATTCAAGTTTCATGTTAAAAATTAAATTAGCATTAGTGTTAGAGCTCAATTTTGTTGAGGGTTAGGGGTAGTATTCAGATTTAATTTATTTTAGTGTTAGTGACAGAGTTTGATTTAATTTTATGTACAATTGATTCAGGTTAGGGTACAATTTTGTTTAAAATAAGGCTTATGGTTCAATTTCATTCAAGTTTCATGTTAAAATCAAATTAGCATTAGTGTTAGAGCTCACTTTTGTTGAGGGTCGGGTGCAATATTAGGATTTAATTTATTTTAGTGTTAGTGACATAATTTGATTTAATTTGTTGGTGTAATTAAATATTCCTAATTACACTTTACTTAATCTTACTTAGGATAATGCATTGCATAGTAGTTTGTCATTGAGACACCTAGGAGTTTTCACCTCAATTAAGCACATGGTGTAGGAGAAATTCTATTTTAGGTGTGAGATACACCTTTAGTACACATATCACATTATCATCCTCATCCTATGGCACATTCTTTATTGCATAATGGAGGATGATCCACATTTGGTGGACACATGATTGCACCTAGCATAGGTGATAGCTTATCAACTCCTTATCATTCTCTCTTATCACCTTTCCTATATAAGGAGGCCTATTATGTACATTCAATAATCAATTCATTAGATCAATTCAATCATTGCATCATTAATACAAGTCTATTCTTGTTCATATCATCTCTCTTGCATTTGTGCTATTCTTTAACCTCTAGATCCTTGGTTCAATATTTTCTATTTGCAAATTCTTACAAATTTAATGTAGAATTGATTTTAGGTTAGGTTATAATTTTGTTTAGAATAGGGCTTATGGTTCAATTTCATTCAAGTTTCATGTTAAAATTAATTTAGCCATAGTGTTATAGCTAAATTTTGTTGAGGGTTGGAGGCAGTATTAGGATATGATTTCGTTAAATGTTAAGGTCTAATTTAATCTAATGTTCATGTTATGATTAGATTTAGGTTAGTGTTTAGGGTTCAAAATGGTTTAGTGTTAGTTTTATGGTATATTTTGGTTTATGGTTAGGTTTAGGTTATAATTTATCTAAATATGTAATTATGATTAGGATTAGAGTTCATTTTCATTTAGGTTAATGATTTTAACTCAATTTAATTTAGCATTAACTTTTAATTTGGTTTAATGCTATGACAAATGGTCAATTTGTTTTAGAGCTGGCATCTTGGTTAGTAACAATTCAAGTTAAGATTCAATTTAGATTCAAGTTAAGGTTTAGTTTGGTTTGTTGTTTTATTTTTTGATAAGTAAAAGACCGAAGCCAATAATTTTATTTTATTATTAAATTCAAAATTACAAAACCACCTCTGTTCGGTGCGAGAATTGGTAGGAAAGAACATAGTAAAGAAAATCTCCAGTCTTGGCCGAGACTCGTTGAGTCCAAATCATTAGATTATAAATCCCGTGCTTCGGGATGCGGGTCAAAAGCTAAAGAAGGACATTAACCCTCTTTTTATAGATCTATAGTCTGAAATTACATTTACAACTCCTACCTCCAGAATATGCAGGATGCATAGATTTCAAACATTACATTGTGTATCTTAGTAGTAGACATCTGGGCATACCTGACTAATTACCATATTTGGGATAACAAATTACATATTTCATATTAATAATATAGATAGGCATGACTTATTGACATCTCAAGACAAACCTTATTCTTGGAGGTTGGCCCACAATTTTCTATTTTTCCATTATCATCTTGTTTCTGTTAGTACCTGTCAAAACACAAACATGCTTCCACTTTTTGCTGTAGGTTAGCACATATTCTAGATCTCATAATTCACCCCATCTGATGAGCCTTTATTGAAAGACATTATTCACCTTATTAGGAAAGCAAAAACAAGCAACTATCTAAATACGTTAGTAAGTATAGCTCCATAGCTGTTTGTTAACTATAGAAAAATCATACACTATTTGGAAATTGTTTTATTTGCATTTAAATAATTCCCATTAAAATAGCCGTCTAATCCGCATGTTAAAAATTTTCAATGATGTTTATTAGAGTAATCTTAAAGAAACCCCCCCTTGTAAAAAGGTGTAAAAAACTGGCAAAATTTGTAAAACTACCGAGAGAAATATTAATTTTATTGGCAAAAATTTTTAGTTTACAAAGAAAAAATAATATTCTCCATTGGCGAATCATTCATATTTTTGGACTAGGAATTAGAGCACAACAACCATGCCAATATAATCATCTAAGAATTAATAATAACTATATACATATATTGATCAATTTATTATTTTTATTTTATTTGTTCGATTTTATTGTCTTAACATAATCTCATTGATAATAATAAGTTTTTCCAAATGTTTAAAAGGAAGGTTATGATATTTAAGTCAATAGGCTTTGTGTGGGAGCTTTGCTCCTAGAAATGACAATTTCTCCCGATCGTTGTTAGTCCTCTTCTCGGATAGTTTTTCTTTTCTGGCAACAAAAAATACTTCAATTTATTTCTCCTATTTTTTTTGTTAAAAATTAACAAACAATTCTGAAATTAGAATATAGAAACTTACTTTATTTTCCCCTATTCTTATCCCTGCTTTTTCTTGAACTTATGGGAATCCTGAGTTTTTTAAAGGAAAATGAATGAACAAAGTTTTGATTTTGTTCTAACTATTATGTGGAAAAAGATATTCTACCTTGATTTTTCCAGGCAAATGAATGCTAAGGTTTGTCGTTTCCCTTCTTGGCTTGCTTGTGGATTTTAATAATCCTTGTGGCCAAAGTCTTTTGATTTTCTTTGAATGTACACACTGAAATGCTTTGACAGAGAAGAAAATTTGCTTGTCCCAGGCGGCGAGGCCGACTCTGACGCCATGAATAAGGATCGCAACGGGTTTTCCAACGAGGATTTTAGCCAGCAATATATGATGATATCATTTCAATCGCTCAGTTTAATCTTTTTTGATGTGAAACCCAATGAGCTCTCTTTCGCGTGCTTAGGAATTTCAATAGACTGAATCCCAAACACCTTGTCATTCTCTGGACTCTGTTGAATTGATAACACAAATTATGTTGTACACACTAAAATATGCACTTCTATGAACCATTACATGCAAGGTTGCTCAAGAGTGAGGCCTCACAAAGTGGCTCATAGCTCTCTATGCATGGAGTTGCAAGGGACTATGAGTTTTGCTCTCAGCTAGAGCTACAAGAAAGTGACCTTGCTAGTCAACCATACAATGAGAGATTCAAGTGAAGACAAGGGCAACAATGCCAATATCTCCAAGAATCTAATATGAAATGCAAACTAGAATGAGGATGCAATCTAAACTATGAAAGGAAAGTACAATGCAACTAACCTATGAAAGGAAATAACAATGGATTACAAATCCTTCCTATTTAGACTATGTGAGATTGCATAAAAGGAAATATATACTAAGAATGCCATGAATGTAACTATGAAAGCAAAACTATTATGAAATGCAACTAAAAATGATGAAAGCAACAAGTCTTCAATGTCTTCAAAAGCTCCAAATGTACCTAGAAAACCTGCAGCATAACAATAGCATAGAACATGGATATGCAAATGAAGGAGAGAGCTCTCCTTTTATAAGAAATGAGGAGGAATGGACCATGGAGATTAAGAGGCAAAAAGTCTTAATCAGCGGTGGAGGTTGAAAGAGGAGCAATCCATGTGCACAAACATCCTCCAATGAGAGTGAAGTGTTGACTTTTGAGCCTCATGTGAGACAAAAAGTGCTTTTTCCCTTTTTATAAAATATGAATAATACTTTATTTGTGCAACTTAGGATAAGAGGAAAAGTGGGGGCTTTTTATTTAATTGAAAGGGGAGGAAATATTCCTTTTAATTAAATAAAGACTTTAGGATAAATGGTTAGCCCAAGGATAAAAATCCAATATATGATCGAAATTAAGATTTGATCAAGAAATTGATAATGTTGAAAATATTGATTATTGATAAAAATGATTCAGGGTTGATAAATTGAATAAATGGGGCCCAAAGTCTAGGCGACCATTTTAGGGTGCATACATTTGCCCCTCTTTGACTAATGTGTGATCGATTTGGGAACACATGCAGTCAAAGAAGAATTGAAATGTGAGATCAATTTGGGATCACAAAACAACTCAGATGTGAGGTCGATTCGGGATCATATCCGGACAAAACATAAACAAAAGCTTAAACCAACACCATCGCTGCTAGGTGCAAATCAAGCTTTAGACAAAACTATCACCGTCGCTGCTAGGCAATAATCAATGTCTAAAAATGGGAGATAATAATCTCAAATTTTGAGCAAAAGCTCACAAAAGATGTCTGAATCAGGAAAATCAAAGAATCGGGGATGAGAATCCCATAAATACTGCCCCCTCGGAGTCGAAATCGAAATCATAGAGAGGAGAACAACAAATTGATAAAGATTTGATCAAATCAGAAGGAAGTCATAATCGAATGTAAGGGTCAAATAGGTTAACCATTAGGCAATAGAAAATGCCCCAGTGATGAAGTAGAAGAATAGAAATAGAAGACTAGAAATAGCATGAATGAAAGACTAGAAAATTGAGAGACATGGAAAGGAAGAAATTCCACCGAAAATCAAATTATGCCTCAAAAAGTCAGTCAACTGCTCAAAAGAAAGGGAAAATGGAAAACGCGACTCGGATTTCGATTTCGAGTCCGAAAATGGATAGAAAGTGATGTGATATGAAAGACTAGAAATGAAAGATGTGATCAAGAAGAATCAGAAAATGAGCACAGTTGACCAACTAGTCCGTAGCTGATAAAAAAAGAAAGCTCTCTTCATATGCAAGATGCAAAAACTAAACTATGATGAACCTAAGAATGCAAGCTACTATGAAAGTGGTTGACTTGCAAGGTCACAACGCTTATAGACATCTAATTATCATCATCGAGCGTTATTGGTAGCGTCATAAGATCATACAATGCACACTAGCATAACTATGTGGATATGAATATGATCTTTATCAGATAGAAATGTGGAAATCTCACCTAGGCATCAAAGACATATAGGTCAAGATGACTAATGCAGTAAGATTACCTAAGTTTGATATGGCGAGATTATGCTTGTATCAAGACACATGAAAGTCAGGATAGCTAAAAGCATGCACTCGCAAAACAGTCAAGGATAATACCTTGTCAATCCATAGTGTCAAGTAGGACCAGCATAAATGCTCATGACAGTTAGAATCAACAAAATATACCCACAAGCAGATAAAGAAAGAAAACATGTTCTCATTCCCTCAGTCTTCTAGCTATGCATCATCGAAAACTTCTCAGGGAGAGATCACTCATCAAAAGAAATCCTCATAGACAGCACACAAAGAAAAATAAAGTCATCATATCGCCAGCGAGTTGATTGTTTAAGTGCGTGTGTGTTGGTCATAGAGTCAAATTCTGAGTATCTTATCTGCAAATGGGAAATATCGCATCATACTGTGGACTATTGGGTAAGACATCTGATAAGTGTTAAGAAACACTCGACGCAAGGGTAGTGTTGAAAAACACTGTTTGGGGTGGTGTTGAAAAACACCTGTTGTGAAATGCCCCAAGAGACAAACTCACCAAAAGGACCTATGCGAACAGTTATGCCCCCTAGACAAAGACAAAGACCAATTCCAGACTAGGCCAAATAAGGTCAAGGCATGATGACAAGTGGCTAAGTGTCGAGGACGCATGCTAACAAATAGGGGTGCAAAGGCCTCAAGTAGCGCCTGTTTCCAGGTTTTCACCACTTGGAATCTTTTTTTCATTTTTTCATTTTTTTGATTTTTTTGTATTTTTGCTACCAAGGCGCCTATTGCTAGGTTTTCACCAAGGCACTTTTTCTATTTTTTTGAATTTTTGAATTTTTTGATTTTTTTGTAGTTTTTCAGGACTTTATATGCTTTTTAGGATTTTTTCAGCATCATATATGAATTTTTTGGGAATTTTTTCAGGATCAGTAAATATGTACAAAGGATGCCCCCAGACAGAAATAGGCATCAAACTCCCAAGAAAGATCACATTGTGTATTCCCAATGTCTAGGAAGGTGAGGGACAAGATGGATTAGCAAGCTGGTGACTGAGATGGAGGAAAGGAGATTGAAGGCAAATGGAGGGAAGAAATCCTCAAGGTCAAACTCCTCAAGAGTACCCAAGCTAGGGAAAAAATTATCATGCAAAGCACATTTGGAGAAGCAATGAAAGGATAGCATAGGATAAGCCTCAAAAGTGTAATGAAAAAGAAGGAAGGAATGCAGTCCAAAGGAGTAGACATGTCAAGAGACTTCATAACATCGTATTTTACTCTTTTTATTAGATCAAGACCAAGGGGGAAAAGGATAGCGAAAGGCTAGAATGAATGAAGGAAAATAAATATGAAGGCTAAACATGAATGGAATGAAAGCAAGATCATCGGAAGATAGCTCACAAGATAGCCAAATGTTCGTGTATAGGTCAACCTTGTCAAGATCAAAGAGAGAAGATGGAATGGATGAAACATGTAGAAGAACTACGCATGATGCCTGATTGCCAAGTTTTCATCATGGTACTTATCCAAGGTGCCACAAGGGAGTGGTTTTCACCATAGGATGAATTTATTTCTCTTTACTTTTGCTACCAAGGCACCTGTTTCCAGGTTTTCACCATGGCACATTTTCAATTTTTTTCAATTTTTTTGCTATTTTTTGAATTTTTTTATTTTTTTGATTGTATCTTTTTTTGGAAGAAAGCAAGCTTTTTAGATAATGCTCCTTGAAAGGATAAACCATGATATGTCAAAGATTCAAAATGATATGCTCAAAGATGCTGAAGGGGAAAGGAAGACGCAGAAGGAATAGGCAAATGAGAAAAAAAATGATAGAAGGTAGAAGGATAATGAATGAAAGGGTTGTGAAAAGGTAGATGGAAAGGAAGACAAGATCATCGTCAATACACGCCTTGAAGGGTGACGGGAAAAAATGGAGGAAATGTAAACCATATTCTAGTCCAAGTGCGAACCATATTCTGGTTCATTATTGCTATCTGACTCCTCAAAGAGAGGATTGGTGTACTTGTTATAATTCTCAAATGTGAATGGAGGAATACAAGAAGGAATATGGCAAATGTTTAGCAGAGGTTGTGGTTTAGGCGCATGAAATGAAAGAATGTTTTTGGAAGAAGATGAAGTGGAAGTCTTTGGAAGCTTGAATGTCAATTTCACTTTTTGTTCAACATGAGACTCTTTCAAGAGAGATTTTGGAATCCATATAGCCTTAGGCTTTTCATTTCCTTTTGATAATTTAGAGAGAATATCTTCAATGATGGGTTTTGGAACCCATACTTGTCTTGTAGTTTTCTTCTTAGATATCTCTTTTGACTTTATATATCCATGTCGATTAGAGGGGACATGGTGATCTTCTTTTTTTGATGGATTCTTGTATTGCTTCTTTTTCTTGTATTGAACATTCAAGTTACTTCCAAAAGACTTGGGACTTATGGAAGAAGAAGGATGATACGACTGGTTTAGATGGGTGGGTGGATGAAAAGGATTCAAGGGTATGTACCTATGTTGATCTTGAGGAAAGATAGGAGATGGAGGGACGTAAGGACCCAAAATGGATGATGAATTAGAAGAATTAGGAGGGGAAAGTGAAGGGACATAAGGACCCAAAATGGAAGGAAGATGTGAAGCCCTTAGTATTGGTGGAGGAGGTCCAAGGATGGACGTGGAAGATGAAAAAGGATAATCATTAAGTTCATCAGCATTTATATCACAACCAAGGATATCAGCATCTTTAGAATGAGCATTAGGATTTTCAACAGGATCATGCACATCTTGAATAGGAGCAGTTTCTTTGATAGGATCATTCGTAGCTTGCAAAGATTTAGGAAGAGCAGAAAGTGGAAGTGAACATGGAGTGGTAGAACAAGAAGATGGAAGACTTTGATCTTGACAAGTATCGTTGGGTAGCATAAGCGTATCAACTTTATTTTGATTTTCAATAGGTTTTACATCATAAGTAATGACACCATTTTTAATAACCTTAATGGAAGTATCATCTTTGGAAAGTGCAAGTGTGGTAAGGTTATTTTGATTATCAATAAGCTCAATGGTGTAAGTAGTAGCTTGATCTTGCTTAGGAGAAGAATTAAGACATGGTGGAATGAATGGGGAAGAGCGTAGAGGATCAAAAGAACCATGCAATGGAGAAGATACATCATGAAGAGAATTGGATGATATGGAGGGTTCTTGATCTTGATCTTTATTTATATTCTTTTCTTTATCATTTTTAGAGTCCTCTTGACATGGAGCCACTTCTAAGGACAAGGAAGCATGTTGGGATTGTATGGAAGACTTTGGAGGAGATGGTGAAGGACTAGCTGAAATAGGCATTATAGTGGATGAAGGCTTAGGCTCTTTAGGTTCGACATTATTGAAAGTATTTGTAGCCAAGTGAAGGTTATCTTGAGTATCTTTAAGAGGTGGCCCTTGAGGATAACTATACGGAACCACATGGAAAGTCTTAGGATCTTTGTTGGATGAAGGATTTGTGAAAGATTTGGATGACTCAGAAGCTTTAGGAAGTGTGTGGGTATTGGAGGAAGTGGCAGATGGAAGGGGACCATCACAAGACAAAGGTTCAGCATTAACATGATCTTGTTGGAGAGTGTAATCTTTATTTTCAGCATGAGAGTTTTTAGACAAGACATGCTCATAGTATCTTCGTTTATAATCAGCACGGAAAGCTTTCTCTTCCTCAATAGAAGTAGATGTATCATATTGTTCACAACAAATATCATAATTCCTCTCAAAATCAGAATCATATGGATCCCCATCACAATCTATCCAATAGGATGACCCTTTAGTAAGCCTAAGCACACGACGAGGAGGACTCTTAGGAATAGAGTTGTCATAAGTATTGCTACATTGTCCATCATCATAGTCATCATAGTCATCATAGTCATCAAAGGTAGGTGTGTCACTCTTTATGGAAGAGACATCACAAGGACTATCACGTTGCTCTTTATGGTATGTCTTCTGAAGAGAAGTAAGACTCTTGGGAGAAGTAGAAGAAGAATGACATCTTGAAGAAGAGGAAAATGAAGACCTAGTGGAAGAAGAATACTTGGATAATGAGGAATTCGAATGATGTTTAGAAGAGTCATGATAAGATTTGGAAGATGAAGAATGTGAATAGTGTTTAGAAGAATCATGATAAGACTTAGAAGATGAAGAATGAGAATGATGTCTGGAAGAGTCATGATAAGACTTGGAGGGTGAAGAAGAATGAGAAGGTTTAGATGATGAAGAATGTTTGGAAGAAGAAGATTGTGATATGATCATGTCTATGATTCTAGCAAAGGCGTCTGATTTAATCATCTTTTCTTTTATTTTTGCTCTAAGTTTGTCACCCATGAGATATTTGGAAGGACTATTGGAGGAATAAAGATACTCTTCAAATTGAGCAATGAGTTCAAGATCATCTATTCTCAAGAGAGGTTCCTTAACAAGATAGTTGAAATTCATGGTTCTAGAAGAGGAGGACTCAAACATAGAAGAAATGAATAGAAAAGATGAATGGAAGAAGGTAGACTAGATAATAAGAGGAAAGGAATCAAGAAGAAGAAGAAGAATTTCTCATGGGAGTAGAAGACTTTAGAAGAACATGGGAAATGGAGAAGAAAGAAGAAGACTAAGAGTCAACTTGTGTAATTGATACCATAACGTTCATTGAGATGTTGAGCAACATGACAACACCTAGGATCTAAGATCTGGACTGACCAAGGAAGACTGGTAATAGGATGACCTCACAAAATGTCAACACCAAACTAGGATAATCAAAGTTCTCTATTGTCCAAAGAGAAATGAAAAGATAGAAGCAGGGGCTTTACCAACACTGTCAAAGAGGTGCTTCAAATCAAAGGGTGACTACCCTTGCACTTTTGAACCAGGAGGTTGGGCTAGGCCAAAATATAATTAAAATTGAGATAAATGAAAGTGATTTGGACAATAAGAGTACTAAAATTCTCCAAGAATGTGACTAACAATTCTAGAGATAATCTTTCTCACCAAGAATGGACAAATGCGATACTGATGTTGATTTTGACCAATTTGTGCAAATTTTAAATCTAAGGGTAAAAATGTCTGATTTCAATCACAATTTTAATAGTATTTGGACAGGTTTGCAAACAGTAGGGGATCAAACATGTCTCCAAACACTTGAAACAAGGGCAAAAGCAACCTTGCCAAGACAAGCACTTGTGATATCAAAATTGAAAAAAAGCACCCTATGAATGCTACCGATTGTTTGTATGTCAAGATCATTTACACTGGTATCACACAATCGAAGACACTTCAAGCAATATCTACCTACAAGACAAGGCTCATTACTCATCAACTTAGCCCACAACTTGATGCCCCCTTGCCTCACACCAAGTGGTTGCCCACAAGAGATATTGGCTTTGTCATGGAAGTGTCAAACAACACAACCAAAGGGACACATATGGTGAGTATCTTGGGGTGATCCGGGTTATTCCACTTGGATCAATCCTTGCACTAAGAAGATAAGCGGCTAAAAGAGGGTGGCTTCTATCTAATGGTTCTTAGTAAGGATTTCCGTTCACAACACCCCTCTTGCTCCTCATAAAGGACTAGGACCTCGCGGCCTCAAGAGTACCTTAAGCATTCTTGTTCAATGTTTTCCTCATGGTCGCAATCCCATGAGCTACTCACATCAAACGAAGACAAGTGTTATGTCTATCAAGGTTTTTGGTGTCCTTGATAGCCTTGAGATTATAGTGAGTTGGAATCACTTGCCACCAAGGAGAATGATGACAAGGTTGTCCCCACTTGAGTCGTTCCTCTTGATTGCTCAAGAGCAGGCCCGCTAAAGGATTTCTATACTAAACAAAAAGTGGATTAACTCTTGAGGTTCAAGGTTTCTGGTTCACCACAAGGGTGAAGAGCATACTCCCCTATCTCAAAAATCTCTCCCAAACACACCAAGCAAAGAGATCAATTACCCCCTTGCTTCCAAAACCTTAAGATGGGTCAAGATTTTCTGATTCACCTAAAGGTGAAGAGCATACTTCTCCTACCACCTCAAGATCCCTTTCACAAGGTATTAAGATGCCTAATACAATTAGTGAATGCCACACTTGAAAGGAAAGTAAATAAACAAGCAAGAAATAATAAATTTTTTTTGTTTTTATGCTTGGGCAGCCCTACAAAAACCATTAGTAGCCCTCTTTGACATGCGTTCTTTTGACAAATTTCAAGTAATGAGAGCACCTACAACCACAACTTGTTAGACCAACAAGAGTTAGGAGAATCAAAATCCAAAATCTACCAATGATTAGTATATGAAAAATTAGATAATCTGCAAAAATATCTAATCAAATGATAAAATCTGAAAATGAAACCATCATGGTTGGATTAGGCTCGGAAAAACCTTTCCAACGACATATCACACTTAAACTTTTGATACCATTTGCAAAATTTCAAAAAAAATGGGCACCCGTTTTCCAGAGTGGCACGGATTTGAAAACGCTGGAAATTTCTGAAAATTTCAAAAAGATAGCTAAGAACCCGAAACTTGCAAGATAGATAAAATAACTCAAAAATAGGTCACTGCCAGGTACAGACACAGTATCGCGCGATACTTCGCCCGACACCAGGCGATACTCCTCAGTCCGCGCGATATTTCGCCTTACACCAGGCGATATACCTCAGTACTAGTGGGCGATATACTCCAGGCAGGTCGGGCGATAGTCCGTCAGGGGCGAACTATCGCGCGATATTTCTCTTCAAAGAGGGCGATATTTCTAGCATGCGCGAAGTATCGCACCGCTATATAAAGGTATATCGCGCGATATTTCTGAGAAGTATCGCGCGATACTCTGAGACAAAAATCAGAGACTAAAAATTGAGCCGAAAATTGACGAAAATATTGACGGAAAATACAGAATTAAAGGGACAAAGCTAATCTACTCAGCCCCACGGTGGGCGCCAGAAATGTACACACTAAAATATGCACTTCTATGAACCATTACATGCAAGGTTGCTCAAGAGTGAGGCCTCACAAAGTGGCTCATAGCTCTCTATGCATGGAGTTGCAAGGGACTATGAGTTTTGCTCTCAGCTAGAGCTACAAGAAAGTGACCTTGCTAGTCAACCATACAATGAGAGATTCAAGTGAAGACAAGGGCAACAATGCCAATATCTCCAAGAATCTAATATGAAATGCAAACTAGAATGAGGATGCAATCTAAACTATGAAAGGAAAGTACAATGCAACTAACCTATGAAAGGAAATAACAATGGATTACAAATCCTTCCTATTTAGACTATGTGAGATTGCATAAAAGGAAATATATACTAAGAATGCCATGAATGTAACTATGAAAGCAAAACTATTATGAAATGCAACTAAAAATGATGAAAGCAACAAGTCTTCAATGTCTTCAAAAGCTCCAAATGTACCTAGAAAACCTGCAGCATAACAATAGCATAGAACATGGATATGCAAATGAAGGAGAGAGCTCTCCTTTTATAAGAAATGAGGAGGAATGGACCATGGAGATTAAGAGGCAAAAAGTCTTAATCAGCGGTGGAGGTTGAAAGAGGAGCAATCCATGTGCACAAACATCCTCCAATGAGAGTGAAGTGTTGACTTTTGAGCCTCATGTGAGACAAAAAGTGCTTTTTCCCTTTTTATAAAATATGAATAATACTTTATTTGTGCAACTTAGGATAAGAGGAAAAGTGGGGGCTTTTTATTTAATTGAAAGGGGAGGAAATATTCCTTTTAATTAAATAAAGACTTTAGGATAAATGGTTAGCCCAAGGATAAAAATCCAATATATGATCGAAATTAAGATTTGATCAAGAAATTGATAATGTTGAAAATATTGATTATTGATAAAAATGATTCAGGGTTGATAAATTGAATAAATGGGGCCCAAAGTCTAGGCGACCATTTTAGGGTGCATACATTTGCCCCTCTTTGACTAATGTGTGATCGATTTGGGAACACATGCAGTCAAAGAAGAATTGAAATGTGAGATCAATTTGGGATCACAAAACAACTCAGATGTGAGGTCGATTCGGGATCATATCCGGACAAAACATAAACAAAAGCTTAAACCAACACCATCGCTGCTAGGTGCAAATCAAGCTTTAGACAAAACTATCACCGTCGCTGCTAGGCAATAATCAATGTCTAAAAATGGGAGATAATAATCTCAAATTTTGAGCAAAAGCTCACAAAAGATGTCTGAATCAGGAAAATCAAAGAATCGGGGATGAGAATCCCATAAATACTGCCCCCTCGGAGTCGAAATCGAAATCATAGAGAGGAGAACAACAAATTGATAAAGATTTGATCAAATCAGAAGGAAGTCATAATCGAATGTAAGGGTCAAATAGGTTAACCATTAGGCAATAGAAAATGCCCCAGTGATGAAGTAGAAGAATAGAAATAGAAGACTAGAAATAGCATGAATGAAAGACTAGAAAATTGAGAGACATGGAAAGGAAGAAATTCCACCGAAAATCAAATTATGCCTCAAAAAGTCAGTCAACTGCTCAAAAGAAAGGGAAAATGGAAAACGCGACTCGGATTTCGATTTCGAGTCCGAAAATGGATAGAAAGTGATGTGATATGAAAGACTAGAAATGAAAGATGTGATCAAGAAGAATCAGAAAATGAGCACAGTTGACCAACTAGTCCGTAGCTGATAAAAAAAGAAAGCTCTCTTCATATGCAAGATGCAAAAACTAAACTATGATGAACCTAAGAATGCAAGCTACTATGAAAGTGGTTGACTTGCAAGGTCACAACGCTTATAGACATCTAATTATCATCATCGAGCGTTATTGGTAGCGTCATAAGATCATACAATGCACACTAGCATAACTATGTGGATATGAATATGATCTTTATCAGATAGAAATGTGGAAATCTCACCTAGGCATCAAAGACATATAGGTCAAGATGACTAATGCAGTAAGATTACCTAAGTTTGATATGGCGAGATTATGCTTGTATCAAGACACATGAAAGTCAGGATAGCTAAAAGCATGCACTCGCAAAACAGTCAAGGATAATACCTTGTCAATCCATAGTGTCAAGTAGGACCAGCATAAATGCTCATGACAGTTAGAATCAACAAAATATACCCACAAGCAGATAAAGAAAGAAAACATGTTCTCATTCCCTCAGTCTTCTAGCTATGCATCATCGAAAACTTCTCAGGGAGAGATCACTCATCAAAAGAAATCCTCATAGACAGCACACAAAGAAAAATAAAGTCATCATATCGCCAGCGAGTTGATTGTTTAAGTGCGTGTGTGTTGGTCATAGAGTCAAATTCTGAGTATCTTATCTGCAAATGGGAAATATCGCATCATACTGTGGACTATTGGGTAAGACATCTGATAAGTGTTAAGAAACACTCGACGCAAGGGTAGTGTTGAAAAACACTGTTTGGGGTGGTGTTGAAAAACACCTGTTGTGAAATGCCCCAAGAGACAAACTCACCAAAAGGACCTATGCGAACAGTTATGCCCCCTAGACAAAGACAAAGACCAATTCCAGACTAGGCCAAATAAGGTCAAGGCATGATGACAAGTGGCTAAGTGTCGAGGACGCATGCTAACAAATAGGGGTGCAAAGGCCTCAAGTAGCGCCTGTTTCCAGGTTTTCACCACTTGGAATCTTTTTTTCATTTTTTCATTTTTTTGATTTTTTTGTATTTTTGCTACCAAGGCGCCTATTGCTAGGTTTTCACCAAGGCACTTTTTCTATTTTTTTGAATTTTTGAATTTTTTGATTTTTTTGTAGTTTTTCAGGACTTTATATGCTTTTTAGGATTTTTTCAGCATCATATATGAATTTTTTGGGAATTTTTTCAGGATCAGTAAATATGTACAAAGGATGCCCCCAGACAGAAATAGGCATCAAACTCCCAAGAAAGATCACATTGTGTATTCCCAATGTCTAGGAAGGTGAGGGACAAGATGGATTAGCAAGCTGGTGACTGAGATGGAGGAAAGGAGATTGAAGGCAAATGGAGGGAAGAAATCCTCAAGGTCAAACTCCTCAAGAGTACCCAAGCTAGGGAAAAAATTATCATGCAAAGCACATTTGGAGAAGCAATGAAAGGATAGCATAGGATAAGCCTCAAAAGTGTAATGAAAAAGAAGGAAGGAATGCAGTCCAAAGGAGTAGACATGTCAAGAGACTTCATAACATCGTATTTTACTCTTTTTATTAGATCAAGACCAAGGGGGAAAAGGATAGCGAAAGGCTAGAATGAATGAAGGAAAATAAATATGAAGGCTAAACATGAATGGAATGAAAGCAAGATCATCGGAAGATAGCTCACAAGATAGCCAAATGTTCGTGTATAGGTCAACCTTGTCAAGATCAAAGAGAGAAGATGGAATGGATGAAACATGTAGAAGAACTACGCATGATGCCTGATTGCCAAGTTTTCATCATGGTACTTATCCAAGGTGCCACAAGGGAGTGGTTTTCACCATAGGATGAATTTATTTCTCTTTACTTTTGCTACCAAGGCACCTGTTTCCAGGTTTTCACCATGGCACATTTTCAATTTTTTTCAATTTTTTTGCTATTTTTTGAATTTTTTTATTTTTTTGATTGTATCTTTTTTTGGAAGAAAGCAAGCTTTTTAGATAATGCTCCTTGAAAGGATAAACCATGATATGTCAAAGATTCAAAATGATATGCTCAAAGATGCTGAAGGGGAAAGGAAGACGCAGAAGGAATAGGCAAATGAGAAAAAAAATGATAGAAGGTAGAAGGATAATGAATGAAAGGGTTGTGAAAAGGTAGATGGAAAGGAAGACAAGATCATCGTCAATACACGCCTTGAAGGGTGACGGGAAAAAATGGAGGAAATGTAAACCATATTCTAGTCCAAGTGCGAACCATATTCTGGTTCATTATTGCTATCTGACTCCTCAAAGAGAGGATTGGTGTACTTGTTATAATTCTCAAATGTGAATGGAGGAATACAAGAAGGAATATGGCAAATGTTTAGCAGAGGTTGTGGTTTAGGCGCATGAAATGAAAGAATGTTTTTGGAAGAAGATGAAGTGGAAGTCTTTGGAAGCTTGAATGTCAATTTCACTTTTTGTTCAACATGAGACTCTTTCAAGAGAGATTTTGGAATCCATATAGCCTTAGGCTTTTCATTTCCTTTTGATAATTTAGAGAGAATATCTTCAATGATGGGTTTTGGAACCCATACTTGTCTTGTAGTTTTCTTCTTAGATATCTCTTTTGACTTTATATATCCATGTCGATTAGAGGGGACATGGTGATCTTCTTTTTTTGATGGATTCTTGTATTGCTTCTTTTTCTTGTATTGAACATTCAAGTTACTTCCAAAAGACTTGGGACTTATGGAAGAAGAAGGATGATACGACTGGTTTAGATGGGTGGGTGGATGAAAAGGATTCAAGGGTATGTACCTATGTTGATCTTGAGGAAAGATAGGAGATGGAGGGACGTAAGGACCCAAAATGGATGATGAATTAGAAGAATTAGGAGGGGAAAGTGAAGGGACATAAGGACCCAAAATGGAAGGAAGATGTGAAGCCCTTAGTATTGGTGGAGGAGGTCCAAGGATGGACGTGGAAGATGAAAAAGGATAATCATTAAGTTCATCAGCATTTATATCACAACCAAGGATATCAGCATCTTTAGAATGAGCATTAGGATTTTCAACAGGATCATGCACATCTTGAATAGGAGCAGTTTCTTTGATAGGATCATTCGTAGCTTGCAAAGATTTAGGAAGAGCAGAAAGTGGAAGTGAACATGGAGTGGTAGAACAAGAAGATGGAAGACTTTGATCTTGACAAGTATCGTTGGGTAGCATAAGCGTATCAACTTTATTTTGATTTTCAATAGGTTTTACATCATAAGTAATGACACCATTTTTAATAACCTTAATGGAAGTATCATCTTTGGAAAGTGCAAGTGTGGTAAGGTTATTTTGATTATCAATAAGCTCAATGGTGTAAGTAGTAGCTTGATCTTGCTTAGGAGAAGAATTAAGACATGGTGGAATGAATGGGGAAGAGCGTAGAGGATCAAAAGAACCATGCAATGGAGAAGATACATCATGAAGAGAATTGGATGATATGGAGGGTTCTTGATCTTGATCTTTATTTATATTCTTTTCTTTATCATTTTTAGAGTCCTCTTGACATGGAGCCACTTCTAAGGACAAGGAAGCATGTTGGGATTGTATGGAAGACTTTGGAGGAGATGGTGAAGGACTAGCTGAAATAGGCATTATAGTGGATGAAGGCTTAGGCTCTTTAGGTTCGACATTATTGAAAGTATTTGTAGCCAAGTGAAGGTTATCTTGAGTATCTTTAAGAGGTGGCCCTTGAGGATAACTATACGGAACCACATGGAAAGTCTTAGGATCTTTGTTGGATGAAGGATTTGTGAAAGATTTGGATGACTCAGAAGCTTTAGGAAGTGTGTGGGTATTGGAGGAAGTGGCAGATGGAAGGGGACCATCACAAGACAAAGGTTCAGCATTAACATGATCTTGTTGGAGAGTGTAATCTTTATTTTCAGCATGAGAGTTTTTAGACAAGACATGCTCATAGTATCTTCGTTTATAATCAGCACGGAAAGCTTTCTCTTCCTCAATAGAAGTAGATGTATCATATTGTTCACAACAAATATCATAATTCCTCTCAAAATCAGAATCATATGGATCCCCATCACAATCTATCCAATAGGATGACCCTTTAGTAAGCCTAAGCACACGACGAGGAGGACTCTTAGGAATAGAGTTGTCATAAGTATTGCTACATTGTCCATCATCATAGTCATCATAGTCATCATAGTCATCAAAGGTAGGTGTGTCACTCTTTATGGAAGAGACATCACAAGGACTATCACGTTGCTCTTTATGGTATGTCTTCTGAAGAGAAGTAAGACTCTTGGGAGAAGTAGAAGAAGAATGACATCTTGAAGAAGAGGAAAATGAAGACCTAGTGGAAGAAGAATACTTGGATAATGAGGAATTCGAATGATGTTTAGAAGAGTCATGATAAGATTTGGAAGATGAAGAATGTGAATAGTGTTTAGAAGAATCATGATAAGACTTAGAAGATGAAGAATGAGAATGATGTCTGGAAGAGTCATGATAAGACTTGGAGGGTGAAGAAGAATGAGAAGGTTTAGATGATGAAGAATGTTTGGAAGAAGAAGATTGTGATATGATCATGTCTATGATTCTAGCAAAGGCGTCTGATTTAATCATCTTTTCTTTTATTTTTGCTCTAAGTTTGTCACCCATGAGATATTTGGAAGGACTATTGGAGGAATAAAGATACTCTTCAAATTGAGCAATGAGTTCAAGATCATCTATTCTCAAGAGAGGTTCCTTAACAAGATAGTTGAAATTCATGGTTCTAGAAGAGGAGGACTCAAACATAGAAGAAATGAATAGAAAAGATGAATGGAAGAAGGTAGACTAGATAATAAGAGGAAAGGAATCAAGAAGAAGAAGAAGAATTTCTCATGGGAGTAGAAGACTTTAGAAGAACATGGGAAATGGAGAAGAAAGAAGAAGACTAAGAGTCAACTTGTGTAATTGATACCATAACGTTCATTGAGATGTTGAGCAACATGACAACACCTAGGATCTAAGATCTGGACTGACCAAGGAAGACTGGTAATAGGATGACCTCACAAAATGTCAACACCAAACTAGGATAATCAAAGTTCTCTATTGTCCAAAGAGAAATGAAAAGATAGAAGCAGGGGCTTTACCAACACTGTCAAAGAGGTGCTTCAAATCAAAGGGTGACTACCCTTGCACTTTTGAACCAGGAGGTTGGGCTAGGCCAAAATATAATTAAAATTGAGATAAATGAAAGTGATTTGGACAATAAGAGTACTAAAATTCTCCAAGAATGTGACTAACAATTCTAGAGATAATCTTTCTCACCAAGAATGGACAAATGCGATACTGATGTTGATTTTGACCAATTTGTGCAAATTTTAAATCTAAGGGTAAAAATGTCTGATTTCAATCACAATTTTAATAGTATTTGGACAGGTTTGCAAACAGTAGGGGATCAAACATGTCTCCAAACACTTGAAACAAGGGCAAAAGCAACCTTGCCAAGACAAGCACTTGTGATATCAAAATTGAAAAAAAGCACCCTATGAATGCTACCGATTGTTTGTATGTCAAGATCATTTACACTGGTATCACACAATCGAAGACACTTCAAGCAATATCTACCTACAAGACAAGGCTCATTACTCATCAACTTAGCCCACAACTTGATGCCCCCTTGCCTCACACCAAGTGGTTGCCCACAAGAGATATTGGCTTTGTCATGGAAGTGTCAAACAACACAACCAAAGGGACACATATGGTGAGTATCTTGGGGTGATCCGGGTTATTCCACTTGGATCAATCCTTGCACTAAGAAGATAAGCGGCTAAAAGAGGGTGGCTTCTATCTAATGGTTCTTAGTAAGGATTTCCGTTCACAACACCCCTCTTGCTCCTCATAAAGGACTAGGACCTCGCGGCCTCAAGAGTACCTTAAGCATTCTTGTTCAATGTTTTCCTCATGGTCGCAATCCCATGAGCTACTCACATCAAACGAAGACAAGTGTTATGTCTATCAAGGTTTTTGGTGTCCTTGATAGCCTTGAGATTATAGTGAGTTGGAATCACTTGCCACCAAGGAGAATGATGACAAGGTTGTCCCCACTTGAGTCGTTCCTCTTGATTGCTCAAGAGCAGGCCCGCTAAAGGATTTCTATACTAAACAAAAAGTGGATTAACTCTTGAGGTTCAAGGTTTCTGGTTCACCACAAGGGTGAAGAGCATACTCCCCTATCTCAAAAATCTCTCCCAAACACACCAAGCAAAGAGATCAATTACCCCCTTGCTTCCAAAACCTTAAGATGGGTCAAGATTTTCTGATTCACCTAAAGGTGAAGAGCATACTTCTCCTACCACCTCAAGATCCCTTTCACAAGGTATTAAGATGCCTAATACAATTAGTGAATGCCACACTTGAAAGGAAAGTAAATAAACAAGCAAGAAATAATAAATTTTTTTTGTTTTTATGCTTGGGCAGCCCTACAAAAACCATTAGTAGCCCTCTTTGACATGCGTTCTTTTGACAAATTTCAAGTAATGAGAGCACCTACAACCACAACTTGTTAGACCAACAAGAGTTAGGAGAATCAAAATCCAAAATCTACCAATGATTAGTATATGAAAAATTAGATAATCTGCAAAAATATCTAATCAAATGATAAAATCTGAAAATGAAACCATCATGGTTGGATTAGGCTCGGAAAAACCTTTCCAACGACATATCACACTTAAACTTTTGATACCATTTGCAAAATTTCAAAAAAAATGGGCACCCGTTTTCCAGAGTGGCACGGATTTGAAAACGCTGGAAATTTCTGAAAATTTCAAAAAGATAGCTAAGAACCCGAAACTTGCAAGATAGATAAAATAACTCAAAAATAGGTCACTGCCAGGTACAGACACAGTATCGCGCGATACTTCGCCCGACACCAGGCGATACTCCTCAGTCCGCGCGATATTTCGCCTTACACCAGGCGATATACCTCAGTACTAGTGGGCGATATACTCCAGGCAGGTCGGGCGATAGTCCGTCAGGGGCGAACTATCGCGCGATATTTCTCTTCAAAGAGGGCGATATTTCTAGCATGCGCGAAGTATCGCACCGCTATATAAAGGTATATCGCGCGATATTTCTGAGAAGTATCGCGCGATACTCTGAGACAAAAATCAGAGACTAAAAATTGAGCCGAAAATTGACGAAAATATTGACGGAAAATACAGAATTAAAGGGACAAAGCTAATCTACTCAGCCCCACGGTGGGCGCCAGAAATGTACACACTAAAATATGCACTTCTATGAACCATTACATGCAAGGTTGCTCAAGAGTGAGGCCTCACAAAGTGGCTCATAGCTCTCTATGCATGGAGTTGCAAGGGACTATGAGTTTTGCTCTCAGCTAGAGCTACAAGAAAGTGACCTTGCTAGTCAACCATACAATGAGAGATTCAAGTGAAGACAAGGGCAACAATGCCAATATCTCCAAGAATCTAATATGAAATGCAAACTAGAATGAGGATGCAATCTAAACTATGAAAGGAAAGTACAATGCAACTAACCTATGAAAGGAAATAACAATGGATTACAAATCCTTCCTATTTAGACTATGTGAGATTGCATAAAAGGAAATATATACTAAGAATGCCATGAATGTAACTATGAAAGCAAAACTATTATGAAATGCAACTAAAAATGATGAAAGCAACAAGTCTTCAATGTCTTCAAAAGCTCCAAATGTACCTAGAAAACCTGCAGCATAACAATAGCATAGAACATGGATATGCAAATGAAGGAGAGAGCTCTCCTTTTATAAGAAATGAGGAGGAATGGACCATGGAGATTAAGAGGCAAAAAGTCTTAATCAGCGGTGGAGGTTGAAAGAGGAGCAATCCATGTGCACAAACATCCTCCAATGAGAGTGAAGTGTTGACTTTTGAGCCTCATGTGAGACAAAAAGTGCTTTTTCCCTTTTTATAAAATATGAATAATACTTTATTTGTGCAACTTAGGATAAGAGGAAAAGTGGGGGCTTTTTATTTAATTGAAAGGGGAGGAAATATTCCTTTTAATTAAATAAAGACTTTAGGATAAATGGTTAGCCCAAGGATAAAAATCCAATATATGATCGAAATTAAGATTTGATCAAGAAATTGATAATGTTGAAAATATTGATTATTGATAAAAATGATTCAGGGTTGATAAATTGAATAAATGGGGCCCAAAGTCTAGGCGACCATTTTAGGGTGCATACATTTGCCCCTCTTTGACTAATGTGTGATCGATTTGGGAACACATGCAGTCAAAGAAGAATTGAAATGTGAGATCAATTTGGGATCACAAAACAACTCAGATGTGAGGTCGATTCGGGATCATATCCGGACAAAACATAAACAAAAGCTTAAACCAACACCATCGCTGCTAGGTGCAAATCAAGCTTTAGACAAAACTATCACCGTCGCTGCTAGGCAATAATCAATGTCTAAAAATGGGAGATAATAATCTCAAATTTTGAGCAAAAGCTCACAAAAGATGTCTGAATCAGGAAAATCAAAGAATCGGGGATGAGAATCCCATAAATACTGCCCCCTCGGAGTCGAAATCGAAATCATAGAGAGGAGAACAACAAATTGATAAAGATTTGATCAAATCAGAAGGAAGTCATAATCGAATGTAAGGGTCAAATAGGTTAACCATTAGGCAATAGAAAATGCCCCAGTGATGAAGTAGAAGAATAGAAATAGAAGACTAGAAATAGCATGAATGAAAGACTAGAAAATTGAGAGACATGGAAAGGAAGAAATTCCACCGAAAATCAAATTATGCCTCAAAAAGTCAGTCAACTGCTCAAAAGAAAGGGAAAATGGAAAACGCGACTCGGATTTCGATTTCGAGTCCGAAAATGGATAGAAAGTGATGTGATATGAAAGACTAGAAATGAAAGATGTGATCAAGAAGAATCAGAAAATGAGCACAGTTGACCAACTAGTCCGTAGCTGATAAAAAAAGAAAGCTCTCTTCATATGCAAGATGCAAAAACTAAACTATGATGAACCTAAGAATGCAAGCTACTATGAAAGTGGTTGACTTGCAAGGTCACAACGCTTATAGACATCTAATTATCATCATCGAGCGTTATTGGTAGCGTCATAAGATCATACAATGCACACTAGCATAACTATGTGGATATGAATATGATCTTTATCAGATAGAAATGTGGAAATCTCACCTAGGCATCAAAGACATATAGGTCAAGATGACTAATGCAGTAAGATTACCTAAGTTTGATATGGCGAGATTATGCTTGTATCAAGACACATGAAAGTCAGGATAGCTAAAAGCATGCACTCGCAAAACAGTCAAGGATAATACCTTGTCAATCCATAGTGTCAAGTAGGACCAGCATAAATGCTCATGACAGTTAGAATCAACAAAATATACCCACAAGCAGATAAAGAAAGAAAACATGTTCTCATTCCCTCAGTCTTCTAGCTATGCATCATCGAAAACTTCTCAGGGAGAGATCACTCATCAAAAGAAATCCTCATAGACAGCACACAAAGAAAAATAAAGTCATCATATCGCCAGCGAGTTGATTGTTTAAGTGCGTGTGTGTTGGTCATAGAGTCAAATTCTGAGTATCTTATCTGCAAATGGGAAATATCGCATCATACTGTGGACTATTGGGTAAGACATCTGATAAGTGTTAAGAAACACTCGACGCAAGGGTAGTGTTGAAAAACACTGTTTGGGGTGGTGTTGAAAAACACCTGTTGTGAAATGCCCCAAGAGACAAACTCACCAAAAGGACCTATGCGAACAGTTATGCCCCCTAGACAAAGACAAAGACCAATTCCAGACTAGGCCAAATAAGGTCAAGGCATGATGACAAGTGGCTAAGTGTCGAGGACGCATGCTAACAAATAGGGGTGCAAAGGCCTCAAGTAGCGCCTGTTTCCAGGTTTTCACCACTTGGAATCTTTTTTTCATTTTTTCATTTTTTTGATTTTTTTGTATTTTTGCTACCAAGGCGCCTATTGCTAGGTTTTCACCAAGGCACTTTTTCTATTTTTTTGAATTTTTGAATTTTTTGATTTTTTTGTAGTTTTTCAGGACTTTATATGCTTTTTAGGATTTTTTCAGCATCATATATGAATTTTTTGGGAATTTTTTCAGGATCAGTAAATATGTACAAAGGATGCCCCCAGACAGAAATAGGCATCAAACTCCCAAGAAAGATCACATTGTGTATTCCCAATGTCTAGGAAGGTGAGGGACAAGATGGATTAGCAAGCTGGTGACTGAGATGGAGGAAAGGAGATTGAAGGCAAATGGAGGGAAGAAATCCTCAAGGTCAAACTCCTCAAGAGTACCCAAGCTAGGGAAAAAATTATCATGCAAAGCACATTTGGAGAAGCAATGAAAGGATAGCATAGGATAAGCCTCAAAAGTGTAATGAAAAAGAAGGAAGGAATGCAGTCCAAAGGAGTAGACATGTCAAGAGACTTCATAACATCGTATTTTACTCTTTTTATTAGATCAAGACCAAGGGGGAAAAGGATAGCGAAAGGCTAGAATGAATGAAGGAAAATAAATATGAAGGCTAAACATGAATGGAATGAAAGCAAGATCATCGGAAGATAGCTCACAAGATAGCCAAATGTTCGTGTATAGGTCAACCTTGTCAAGATCAAAGAGAGAAGATGGAATGGATGAAACATGTAGAAGAACTACGCATGATGCCTGATTGCCAAGTTTTCATCATGGTACTTATCCAAGGTGCCACAAGGGAGTGGTTTTCACCATAGGATGAATTTATTTCTCTTTACTTTTGCTACCAAGGCACCTGTTTCCAGGTTTTCACCATGGCACATTTTCAATTTTTTTCAATTTTTTTGCTATTTTTTGAATTTTTTTATTTTTTTGATTGTATCTTTTTTTGGAAGAAAGCAAGCTTTTTAGATAATGCTCCTTGAAAGGATAAACCATGATATGTCAAAGATTCAAAATGATATGCTCAAAGATGCTGAAGGGGAAAGGAAGACGCAGAAGGAATAGGCAAATGAGAAAAAAAATGATAGAAGGTAGAAGGATAATGAATGAAAGGGTTGTGAAAAGGTAGATGGAAAGGAAGACAAGATCATCGTCAATACACGCCTTGAAGGGTGACGGGAAAAAATGGAGGAAATGTAAACCATATTCTAGTCCAAGTGCGAACCATATTCTGGTTCATTATTGCTATCTGACTCCTCAAAGAGAGGATTGGTGTACTTGTTATAATTCTCAAATGTGAATGGAGGAATACAAGAAGGAATATGGCAAATGTTTAGCAGAGGTTGTGGTTTAGGCGCATGAAATGAAAGAATGTTTTTGGAAGAAGATGAAGTGGAAGTCTTTGGAAGCTTGAATGTCAATTTCACTTTTTGTTCAACATGAGACTCTTTCAAGAGAGATTTTGGAATCCATATAGCCTTAGGCTTTTCATTTCCTTTTGATAATTTAGAGAGAATATCTTCAATGATGGGTTTTGGAACCCATACTTGTCTTGTAGTTTTCTTCTTAGATATCTCTTTTGACTTTATATATCCATGTCGATTAGAGGGGACATGGTGATCTTCTTTTTTTGATGGATTCTTGTATTGCTTCTTTTTCTTGTATTGAACATTCAAGTTACTTCCAAAAGACTTGGGACTTATGGAAGAAGAAGGATGATACGACTGGTTTAGATGGGTGGGTGGATGAAAAGGATTCAAGGGTATGTACCTATGTTGATCTTGAGGAAAGATAGGAGATGGAGGGACGTAAGGACCCAAAATGGATGATGAATTAGAAGAATTAGGAGGGGAAAGTGAAGGGACATAAGGACCCAAAATGGAAGGAAGATGTGAAGCCCTTAGTATTGGTGGAGGAGGTCCAAGGATGGACGTGGAAGATGAAAAAGGATAATCATTAAGTTCATCAGCATTTATATCACAACCAAGGATATCAGCATCTTTAGAATGAGCATTAGGATTTTCAACAGGATCATGCACATCTTGAATAGGAGCAGTTTCTTTGATAGGATCATTCGTAGCTTGCAAAGATTTAGGAAGAGCAGAAAGTGGAAGTGAACATGGAGTGGTAGAACAAGAAGATGGAAGACTTTGATCTTGACAAGTATCGTTGGGTAGCATAAGCGTATCAACTTTATTTTGATTTTCAATAGGTTTTACATCATAAGTAATGACACCATTTTTAATAACCTTAATGGAAGTATCATCTTTGGAAAGTGCAAGTGTGGTAAGGTTATTTTGATTATCAATAAGCTCAATGGTGTAAGTAGTAGCTTGATCTTGCTTAGGAGAAGAATTAAGACATGGTGGAATGAATGGGGAAGAGCGTAGAGGATCAAAAGAACCATGCAATGGAGAAGATACATCATGAAGAGAATTGGATGATATGGAGGGTTCTTGATCTTGATCTTTATTTATATTCTTTTCTTTATCATTTTTAGAGTCCTCTTGACATGGAGCCACTTCTAAGGACAAGGAAGCATGTTGGGATTGTATGGAAGACTTTGGAGGAGATGGTGAAGGACTAGCTGAAATAGGCATTATAGTGGATGAAGGCTTAGGCTCTTTAGGTTCGACATTATTGAAAGTATTTGTAGCCAAGTGAAGGTTATCTTGAGTATCTTTAAGAGGTGGCCCTTGAGGATAACTATACGGAACCACATGGAAAGTCTTAGGATCTTTGTTGGATGAAGGATTTGTGAAAGATTTGGATGACTCAGAAGCTTTAGGAAGTGTGTGGGTATTGGAGGAAGTGGCAGATGGAAGGGGACCATCACAAGACAAAGGTTCAGCATTAACATGATCTTGTTGGAGAGTGTAATCTTTATTTTCAGCATGAGAGTTTTTAGACAAGACATGCTCATAGTATCTTCGTTTATAATCAGCACGGAAAGCTTTCTCTTCCTCAATAGAAGTAGATGTATCATATTGTTCACAACAAATATCATAATTCCTCTCAAAATCAGAATCATATGGATCCCCATCACAATCTATCCAATAGGATGACCCTTTAGTAAGCCTAAGCACACGACGAGGAGGACTCTTAGGAATAGAGTTGTCATAAGTATTGCTACATTGTCCATCATCATAGTCATCATAGTCATCATAGTCATCAAAGGTAGGTGTGTCACTCTTTATGGAAGAGACATCACAAGGACTATCACGTTGCTCTTTATGGTATGTCTTCTGAAGAGAAGTAAGACTCTTGGGAGAAGTAGAAGAAGAATGACATCTTGAAGAAGAGGAAAATGAAGACCTAGTGGAAGAAGAATACTTGGATAATGAGGAATTCGAATGATGTTTAGAAGAGTCATGATAAGATTTGGAAGATGAAGAATGTGAATAGTGTTTAGAAGAATCATGATAAGACTTAGAAGATGAAGAATGAGAATGATGTCTGGAAGAGTCATGATAAGACTTGGAGGGTGAAGAAGAATGAGAAGGTTTAGATGATGAAGAATGTTTGGAAGAAGAAGATTGTGATATGATCATGTCTATGATTCTAGCAAAGGCGTCTGATTTAATCATCTTTTCTTTTATTTTTGCTCTAAGTTTGTCACCCATGAGATATTTGGAAGGACTATTGGAGGAATAAAGATACTCTTCAAATTGAGCAATGAGTTCAAGATCATCTATTCTCAAGAGAGGTTCCTTAACAAGATAGTTGAAATTCATGGTTCTAGAAGAGGAGGACTCAAACATAGAAGAAATGAATAGAAAAGATGAATGGAAGAAGGTAGACTAGATAATAAGAGGAAAGGAATCAAGAAGAAGAAGAAGAATTTCTCATGGGAGTAGAAGACTTTAGAAGAACATGGGAAATGGAGAAGAAAGAAGAAGACTAAGAGTCAACTTGTGTAATTGATACCATAACGTTCATTGAGATGTTGAGCAACATGACAACACCTAGGATCTAAGATCTGGACTGACCAAGGAAGACTGGTAATAGGATGACCTCACAAAATGTCAACACCAAACTAGGATAATCAAAGTTCTCTATTGTCCAAAGAGAAATGAAAAGATAGAAGCAGGGGCTTTACCAACACTGTCAAAGAGGTGCTTCAAATCAAAGGGTGACTACCCTTGCACTTTTGAACCAGGAGGTTGGGCTAGGCCAAAATATAATTAAAATTGAGATAAATGAAAGTGATTTGGACAATAAGAGTACTAAAATTCTCCAAGAATGTGACTAACAATTCTAGAGATAATCTTTCTCACCAAGAATGGACAAATGCGATACTGATGTTGATTTTGACCAATTTGTGCAAATTTTAAATCTAAGGGTAAAAATGTCTGATTTCAATCACAATTTTAATAGTATTTGGACAGGTTTGCAAACAGTAGGGGATCAAACATGTCTCCAAACACTTGAAACAAGGGCAAAAGCAACCTTGCCAAGACAAGCACTTGTGATATCAAAATTGAAAAAAAGCACCCTATGAATGCTACCGATTGTTTGTATGTCAAGATCATTTACACTGGTATCACACAATCGAAGACACTTCAAGCAATATCTACCTACAAGACAAGGCTCATTACTCATCAACTTAGCCCACAACTTGATGCCCCCTTGCCTCACACCAAGTGGTTGCCCACAAGAGATATTGGCTTTGTCATGGAAGTGTCAAACAACACAACCAAAGGGACACATATGGTGAGTATCTTGGGGTGATCCGGGTTATTCCACTTGGATCAATCCTTGCACTAAGAAGATAAGCGGCTAAAAGAGGGTGGCTTCTATCTAATGGTTCTTAGTAAGGATTTCCGTTCACAACACCCCTCTTGCTCCTCATAAAGGACTAGGACCTCGCGGCCTCAAGAGTACCTTAAGCATTCTTGTTCAATGTTTTCCTCATGGTCGCAATCCCATGAGCTACTCACATCAAACGAAGACAAGTGTTATGTCTATCAAGGTTTTTGGTGTCCTTGATAGCCTTGAGATTATAGTGAGTTGGAATCACTTGCCACCAAGGAGAATGATGACAAGGTTGTCCCCACTTGAGTCGTTCCTCTTGATTGCTCAAGAGCAGGCCCGCTAAAGGATTTCTATACTAAACAAAAAGTGGATTAACTCTTGAGGTTCAAGGTTTCTGGTTCACCACAAGGGTGAAGAGCATACTCCCCTATCTCAAAAATCTCTCCCAAACACACCAAGCAAAGAGATCAATTACCCCCTTGCTTCCAAAACCTTAAGATGGGTCAAGATTTTCTGATTCACCTAAAGGTGAAGAGCATACTTCTCCTACCACCTCAAGATCCCTTTCACAAGGTATTAAGATGCCTAATACAATTAGTGAATGCCACACTTGAAAGGAAAGTAAATAAACAAGCAAGAAATAATAAATTTTTTTTGTTTTTATGCTTGGGCAGCCCTACAAAAACCATTAGTAGCCCTCTTTGACATGCGTTCTTTTGACAAATTTCAAGTAATGAGAGCACCTACAACCACAACTTGTTAGACCAACAAGAGTTAGGAGAATCAAAATCCAAAATCTACCAATGATTAGTATATGAAAAATTAGATAATCTGCAAAAATATCTAATCAAATGATAAAATCTGAAAATGAAACCATCATGGTTGGATTAGGCTCGGAAAAACCTTTCCAACGACATATCACACTTAAACTTTTGATACCATTTGCAAAATTTCAAAAAAAATGGGCACCCGTTTTCCAGAGTGGCACGGATTTGAAAACGCTGGAAATTTCTGAAAATTTCAAAAAGATAGCTAAGAACCCGAAACTTGCAAGATAGATAAAATAACTCAAAAATAGGTCACTGCCAGGTACAGACACAGTATCGCGCGATACTTCGCCCGACACCAGGCGATACTCCTCAGTCCGCGCGATATTTCGCCTTACACCAGGCGATATACCTCAGTACTAGTGGGCGATATACTCCAGGCAGGTCGGGCGATAGTCCGTCAGGGGCGAACTATCGCGCGATATTTCTCTTCAAAGAGGGCGATATTTCTAGCATGCGCGAAGTATCGCACCGCTATATAAAGGTATATCGCGCGATATTTCTGAGAAGTATCGCGCGATACTCTGAGACAAAAATCAGAGACTAAAAATTGAGCCGAAAATTGACGAAAATATTGACGGAAAATACAGAATTAAAGGGACAAAGCTAATCTACTCAGCCCCACGGTGGGCGCCAGAAATGTACACACTAAAATATGCACTTCTATGAACCATTACATGCAAGGTTGCTCAAGAGTGAGGCCTCACAAAGTGGCTCATAGCTCTCTATGCATGGAGTTGCAAGGGACTATGAGTTTTGCTCTCAGCTAGAGCTACAAGAAAGTGACCTTGCTAGTCAACCATACAATGAGAGATTCAAGTGAAGACAAGGGCAACAATGCCAATATCTCCAAGAATCTAATATGAAATGCAAACTAGAATGAGGATGCAATCTAAACTATGAAAGGAAAGTACAATGCAACTAACCTATGAAAGGAAATAACAATGGATTACAAATCCTTCCTATTTAGACTATGTGAGATTGCATAAAAGGAAATATATACTAAGAATGCCATGAATGTAACTATGAAAGCAAAACTATTATGAAATGCAACTAAAAATGATGAAAGCAACAAGTCTTCAATGTCTTCAAAAGCTCCAAATGTACCTAGAAAACCTGCAGCATAACAATAGCATAGAACATGGATATGCAAATGAAGGAGAGAGCTCTCCTTTTATAAGAAATGAGGAGGAATGGACCATGGAGATTAAGAGGCAAAAAGTCTTAATCAGCGGTGGAGGTTGAAAGAGGAGCAATCCATGTGCACAAACATCCTCCAATGAGAGTGAAGTGTTGACTTTTGAGCCTCATGTGAGACAAAAAGTGCTTTTTCCCTTTTTATAAAATATGAATAATACTTTATTTGTGCAACTTAGGATAAGAGGAAAAGTGGGGGCTTTTTATTTAATTGAAAGGGGAGGAAATATTCCTTTTAATTAAATAAAGACTTTAGGATAAATGGTTAGCCCAAGGATAAAAATCCAATATATGATCGAAATTAAGATTTGATCAAGAAATTGATAATGTTGAAAATATTGATTATTGATAAAAATGATTCAGGGTTGATAAATTGAATAAATGGGGCCCAAAGTCTAGGCGACCATTTTAGGGTGCATACATTTGCCCCTCTTTGACTAATGTGTGATCGATTTGGGAACACATGCAGTCAAAGAAGAATTGAAATGTGAGATCAATTTGGGATCACAAAACAACTCAGATGTGAGGTCGATTCGGGATCATATCCGGACAAAACATAAACAAAAGCTTAAACCAACACCATCGCTGCTAGGTGCAAATCAAGCTTTAGACAAAACTATCACCGTCGCTGCTAGGCAATAATCAATGTCTAAAAATGGGAGATAATAATCTCAAATTTTGAGCAAAAGCTCACAAAAGATGTCTGAATCAGGAAAATCAAAGAATCGGGGATGAGAATCCCATAAATACTGCCCCCTCGGAGTCGAAATCGAAATCATAGAGAGGAGAACAACAAATTGATAAAGATTTGATCAAATCAGAAGGAAGTCATAATCGAATGTAAGGGTCAAATAGGTTAACCATTAGGCAATAGAAAATGCCCCAGTGATGAAGTAGAAGAATAGAAATAGAAGACTAGAAATAGCATGAATGAAAGACTAGAAAATTGAGAGACATGGAAAGGAAGAAATTCCACCGAAAATCAAATTATGCCTCAAAAAGTCAGTCAACTGCTCAAAAGAAAGGGAAAATGGAAAACGCGACTCGGATTTCGATTTCGAGTCCGAAAATGGATAGAAAGTGATGTGATATGAAAGACTAGAAATGAAAGATGTGATCAAGAAGAATCAGAAAATGAGCACAGTTGACCAACTAGTCCGTAGCTGATAAAAAAAGAAAGCTCTCTTCATATGCAAGATGCAAAAACTAAACTATGATGAACCTAAGAATGCAAGCTACTATGAAAGTGGTTGACTTGCAAGGTCACAACGCTTATAGACATCTAATTATCATCATCGAGCGTTATTGGTAGCGTCATAAGATCATACAATGCACACTAGCATAACTATGTGGATATGAATATGATCTTTATCAGATAGAAATGTGGAAATCTCACCTAGGCATCAAAGACATATAGGTCAAGATGACTAATGCAGTAAGATTACCTAAGTTTGATATGGCGAGATTATGCTTGTATCAAGACACATGAAAGTCAGGATAGCTAAAAGCATGCACTCGCAAAACAGTCAAGGATAATACCTTGTCAATCCATAGTGTCAAGTAGGACCAGCATAAATGCTCATGACAGTTAGAATCAACAAAATATACCCACAAGCAGATAAAGAAAGAAAACATGTTCTCATTCCCTCAGTCTTCTAGCTATGCATCATCGAAAACTTCTCAGGGAGAGATCACTCATCAAAAGAAATCCTCATAGACAGCACACAAAGAAAAATAAAGTCATCATATCGCCAGCGAGTTGATTGTTTAAGTGCGTGTGTGTTGGTCATAGAGTCAAATTCTGAGTATCTTATCTGCAAATGGGAAATATCGCATCATACTGTGGACTATTGGGTAAGACATCTGATAAGTGTTAAGAAACACTCGACGCAAGGGTAGTGTTGAAAAACACTGTTTGGGGTGGTGTTGAAAAACACCTGTTGTGAAATGCCCCAAGAGACAAACTCACCAAAAGGACCTATGCGAACAGTTATGCCCCCTAGACAAAGACAAAGACCAATTCCAGACTAGGCCAAATAAGGTCAAGGCATGATGACAAGTGGCTAAGTGTCGAGGACGCATGCTAACAAATAGGGGTGCAAAGGCCTCAAGTAGCGCCTGTTTCCAGGTTTTCACCACTTGGAATCTTTTTTTCATTTTTTCATTTTTTTGATTTTTTTGTATTTTTGCTACCAAGGCGCCTATTGCTAGGTTTTCACCAAGGCACTTTTTCTATTTTTTTGAATTTTTGAATTTTTTGATTTTTTTGTAGTTTTTCAGGACTTTATATGCTTTTTAGGATTTTTTCAGCATCATATATGAATTTTTTGGGAATTTTTTCAGGATCAGTAAATATGTACAAAGGATGCCCCCAGACAGAAATAGGCATCAAACTCCCAAGAAAGATCACATTGTGTATTCCCAATGTCTAGGAAGGTGAGGGACAAGATGGATTAGCAAGCTGGTGACTGAGATGGAGGAAAGGAGATTGAAGGCAAATGGAGGGAAGAAATCCTCAAGGTCAAACTCCTCAAGAGTACCCAAGCTAGGGAAAAAATTATCATGCAAAGCACATTTGGAGAAGCAATGAAAGGATAGCATAGGATAAGCCTCAAAAGTGTAATGAAAAAGAAGGAAGGAATGCAGTCCAAAGGAGTAGACATGTCAAGAGACTTCATAACATCGTATTTTACTCTTTTTATTAGATCAAGACCAAGGGGGAAAAGGATAGCGAAAGGCTAGAATGAATGAAGGAAAATAAATATGAAGGCTAAACATGAATGGAATGAAAGCAAGATCATCGGAAGATAGCTCACAAGATAGCCAAATGTTCGTGTATAGGTCAACCTTGTCAAGATCAAAGAGAGAAGATGGAATGGATGAAACATGTAGAAGAACTACGCATGATGCCTGATTGCCAAGTTTTCATCATGGTACTTATCCAAGGTGCCACAAGGGAGTGGTTTTCACCATAGGATGAATTTATTTCTCTTTACTTTTGCTACCAAGGCACCTGTTTCCAGGTTTTCACCATGGCACATTTTCAATTTTTTTCAATTTTTTTGCTATTTTTTGAATTTTTTTATTTTTTTGATTGTATCTTTTTTTGGAAGAAAGCAAGCTTTTTAGATAATGCTCCTTGAAAGGATAAACCATGATATGTCAAAGATTCAAAATGATATGCTCAAAGATGCTGAAGGGGAAAGGAAGACGCAGAAGGAATAGGCAAATGAGAAAAAAAATGATAGAAGGTAGAAGGATAATGAATGAAAGGGTTGTGAAAAGGTAGATGGAAAGGAAGACAAGATCATCGTCAATACACGCCTTGAAGGGTGACGGGAAAAAATGGAGGAAATGTAAACCATATTCTAGTCCAAGTGCGAACCATATTCTGGTTCATTATTGCTATCTGACTCCTCAAAGAGAGGATTGGTGTACTTGTTATAATTCTCAAATGTGAATGGAGGAATACAAGAAGGAATATGGCAAATGTTTAGCAGAGGTTGTGGTTTAGGCGCATGAAATGAAAGAATGTTTTTGGAAGAAGATGAAGTGGAAGTCTTTGGAAGCTTGAATGTCAATTTCACTTTTTGTTCAACATGAGACTCTTTCAAGAGAGATTTTGGAATCCATATAGCCTTAGGCTTTTCATTTCCTTTTGATAATTTAGAGAGAATATCTTCAATGATGGGTTTTGGAACCCATACTTGTCTTGTAGTTTTCTTCTTAGATATCTCTTTTGACTTTATATATCCATGTCGATTAGAGGGGACATGGTGATCTTCTTTTTTTGATGGATTCTTGTATTGCTTCTTTTTCTTGTATTGAACATTCAAGTTACTTCCAAAAGACTTGGGACTTATGGAAGAAGAAGGATGATACGACTGGTTTAGATGGGTGGGTGGATGAAAAGGATTCAAGGGTATGTACCTATGTTGATCTTGAGGAAAGATAGGAGATGGAGGGACGTAAGGACCCAAAATGGATGATGAATTAGAAGAATTAGGAGGGGAAAGTGAAGGGACATAAGGACCCAAAATGGAAGGAAGATGTGAAGCCCTTAGTATTGGTGGAGGAGGTCCAAGGATGGACGTGGAAGATGAAAAAGGATAATCATTAAGTTCATCAGCATTTATATCACAACCAAGGATATCAGCATCTTTAGAATGAGCATTAGGATTTTCAACAGGATCATGCACATCTTGAATAGGAGCAGTTTCTTTGATAGGATCATTCGTAGCTTGCAAAGATTTAGGAAGAGCAGAAAGTGGAAGTGAACATGGAGTGGTAGAACAAGAAGATGGAAGACTTTGATCTTGACAAGTATCGTTGGGTAGCATAAGCGTATCAACTTTATTTTGATTTTCAATAGGTTTTACATCATAAGTAATGACACCATTTTTAATAACCTTAATGGAAGTATCATCTTTGGAAAGTGCAAGTGTGGTAAGGTTATTTTGATTATCAATAAGCTCAATGGTGTAAGTAGTAGCTTGATCTTGCTTAGGAGAAGAATTAAGACATGGTGGAATGAATGGGGAAGAGCGTAGAGGATCAAAAGAACCATGCAATGGAGAAGATACATCATGAAGAGAATTGGATGATATGGAGGGTTCTTGATCTTGATCTTTATTTATATTCTTTTCTTTATCATTTTTAGAGTCCTCTTGACATGGAGCCACTTCTAAGGACAAGGAAGCATGTTGGGATTGTATGGAAGACTTTGGAGGAGATGGTGAAGGACTAGCTGAAATAGGCATTATAGTGGATGAAGGCTTAGGCTCTTTAGGTTCGACATTATTGAAAGTATTTGTAGCCAAGTGAAGGTTATCTTGAGTATCTTTAAGAGGTGGCCCTTGAGGATAACTATACGGAACCACATGGAAAGTCTTAGGATCTTTGTTGGATGAAGGATTTGTGAAAGATTTGGATGACTCAGAAGCTTTAGGAAGTGTGTGGGTATTGGAGGAAGTGGCAGATGGAAGGGGACCATCACAAGACAAAGGTTCAGCATTAACATGATCTTGTTGGAGAGTGTAATCTTTATTTTCAGCATGAGAGTTTTTAGACAAGACATGCTCATAGTATCTTCGTTTATAATCAGCACGGAAAGCTTTCTCTTCCTCAATAGAAGTAGATGTATCATATTGTTCACAACAAATATCATAATTCCTCTCAAAATCAGAATCATATGGATCCCCATCACAATCTATCCAATAGGATGACCCTTTAGTAAGCCTAAGCACACGACGAGGAGGACTCTTAGGAATAGAGTTGTCATAAGTATTGCTACATTGTCCATCATCATAGTCATCATAGTCATCATAGTCATCAAAGGTAGGTGTGTCACTCTTTATGGAAGAGACATCACAAGGACTATCACGTTGCTCTTTATGGTATGTCTTCTGAAGAGAAGTAAGACTCTTGGGAGAAGTAGAAGAAGAATGACATCTTGAAGAAGAGGAAAATGAAGACCTAGTGGAAGAAGAATACTTGGATAATGAGGAATTCGAATGATGTTTAGAAGAGTCATGATAAGATTTGGAAGATGAAGAATGTGAATAGTGTTTAGAAGAATCATGATAAGACTTAGAAGATGAAGAATGAGAATGATGTCTGGAAGAGTCATGATAAGACTTGGAGGGTGAAGAAGAATGAGAAGGTTTAGATGATGAAGAATGTTTGGAAGAAGAAGATTGTGATATGATCATGTCTATGATTCTAGCAAAGGCGTCTGATTTAATCATCTTTTCTTTTATTTTTGCTCTAAGTTTGTCACCCATGAGATATTTGGAAGGACTATTGGAGGAATAAAGATACTCTTCAAATTGAGCAATGAGTTCAAGATCATCTATTCTCAAGAGAGGTTCCTTAACAAGATAGTTGAAATTCATGGTTCTAGAAGAGGAGGACTCAAACATAGAAGAAATGAATAGAAAAGATGAATGGAAGAAGGTAGACTAGATAATAAGAGGAAAGGAATCAAGAAGAAGAAGAAGAATTTCTCATGGGAGTAGAAGACTTTAGAAGAACATGGGAAATGGAGAAGAAAGAAGAAGACTAAGAGTCAACTTGTGTAATTGATACCATAACGTTCATTGAGATGTTGAGCAACATGACAACACCTAGGATCTAAGATCTGGACTGACCAAGGAAGACTGGTAATAGGATGACCTCACAAAATGTCAACACCAAACTAGGATAATCAAAGTTCTCTATTGTCCAAAGAGAAATGAAAAGATAGAAGCAGGGGCTTTACCAACACTGTCAAAGAGGTGCTTCAAATCAAAGGGTGACTACCCTTGCACTTTTGAACCAGGAGGTTGGGCTAGGCCAAAATATAATTAAAATTGAGATAAATGAAAGTGATTTGGACAATAAGAGTACTAAAATTCTCCAAGAATGTGACTAACAATTCTAGAGATAATCTTTCTCACCAAGAATGGACAAATGCGATACTGATGTTGATTTTGACCAATTTGTGCAAATTTTAAATCTAAGGGTAAAAATGTCTGATTTCAATCACAATTTTAATAGTATTTGGACAGGTTTGCAAACAGTAGGGGATCAAACATGTCTCCAAACACTTGAAACAAGGGCAAAAGCAACCTTGCCAAGACAAGCACTTGTGATATCAAAATTGAAAAAAAGCACCCTATGAATGCTACCGATTGTTTGTATGTCAAGATCATTTACACTGGTATCACACAATCGAAGACACTTCAAGCAATATCTACCTACAAGACAAGGCTCATTACTCATCAACTTAGCCCACAACTTGATGCCCCCTTGCCTCACACCAAGTGGTTGCCCACAAGAGATATTGGCTTTGTCATGGAAGTGTCAAACAACACAACCAAAGGGACACATATGGTGAGTATCTTGGGGTGATCCGGGTTATTCCACTTGGATCAATCCTTGCACTAAGAAGATAAGCGGCTAAAAGAGGGTGGCTTCTATCTAATGGTTCTTAGTAAGGATTTCCGTTCACAACACCCCTCTTGCTCCTCATAAAGGACTAGGACCTCGCGGCCTCAAGAGTACCTTAAGCATTCTTGTTCAATGTTTTCCTCATGGTCGCAATCCCATGAGCTACTCACATCAAACGAAGACAAGTGTTATGTCTATCAAGGTTTTTGGTGTCCTTGATAGCCTTGAGATTATAGTGAGTTGGAATCACTTGCCACCAAGGAGAATGATGACAAGGTTGTCCCCACTTGAGTCGTTCCTCTTGATTGCTCAAGAGCAGGCCCGCTAAAGGATTTCTATACTAAACAAAAAGTGGATTAACTCTTGAGGTTCAAGGTTTCTGGTTCACCACAAGGGTGAAGAGCATACTCCCCTATCTCAAAAATCTCTCCCAAACACACCAAGCAAAGAGATCAATTACCCCCTTGCTTCCAAAACCTTAAGATGGGTCAAGATTTTCTGATTCACCTAAAGGTGAAGAGCATACTTCTCCTACCACCTCAAGATCCCTTTCACAAGGTATTAAGATGCCTAATACAATTAGTGAATGCCACACTTGAAAGGAAAGTAAATAAACAAGCAAGAAATAATAAATTTTTTTTGTTTTTATGCTTGGGCAGCCCTACAAAAACCATTAGTAGCCCTCTTTGACATGCGTTCTTTTGACAAATTTCAAGTAATGAGAGCACCTACAACCACAACTTGTTAGACCAACAAGAGTTAGGAGAATCAAAATCCAAAATCTACCAATGATTAGTATATGAAAAATTAGATAATCTGCAAAAATATCTAATCAAATGATAAAATCTGAAAATGAAACCATCATGGTTGGATTAGGCTCGGAAAAACCTTTCCAACGACATATCACACTTAAACTTTTGATACCATTTGCAAAATTTCAAAAAAAATGGGCACCCGTTTTCCAGAGTGGCACGGATTTGAAAACGCTGGAAATTTCTGAAAATTTCAAAAAGATAGCTAAGAACCCGAAACTTGCAAGATAGATAAAATAACTCAAAAATAGGTCACTGCCAGGTACAGACACAGTATCGCGCGATACTTCGCCCGACACCAGGCGATACTCCTCAGTCCGCGCGATATTTCGCCTTACACCAGGCGATATACCTCAGTACTAGTGGGCGATATACTCCAGGCAGGTCGGGCGATAGTCCGTCAGGGGCGAACTATCGCGCGATATTTCTCTTCAAAGAGGGCGATATTTCTAGCATGCGCGAAGTATCGCACCGCTATATAAAGGTATATCGCGCGATATTTCTGAGAAGTATCGCGCGATACTCTGAGACAAAAATCAGAGACTAAAAATTGAGCCGAAAATTGACGAAAATATTGACGGAAAATACAGAATTAAAGGGACAAAGCTAATCTACTCAGCCCCACGGTGGGCGCCAGAAATGTACACACTAAAATATGCACTTCTATGAACCATTACATGCAAGGTTGCTCAAGAGTGAGGCCTCACAAAGTGGCTCATAGCTCTCTATGCATGGAGTTGCAAGGGACTATGAGTTTTGCTCTCAGCTAGAGCTACAAGAAAGTGACCTTGCTAGTCAACCATACAATGAGAGATTCAAGTGAAGACAAGGGCAACAATGCCAATATCTCCAAGAATCTAATATGAAATGCAAACTAGAATGAGGATGCAATCTAAACTATGAAAGGAAAGTACAATGCAACTAACCTATGAAAGGAAATAACAATGGATTACAAATCCTTCCTATTTAGACTATGTGAGATTGCATAAAAGGAAATATATACTAAGAATGCCATGAATGTAACTATGAAAGCAAAACTATTATGAAATGCAACTAAAAATGATGAAAGCAACAAGTCTTCAATGTCTTCAAAAGCTCCAAATGTACCTAGAAAACCTGCAGCATAACAATAGCATAGAACATGGATATGCAAATGAAGGAGAGAGCTCTCCTTTTATAAGAAATGAGGAGGAATGGACCATGGAGATTAAGAGGCAAAAAGTCTTAATCAGCGGTGGAGGTTGAAAGAGGAGCAATCCATGTGCACAAACATCCTCCAATGAGAGTGAAGTGTTGACTTTTGAGCCTCATGTGAGACAAAAAGTGCTTTTTCCCTTTTTATAAAATATGAATAATACTTTATTTGTGCAACTTAGGATAAGAGGAAAAGTGGGGGCTTTTTATTTAATTGAAAGGGGAGGAAATATTCCTTTTAATTAAATAAAGACTTTAGGATAAATGGTTAGCCCAAGGATAAAAATCCAATATATGATCGAAATTAAGATTTGATCAAGAAATTGATAATGTTGAAAATATTGATTATTGATAAAAATGATTCAGGGTTGATAAATTGAATAAATGGGGCCCAAAGTCTAGGCGACCATTTTAGGGTGCATACATTTGCCCCTCTTTGACTAATGTGTGATCGATTTGGGAACACATGCAGTCAAAGAAGAATTGAAATGTGAGATCAATTTGGGATCACAAAACAACTCAGATGTGAGGTCGATTCGGGATCATATCCGGACAAAACATAAACAAAAGCTTAAACCAACACCATCGCTGCTAGGTGCAAATCAAGCTTTAGACAAAACTATCACCGTCGCTGCTAGGCAATAATCAATGTCTAAAAATGGGAGATAATAATCTCAAATTTTGAGCAAAAGCTCACAAAAGATGTCTGAATCAGGAAAATCAAAGAATCGGGGATGAGAATCCCATAAATACTGCCCCCTCGGAGTCGAAATCGAAATCATAGAGAGGAGAACAACAAATTGATAAAGATTTGATCAAATCAGAAGGAAGTCATAATCGAATGTAAGGGTCAAATAGGTTAACCATTAGGCAATAGAAAATGCCCCAGTGATGAAGTAGAAGAATAGAAATAGAAGACTAGAAATAGCATGAATGAAAGACTAGAAAATTGAGAGACATGGAAAGGAAGAAATTCCACCGAAAATCAAATTATGCCTCAAAAAGTCAGTCAACTGCTCAAAAGAAAGGGAAAATGGAAAACGCGACTCGGATTTCGATTTCGAGTCCGAAAATGGATAGAAAGTGATGTGATATGAAAGACTAGAAATGAAAGATGTGATCAAGAAGAATCAGAAAATGAGCACAGTTGACCAACTAGTCCGTAGCTGATAAAAAAAGAAAGCTCTCTTCATATGCAAGATGCAAAAACTAAACTATGATGAACCTAAGAATGCAAGCTACTATGAAAGTGGTTGACTTGCAAGGTCACAACGCTTATAGACATCTAATTATCATCATCGAGCGTTATTGGTAGCGTCATAAGATCATACAATGCACACTAGCATAACTATGTGGATATGAATATGATCTTTATCAGATAGAAATGTGGAAATCTCACCTAGGCATCAAAGACATATAGGTCAAGATGACTAATGCAGTAAGATTACCTAAGTTTGATATGGCGAGATTATGCTTGTATCAAGACACATGAAAGTCAGGATAGCTAAAAGCATGCACTCGCAAAACAGTCAAGGATAATACCTTGTCAATCCATAGTGTCAAGTAGGACCAGCATAAATGCTCATGACAGTTAGAATCAACAAAATATACCCACAAGCAGATAAAGAAAGAAAACATGTTCTCATTCCCTCAGTCTTCTAGCTATGCATCATCGAAAACTTCTCAGGGAGAGATCACTCATCAAAAGAAATCCTCATAGACAGCACACAAAGAAAAATAAAGTCATCATATCGCCAGCGAGTTGATTGTTTAAGTGCGTGTGTGTTGGTCATAGAGTCAAATTCTGAGTATCTTATCTGCAAATGGGAAATATCGCATCATACTGTGGACTATTGGGTAAGACATCTGATAAGTGTTAAGAAACACTCGACGCAAGGGTAGTGTTGAAAAACACTGTTTGGGGTGGTGTTGAAAAACACCTGTTGTGAAATGCCCCAAGAGACAAACTCACCAAAAGGACCTATGCGAACAGTTATGCCCCCTAGACAAAGACAAAGACCAATTCCAGACTAGGCCAAATAAGGTCAAGGCATGATGACAAGTGGCTAAGTGTCGAGGACGCATGCTAACAAATAGGGGTGCAAAGGCCTCAAGTAGCGCCTGTTTCCAGGTTTTCACCACTTGGAATCTTTTTTTCATTTTTTCATTTTTTTGATTTTTTTGTATTTTTGCTACCAAGGCGCCTATTGCTAGGTTTTCACCAAGGCACTTTTTCTATTTTTTTGAATTTTTGAATTTTTTGATTTTTTTGTAGTTTTTCAGGACTTTATATGCTTTTTAGGATTTTTTCAGCATCATATATGAATTTTTTGGGAATTTTTTCAGGATCAGTAAATATGTACAAAGGATGCCCCCAGACAGAAATAGGCATCAAACTCCCAAGAAAGATCACATTGTGTATTCCCAATGTCTAGGAAGGTGAGGGACAAGATGGATTAGCAAGCTGGTGACTGAGATGGAGGAAAGGAGATTGAAGGCAAATGGAGGGAAGAAATCCTCAAGGTCAAACTCCTCAAGAGTACCCAAGCTAGGGAAAAAATTATCATGCAAAGCACATTTGGAGAAGCAATGAAAGGATAGCATAGGATAAGCCTCAAAAGTGTAATGAAAAAGAAGGAAGGAATGCAGTCCAAAGGAGTAGACATGTCAAGAGACTTCATAACATCGTATTTTACTCTTTTTATTAGATCAAGACCAAGGGGGAAAAGGATAGCGAAAGGCTAGAATGAATGAAGGAAAATAAATATGAAGGCTAAACATGAATGGAATGAAAGCAAGATCATCGGAAGATAGCTCACAAGATAGCCAAATGTTCGTGTATAGGTCAACCTTGTCAAGATCAAAGAGAGAAGATGGAATGGATGAAACATGTAGAAGAACTACGCATGATGCCTGATTGCCAAGTTTTCATCATGGTACTTATCCAAGGTGCCACAAGGGAGTGGTTTTCACCATAGGATGAATTTATTTCTCTTTACTTTTGCTACCAAGGCACCTGTTTCCAGGTTTTCACCATGGCACATTTTCAATTTTTTTCAATTTTTTTGCTATTTTTTGAATTTTTTTATTTTTTTGATTGTATCTTTTTTTGGAAGAAAGCAAGCTTTTTAGATAATGCTCCTTGAAAGGATAAACCATGATATGTCAAAGATTCAAAATGATATGCTCAAAGATGCTGAAGGGGAAAGGAAGACGCAGAAGGAATAGGCAAATGAGAAAAAAAATGATAGAAGGTAGAAGGATAATGAATGAAAGGGTTGTGAAAAGGTAGATGGAAAGGAAGACAAGATCATCGTCAATACACGCCTTGAAGGGTGACGGGAAAAAATGGAGGAAATGTAAACCATATTCTAGTCCAAGTGCGAACCATATTCTGGTTCATTATTGCTATCTGACTCCTCAAAGAGAGGATTGGTGTACTTGTTATAATTCTCAAATGTGAATGGAGGAATACAAGAAGGAATATGGCAAATGTTTAGCAGAGGTTGTGGTTTAGGCGCATGAAATGAAAGAATGTTTTTGGAAGAAGATGAAGTGGAAGTCTTTGGAAGCTTGAATGTCAATTTCACTTTTTGTTCAACATGAGACTCTTTCAAGAGAGATTTTGGAATCCATATAGCCTTAGGCTTTTCATTTCCTTTTGATAATTTAGAGAGAATATCTTCAATGATGGGTTTTGGAACCCATACTTGTCTTGTAGTTTTCTTCTTAGATATCTCTTTTGACTTTATATATCCATGTCGATTAGAGGGGACATGGTGATCTTCTTTTTTTGATGGATTCTTGTATTGCTTCTTTTTCTTGTATTGAACATTCAAGTTACTTCCAAAAGACTTGGGACTTATGGAAGAAGAAGGATGATACGACTGGTTTAGATGGGTGGGTGGATGAAAAGGATTCAAGGGTATGTACCTATGTTGATCTTGAGGAAAGATAGGAGATGGAGGGACGTAAGGACCCAAAATGGATGATGAATTAGAAGAATTAGGAGGGGAAAGTGAAGGGACATAAGGACCCAAAATGGAAGGAAGATGTGAAGCCCTTAGTATTGGTGGAGGAGGTCCAAGGATGGACGTGGAAGATGAAAAAGGATAATCATTAAGTTCATCAGCATTTATATCACAACCAAGGATATCAGCATCTTTAGAATGAGCATTAGGATTTTCAACAGGATCATGCACATCTTGAATAGGAGCAGTTTCTTTGATAGGATCATTCGTAGCTTGCAAAGATTTAGGAAGAGCAGAAAGTGGAAGTGAACATGGAGTGGTAGAACAAGAAGATGGAAGACTTTGATCTTGACAAGTATCGTTGGGTAGCATAAGCGTATCAACTTTATTTTGATTTTCAATAGGTTTTACATCATAAGTAATGACACCATTTTTAATAACCTTAATGGAAGTATCATCTTTGGAAAGTGCAAGTGTGGTAAGGTTATTTTGATTATCAATAAGCTCAATGGTGTAAGTAGTAGCTTGATCTTGCTTAGGAGAAGAATTAAGACATGGTGGAATGAATGGGGAAGAGCGTAGAGGATCAAAAGAACCATGCAATGGAGAAGATACATCATGAAGAGAATTGGATGATATGGAGGGTTCTTGATCTTGATCTTTATTTATATTCTTTTCTTTATCATTTTTAGAGTCCTCTTGACATGGAGCCACTTCTAAGGACAAGGAAGCATGTTGGGATTGTATGGAAGACTTTGGAGGAGATGGTGAAGGACTAGCTGAAATAGGCATTATAGTGGATGAAGGCTTAGGCTCTTTAGGTTCGACATTATTGAAAGTATTTGTAGCCAAGTGAAGGTTATCTTGAGTATCTTTAAGAGGTGGCCCTTGAGGATAACTATACGGAACCACATGGAAAGTCTTAGGATCTTTGTTGGATGAAGGATTTGTGAAAGATTTGGATGACTCAGAAGCTTTAGGAAGTGTGTGGGTATTGGAGGAAGTGGCAGATGGAAGGGGACCATCACAAGACAAAGGTTCAGCATTAACATGATCTTGTTGGAGAGTGTAATCTTTATTTTCAGCATGAGAGTTTTTAGACAAGACATGCTCATAGTATCTTCGTTTATAATCAGCACGGAAAGCTTTCTCTTCCTCAATAGAAGTAGATGTATCATATTGTTCACAACAAATATCATAATTCCTCTCAAAATCAGAATCATATGGATCCCCATCACAATCTATCCAATAGGATGACCCTTTAGTAAGCCTAAGCACACGACGAGGAGGACTCTTAGGAATAGAGTTGTCATAAGTATTGCTACATTGTCCATCATCATAGTCATCATAGTCATCATAGTCATCAAAGGTAGGTGTGTCACTCTTTATGGAAGAGACATCACAAGGACTATCACGTTGCTCTTTATGGTATGTCTTCTGAAGAGAAGTAAGACTCTTGGGAGAAGTAGAAGAAGAATGACATCTTGAAGAAGAGGAAAATGAAGACCTAGTGGAAGAAGAATACTTGGATAATGAGGAATTCGAATGATGTTTAGAAGAGTCATGATAAGATTTGGAAGATGAAGAATGTGAATAGTGTTTAGAAGAATCATGATAAGACTTAGAAGATGAAGAATGAGAATGATGTCTGGAAGAGTCATGATAAGACTTGGAGGGTGAAGAAGAATGAGAAGGTTTAGATGATGAAGAATGTTTGGAAGAAGAAGATTGTGATATGATCATGTCTATGATTCTAGCAAAGGCGTCTGATTTAATCATCTTTTCTTTTATTTTTGCTCTAAGTTTGTCACCCATGAGATATTTGGAAGGACTATTGGAGGAATAAAGATACTCTTCAAATTGAGCAATGAGTTCAAGATCATCTATTCTCAAGAGAGGTTCCTTAACAAGATAGTTGAAATTCATGGTTCTAGAAGAGGAGGACTCAAACATAGAAGAAATGAATAGAAAAGATGAATGGAAGAAGGTAGACTAGATAATAAGAGGAAAGGAATCAAGAAGAAGAAGAAGAATTTCTCATGGGAGTAGAAGACTTTAGAAGAACATGGGAAATGGAGAAGAAAGAAGAAGACTAAGAGTCAACTTGTGTAATTGATACCATAACGTTCATTGAGATGTTGAGCAACATGACAACACCTAGGATCTAAGATCTGGACTGACCAAGGAAGACTGGTAATAGGATGACCTCACAAAATGTCAACACCAAACTAGGATAATCAAAGTTCTCTATTGTCCAAAGAGAAATGAAAAGATAGAAGCAGGGGCTTTACCAACACTGTCAAAGAGGTGCTTCAAATCAAAGGGTGACTACCCTTGCACTTTTGAACCAGGAGGTTGGGCTAGGCCAAAATATAATTAAAATTGAGATAAATGAAAGTGATTTGGACAATAAGAGTACTAAAATTCTCCAAGAATGTGACTAACAATTCTAGAGATAATCTTTCTCACCAAGAATGGACAAATGCGATACTGATGTTGATTTTGACCAATTTGTGCAAATTTTAAATCTAAGGGTAAAAATGTCTGATTTCAATCACAATTTTAATAGTATTTGGACAGGTTTGCAAACAGTAGGGGATCAAACATGTCTCCAAACACTTGAAACAAGGGCAAAAGCAACCTTGCCAAGACAAGCACTTGTGATATCAAAATTGAAAAAAAGCACCCTATGAATGCTACCGATTGTTTGTATGTCAAGATCATTTACACTGGTATCACACAATCGAAGACACTTCAAGCAATATCTACCTACAAGACAAGGCTCATTACTCATCAACTTAGCCCACAACTTGATGCCCCCTTGCCTCACACCAAGTGGTTGCCCACAAGAGATATTGGCTTTGTCATGGAAGTGTCAAACAACACAACCAAAGGGACACATATGGTGAGTATCTTGGGGTGATCCGGGTTATTCCACTTGGATCAATCCTTGCACTAAGAAGATAAGCGGCTAAAAGAGGGTGGCTTCTATCTAATGGTTCTTAGTAAGGATTTCCGTTCACAACACCCCTCTTGCTCCTCATAAAGGACTAGGACCTCGCGGCCTCAAGAGTACCTTAAGCATTCTTGTTCAATGTTTTCCTCATGGTCGCAATCCCATGAGCTACTCACATCAAACGAAGACAAGTGTTATGTCTATCAAGGTTTTTGGTGTCCTTGATAGCCTTGAGATTATAGTGAGTTGGAATCACTTGCCACCAAGGAGAATGATGACAAGGTTGTCCCCACTTGAGTCGTTCCTCTTGATTGCTCAAGAGCAGGCCCGCTAAAGGATTTCTATACTAAACAAAAAGTGGATTAACTCTTGAGGTTCAAGGTTTCTGGTTCACCACAAGGGTGAAGAGCATACTCCCCTATCTCAAAAATCTCTCCCAAACACACCAAGCAAAGAGATCAATTACCCCCTTGCTTCCAAAACCTTAAGATGGGTCAAGATTTTCTGATTCACCTAAAGGTGAAGAGCATACTTCTCCTACCACCTCAAGATCCCTTTCACAAGGTATTAAGATGCCTAATACAATTAGTGAATGCCACACTTGAAAGGAAAGTAAATAAACAAGCAAGAAATAATAAATTTTTTTTGTTTTTATGCTTGGGCAGCCCTACAAAAACCATTAGTAGCCCTCTTTGACATGCGTTCTTTTGACAAATTTCAAGTAATGAGAGCACCTACAACCACAACTTGTTAGACCAACAAGAGTTAGGAGAATCAAAATCCAAAATCTACCAATGATTAGTATATGAAAAATTAGATAATCTGCAAAAATATCTAATCAAATGATAAAATCTGAAAATGAAACCATCATGGTTGGATTAGGCTCGGAAAAACCTTTCCAACGACATATCACACTTAAACTTTTGATACCATTTGCAAAATTTCAAAAAAAATGGGCACCCGTTTTCCAGAGTGGCACGGATTTGAAAACGCTGGAAATTTCTGAAAATTTCAAAAAGATAGCTAAGAACCCGAAACTTGCAAGATAGATAAAATAACTCAAAAATAGGTCACTGCCAGGTACAGACACAGTATCGCGCGATACTTCGCCCGACACCAGGCGATACTCCTCAGTCCGCGCGATATTTCGCCTTACACCAGGCGATATACCTCAGTACTAGTGGGCGATATACTCCAGGCAGGTCGGGCGATAGTCCGTCAGGGGCGAACTATCGCGCGATATTTCTCTTCAAAGAGGGCGATATTTCTAGCATGCGCGAAGTATCGCACCGCTATATAAAGGTATATCGCGCGATATTTCTGAGAAGTATCGCGCGATACTCTGAGACAAAAATCAGAGACTAAAAATTGAGCCGAAAATTGACGAAAATATTGACGGAAAATACAGAATTAAAGGGACAAAGCTAATCTACTCAGCCCCACGGTGGGCGCCAGAAATGTACACACTAAAATATGCACTTCTATGAACCATTACATGCAAGGTTGCTCAAGAGTGAGGCCTCACAAAGTGGCTCATAGCTCTCTATGCATGGAGTTGCAAGGGACTATGAGTTTTGCTCTCAGCTAGAGCTACAAGAAAGTGACCTTGCTAGTCAACCATACAATGAGAGATTCAAGTGAAGACAAGGGCAACAATGCCAATATCTCCAAGAATCTAATATGAAATGCAAACTAGAATGAGGATGCAATCTAAACTATGAAAGGAAAGTACAATGCAACTAACCTATGAAAGGAAATAACAATGGATTACAAATCCTTCCTATTTAGACTATGTGAGATTGCATAAAAGGAAATATATACTAAGAATGCCATGAATGTAACTATGAAAGCAAAACTATTATGAAATGCAACTAAAAATGATGAAAGCAACAAGTCTTCAATGTCTTCAAAAGCTCCAAATGTACCTAGAAAACCTGCAGCATAACAATAGCATAGAACATGGATATGCAAATGAAGGAGAGAGCTCTCCTTTTATAAGAAATGAGGAGGAATGGACCATGGAGATTAAGAGGCAAAAAGTCTTAATCAGCGGTGGAGGTTGAAAGAGGAGCAATCCATGTGCACAAACATCCTCCAATGAGAGTGAAGTGTTGACTTTTGAGCCTCATGTGAGACAAAAAGTGCTTTTTCCCTTTTTATAAAATATGAATAATACTTTATTTGTGCAACTTAGGATAAGAGGAAAAGTGGGGGCTTTTTATTTAATTGAAAGGGGAGGAAATATTCCTTTTAATTAAATAAAGACTTTAGGATAAATGGTTAGCCCAAGGATAAAAATCCAATATATGATCGAAATTAAGATTTGATCAAGAAATTGATAATGTTGAAAATATTGATTATTGATAAAAATGATTCAGGGTTGATAAATTGAATAAATGGGGCCCAAAGTCTAGGCGACCATTTTAGGGTGCATACATTTGCCCCTCTTTGACTAATGTGTGATCGATTTGGGAACACATGCAGTCAAAGAAGAATTGAAATGTGAGATCAATTTGGGATCACAAAACAACTCAGATGTGAGGTCGATTCGGGATCATATCCGGACAAAACATAAACAAAAGCTTAAACCAACACCATCGCTGCTAGGTGCAAATCAAGCTTTAGACAAAACTATCACCGTCGCTGCTAGGCAATAATCAATGTCTAAAAATGGGAGATAATAATCTCAAATTTTGAGCAAAAGCTCACAAAAGATGTCTGAATCAGGAAAATCAAAGAATCGGGGATGAGAATCCCATAAATACTGCCCCCTCGGAGTCGAAATCGAAATCATAGAGAGGAGAACAACAAATTGATAAAGATTTGATCAAATCAGAAGGAAGTCATAATCGAATGTAAGGGTCAAATAGGTTAACCATTAGGCAATAGAAAATGCCCCAGTGATGAAGTAGAAGAATAGAAATAGAAGACTAGAAATAGCATGAATGAAAGACTAGAAAATTGAGAGACATGGAAAGGAAGAAATTCCACCGAAAATCAAATTATGCCTCAAAAAGTCAGTCAACTGCTCAAAAGAAAGGGAAAATGGAAAACGCGACTCGGATTTCGATTTCGAGTCCGAAAATGGATAGAAAGTGATGTGATATGAAAGACTAGAAATGAAAGATGTGATCAAGAAGAATCAGAAAATGAGCACAGTTGACCAACTAGTCCGTAGCTGATAAAAAAAGAAAGCTCTCTTCATATGCAAGATGCAAAAACTAAACTATGATGAACCTAAGAATGCAAGCTACTATGAAAGTGGTTGACTTGCAAGGTCACAACGCTTATAGACATCTAATTATCATCATCGAGCGTTATTGGTAGCGTCATAAGATCATACAATGCACACTAGCATAACTATGTGGATATGAATATGATCTTTATCAGATAGAAATGTGGAAATCTCACCTAGGCATCAAAGACATATAGGTCAAGATGACTAATGCAGTAAGATTACCTAAGTTTGATATGGCGAGATTATGCTTGTATCAAGACACATGAAAGTCAGGATAGCTAAAAGCATGCACTCGCAAAACAGTCAAGGATAATACCTTGTCAATCCATAGTGTCAAGTAGGACCAGCATAAATGCTCATGACAGTTAGAATCAACAAAATATACCCACAAGCAGATAAAGAAAGAAAACATGTTCTCATTCCCTCAGTCTTCTAGCTATGCATCATCGAAAACTTCTCAGGGAGAGATCACTCATCAAAAGAAATCCTCATAGACAGCACACAAAGAAAAATAAAGTCATCATATCGCCAGCGAGTTGATTGTTTAAGTGCGTGTGTGTTGGTCATAGAGTCAAATTCTGAGTATCTTATCTGCAAATGGGAAATATCGCATCATACTGTGGACTATTGGGTAAGACATCTGATAAGTGTTAAGAAACACTCGACGCAAGGGTAGTGTTGAAAAACACTGTTTGGGGTGGTGTTGAAAAACACCTGTTGTGAAATGCCCCAAGAGACAAACTCACCAAAAGGACCTATGCGAACAGTTATGCCCCCTAGACAAAGACAAAGACCAATTCCAGACTAGGCCAAATAAGGTCAAGGCATGATGACAAGTGGCTAAGTGTCGAGGACGCATGCTAACAAATAGGGGTGCAAAGGCCTCAAGTAGCGCCTGTTTCCAGGTTTTCACCACTTGGAATCTTTTTTTCATTTTTTCATTTTTTTGATTTTTTTGTATTTTTGCTACCAAGGCGCCTATTGCTAGGTTTTCACCAAGGCACTTTTTCTATTTTTTTGAATTTTTGAATTTTTTGATTTTTTTGTAGTTTTTCAGGACTTTATATGCTTTTTAGGATTTTTTCAGCATCATATATGAATTTTTTGGGAATTTTTTCAGGATCAGTAAATATGTACAAAGGATGCCCCCAGACAGAAATAGGCATCAAACTCCCAAGAAAGATCACATTGTGTATTCCCAATGTCTAGGAAGGTGAGGGACAAGATGGATTAGCAAGCTGGTGACTGAGATGGAGGAAAGGAGATTGAAGGCAAATGGAGGGAAGAAATCCTCAAGGTCAAACTCCTCAAGAGTACCCAAGCTAGGGAAAAAATTATCATGCAAAGCACATTTGGAGAAGCAATGAAAGGATAGCATAGGATAAGCCTCAAAAGTGTAATGAAAAAGAAGGAAGGAATGCAGTCCAAAGGAGTAGACATGTCAAGAGACTTCATAACATCGTATTTTACTCTTTTTATTAGATCAAGACCAAGGGGGAAAAGGATAGCGAAAGGCTAGAATGAATGAAGGAAAATAAATATGAAGGCTAAACATGAATGGAATGAAAGCAAGATCATCGGAAGATAGCTCACAAGATAGCCAAATGTTCGTGTATAGGTCAACCTTGTCAAGATCAAAGAGAGAAGATGGAATGGATGAAACATGTAGAAGAACTACGCATGATGCCTGATTGCCAAGTTTTCATCATGGTACTTATCCAAGGTGCCACAAGGGAGTGGTTTTCACCATAGGATGAATTTATTTCTCTTTACTTTTGCTACCAAGGCACCTGTTTCCAGGTTTTCACCATGGCACATTTTCAATTTTTTTCAATTTTTTTGCTATTTTTTGAATTTTTTTATTTTTTTGATTGTATCTTTTTTTGGAAGAAAGCAAGCTTTTTAGATAATGCTCCTTGAAAGGATAAACCATGATATGTCAAAGATTCAAAATGATATGCTCAAAGATGCTGAAGGGGAAAGGAAGACGCAGAAGGAATAGGCAAATGAGAAAAAAAATGATAGAAGGTAGAAGGATAATGAATGAAAGGGTTGTGAAAAGGTAGATGGAAAGGAAGACAAGATCATCGTCAATACACGCCTTGAAGGGTGACGGGAAAAAATGGAGGAAATGTAAACCATATTCTAGTCCAAGTGCGAACCATATTCTGGTTCATTATTGCTATCTGACTCCTCAAAGAGAGGATTGGTGTACTTGTTATAATTCTCAAATGTGAATGGAGGAATACAAGAAGGAATATGGCAAATGTTTAGCAGAGGTTGTGGTTTAGGCGCATGAAATGAAAGAATGTTTTTGGAAGAAGATGAAGTGGAAGTCTTTGGAAGCTTGAATGTCAATTTCACTTTTTGTTCAACATGAGACTCTTTCAAGAGAGATTTTGGAATCCATATAGCCTTAGGCTTTTCATTTCCTTTTGATAATTTAGAGAGAATATCTTCAATGATGGGTTTTGGAACCCATACTTGTCTTGTAGTTTTCTTCTTAGATATCTCTTTTGACTTTATATATCCATGTCGATTAGAGGGGACATGGTGATCTTCTTTTTTTGATGGATTCTTGTATTGCTTCTTTTTCTTGTATTGAACATTCAAGTTACTTCCAAAAGACTTGGGACTTATGGAAGAAGAAGGATGATACGACTGGTTTAGATGGGTGGGTGGATGAAAAGGATTCAAGGGTATGTACCTATGTTGATCTTGAGGAAAGATAGGAGATGGAGGGACGTAAGGACCCAAAATGGATGATGAATTAGAAGAATTAGGAGGGGAAAGTGAAGGGACATAAGGACCCAAAATGGAAGGAAGATGTGAAGCCCTTAGTATTGGTGGAGGAGGTCCAAGGATGGACGTGGAAGATGAAAAAGGATAATCATTAAGTTCATCAGCATTTATATCACAACCAAGGATATCAGCATCTTTAGAATGAGCATTAGGATTTTCAACAGGATCATGCACATCTTGAATAGGAGCAGTTTCTTTGATAGGATCATTCGTAGCTTGCAAAGATTTAGGAAGAGCAGAAAGTGGAAGTGAACATGGAGTGGTAGAACAAGAAGATGGAAGACTTTGATCTTGACAAGTATCGTTGGGTAGCATAAGCGTATCAACTTTATTTTGATTTTCAATAGGTTTTACATCATAAGTAATGACACCATTTTTAATAACCTTAATGGAAGTATCATCTTTGGAAAGTGCAAGTGTGGTAAGGTTATTTTGATTATCAATAAGCTCAATGGTGTAAGTAGTAGCTTGATCTTGCTTAGGAGAAGAATTAAGACATGGTGGAATGAATGGGGAAGAGCGTAGAGGATCAAAAGAACCATGCAATGGAGAAGATACATCATGAAGAGAATTGGATGATATGGAGGGTTCTTGATCTTGATCTTTATTTATATTCTTTTCTTTATCATTTTTAGAGTCCTCTTGACATGGAGCCACTTCTAAGGACAAGGAAGCATGTTGGGATTGTATGGAAGACTTTGGAGGAGATGGTGAAGGACTAGCTGAAATAGGCATTATAGTGGATGAAGGCTTAGGCTCTTTAGGTTCGACATTATTGAAAGTATTTGTAGCCAAGTGAAGGTTATCTTGAGTATCTTTAAGAGGTGGCCCTTGAGGATAACTATACGGAACCACATGGAAAGTCTTAGGATCTTTGTTGGATGAAGGATTTGTGAAAGATTTGGATGACTCAGAAGCTTTAGGAAGTGTGTGGGTATTGGAGGAAGTGGCAGATGGAAGGGGACCATCACAAGACAAAGGTTCAGCATTAACATGATCTTGTTGGAGAGTGTAATCTTTATTTTCAGCATGAGAGTTTTTAGACAAGACATGCTCATAGTATCTTCGTTTATAATCAGCACGGAAAGCTTTCTCTTCCTCAATAGAAGTAGATGTATCATATTGTTCACAACAAATATCATAATTCCTCTCAAAATCAGAATCATATGGATCCCCATCACAATCTATCCAATAGGATGACCCTTTAGTAAGCCTAAGCACACGACGAGGAGGACTCTTAGGAATAGAGTTGTCATAAGTATTGCTACATTGTCCATCATCATAGTCATCATAGTCATCATAGTCATCAAAGGTAGGTGTGTCACTCTTTATGGAAGAGACATCACAAGGACTATCACGTTGCTCTTTATGGTATGTCTTCTGAAGAGAAGTAAGACTCTTGGGAGAAGTAGAAGAAGAATGACATCTTGAAGAAGAGGAAAATGAAGACCTAGTGGAAGAAGAATACTTGGATAATGAGGAATTCGAATGATGTTTAGAAGAGTCATGATAAGATTTGGAAGATGAAGAATGTGAATAGTGTTTAGAAGAATCATGATAAGACTTAGAAGATGAAGAATGAGAATGATGTCTGGAAGAGTCATGATAAGACTTGGAGGGTGAAGAAGAATGAGAAGGTTTAGATGATGAAGAATGTTTGGAAGAAGAAGATTGTGATATGATCATGTCTATGATTCTAGCAAAGGCGTCTGATTTAATCATCTTTTCTTTTATTTTTGCTCTAAGTTTGTCACCCATGAGATATTTGGAAGGACTATTGGAGGAATAAAGATACTCTTCAAATTGAGCAATGAGTTCAAGATCATCTATTCTCAAGAGAGGTTCCTTAACAAGATAGTTGAAATTCATGGTTCTAGAAGAGGAGGACTCAAACATAGAAGAAATGAATAGAAAAGATGAATGGAAGAAGGTAGACTAGATAATAAGAGGAAAGGAATCAAGAAGAAGAAGAAGAATTTCTCATGGGAGTAGAAGACTTTAGAAGAACATGGGAAATGGAGAAGAAAGAAGAAGACTAAGAGTCAACTTGTGTAATTGATACCATAACGTTCATTGAGATGTTGAGCAACATGACAACACCTAGGATCTAAGATCTGGACTGACCAAGGAAGACTGGTAATAGGATGACCTCACAAAATGTCAACACCAAACTAGGATAATCAAAGTTCTCTATTGTCCAAAGAGAAATGAAAAGATAGAAGCAGGGGCTTTACCAACACTGTCAAAGAGGTGCTTCAAATCAAAGGGTGACTACCCTTGCACTTTTGAACCAGGAGGTTGGGCTAGGCCAAAATATAATTAAAATTGAGATAAATGAAAGTGATTTGGACAATAAGAGTACTAAAATTCTCCAAGAATGTGACTAACAATTCTAGAGATAATCTTTCTCACCAAGAATGGACAAATGCGATACTGATGTTGATTTTGACCAATTTGTGCAAATTTTAAATCTAAGGGTAAAAATGTCTGATTTCAATCACAATTTTAATAGTATTTGGACAGGTTTGCAAACAGTAGGGGATCAAACATGTCTCCAAACACTTGAAACAAGGGCAAAAGCAACCTTGCCAAGACAAGCACTTGTGATATCAAAATTGAAAAAAAGCACCCTATGAATGCTACCGATTGTTTGTATGTCAAGATCATTTACACTGGTATCACACAATCGAAGACACTTCAAGCAATATCTACCTACAAGACAAGGCTCATTACTCATCAACTTAGCCCACAACTTGATGCCCCCTTGCCTCACACCAAGTGGTTGCCCACAAGAGATATTGGCTTTGTCATGGAAGTGTCAAACAACACAACCAAAGGGACACATATGGTGAGTATCTTGGGGTGATCCGGGTTATTCCACTTGGATCAATCCTTGCACTAAGAAGATAAGCGGCTAAAAGAGGGTGGCTTCTATCTAATGGTTCTTAGTAAGGATTTCCGTTCACAACACCCCTCTTGCTCCTCATAAAGGACTAGGACCTCGCGGCCTCAAGAGTACCTTAAGCATTCTTGTTCAATGTTTTCCTCATGGTCGCAATCCCATGAGCTACTCACATCAAACGAAGACAAGTGTTATGTCTATCAAGGTTTTTGGTGTCCTTGATAGCCTTGAGATTATAGTGAGTTGGAATCACTTGCCACCAAGGAGAATGATGACAAGGTTGTCCCCACTTGAGTCGTTCCTCTTGATTGCTCAAGAGCAGGCCCGCTAAAGGATTTCTATACTAAACAAAAAGTGGATTAACTCTTGAGGTTCAAGGTTTCTGGTTCACCACAAGGGTGAAGAGCATACTCCCCTATCTCAAAAATCTCTCCCAAACACACCAAGCAAAGAGATCAATTACCCCCTTGCTTCCAAAACCTTAAGATGGGTCAAGATTTTCTGATTCACCTAAAGGTGAAGAGCATACTTCTCCTACCACCTCAAGATCCCTTTCACAAGGTATTAAGATGCCTAATACAATTAGTGAATGCCACACTTGAAAGGAAAGTAAATAAACAAGCAAGAAATAATAAATTTTTTTTGTTTTTATGCTTGGGCAGCCCTACAAAAACCATTAGTAGCCCTCTTTGACATGCGTTCTTTTGACAAATTTCAAGTAATGAGAGCACCTACAACCACAACTTGTTAGACCAACAAGAGTTAGGAGAATCAAAATCCAAAATCTACCAATGATTAGTATATGAAAAATTAGATAATCTGCAAAAATATCTAATCAAATGATAAAATCTGAAAATGAAACCATCATGGTTGGATTAGGCTCGGAAAAACCTTTCCAACGACATATCACACTTAAACTTTTGATACCATTTGCAAAATTTCAAAAAAAATGGGCACCCGTTTTCCAGAGTGGCACGGATTTGAAAACGCTGGAAATTTCTGAAAATTTCAAAAAGATAGCTAAGAACCCGAAACTTGCAAGATAGATAAAATAACTCAAAAATAGGTCACTGCCAGGTACAGACACAGTATCGCGCGATACTTCGCCCGACACCAGGCGATACTCCTCAGTCCGCGCGATATTTCGCCTTACACCAGGCGATATACCTCAGTACTAGTGGGCGATATACTCCAGGCAGGTCGGGCGATAGTCCGTCAGGGGCGAACTATCGCGCGATATTTCTCTTCAAAGAGGGCGATATTTCTAGCATGCGCGAAGTATCGCACCGCTATATAAAGGTATATCGCGCGATATTTCTGAGAAGTATCGCGCGATACTCTGAGACAAAAATCAGAGACTAAAAATTGAGCCGAAAATTGACGAAAATATTGACGGAAAATACAGAATTAAAGGGACAAAGCTAATCTACTCAGCCCCACGGTGGGCGCCAGAAATGTACACACTAAAATATGCACTTCTATGAACCATTACATGCAAGGTTGCTCAAGAGTGAGGCCTCACAAAGTGGCTCATAGCTCTCTATGCATGGAGTTGCAAGGGACTATGAGTTTTGCTCTCAGCTAGAGCTACAAGAAAGTGACCTTGCTAGTCAACCATACAATGAGAGATTCAAGTGAAGACAAGGGCAACAATGCCAATATCTCCAAGAATCTAATATGAAATGCAAACTAGAATGAGGATGCAATCTAAACTATGAAAGGAAAGTACAATGCAACTAACCTATGAAAGGAAATAACAATGGATTACAAATCCTTCCTATTTAGACTATGTGAGATTGCATAAAAGGAAATATATACTAAGAATGCCATGAATGTAACTATGAAAGCAAAACTATTATGAAATGCAACTAAAAATGATGAAAGCAACAAGTCTTCAATGTCTTCAAAAGCTCCAAATGTACCTAGAAAACCTGCAGCATAACAATAGCATAGAACATGGATATGCAAATGAAGGAGAGAGCTCTCCTTTTATAAGAAATGAGGAGGAATGGACCATGGAGATTAAGAGGCAAAAAGTCTTAATCAGCGGTGGAGGTTGAAAGAGGAGCAATCCATGTGCACAAACATCCTCCAATGAGAGTGAAGTGTTGACTTTTGAGCCTCATGTGAGACAAAAAGTGCTTTTTCCCTTTTTATAAAATATGAATAATACTTTATTTGTGCAACTTAGGATAAGAGGAAAAGTGGGGGCTTTTTATTTAATTGAAAGGGGAGGAAATATTCCTTTTAATTAAATAAAGACTTTAGGATAAATGGTTAGCCCAAGGATAAAAATCCAATATATGATCGAAATTAAGATTTGATCAAGAAATTGATAATGTTGAAAATATTGATTATTGATAAAAATGATTCAGGGTTGATAAATTGAATAAATGGGGCCCAAAGTCTAGGCGACCATTTTAGGGTGCATACATATGTAAGCTAAGATAGATGATGATGATGAATTACCGACTACTTGGAAGTTTAGTCATTTAAATATCCAATTTTTAGGCGTTGAATCCTATTTCATGTTTATTATTAGATTAAAAGGATTTAAGTTAGAGATCCTTTCTTGTTGCATGTCATTACTTGGATTTTAAAAATGGTTGCATTAAACAGGTACGAGTACATCTAAAAAATATTTGAATTGGATAGGCACATAACCATGCATATTTCAATGTTATGTGGATTGTGTGAGTTTATTTTTATTAATTATTTGATTTTTGATATAAAATTATAATCTATTTATATTACATGTTGTGAATTTTATAAGTTCCATTCTTTTGGACTTTTTTTTCACATGTAATTTATTTCAAATTTAGGTGCATTTTTCTATTGATATTTTGAACATATAAAAGTTGAAAAAAAATGTTTTACATTTATTTATATTTATTGTATAAAATAAAAATTGGAAAGGGATGATATAAATAAGTAATAGTTTTATCTCTTTAAGATTTTTTTCAATTAATGTTTTTATATAGAGAGCAATGTGTACATCAAATAAATAAAAATTAATCTTGGTAAAAAATGTTTCAATTTTTTTAAATTTAGATTAAAGTAGATATTAAATCAATAAAACCACAAAAATGACTATAATTAAGTTGGAAATGACTTTTTTCTTAGATAGTTTTTTATTTTCCAACAATGAAAAACACTTACCTTGTTTTTCCCCTATTCTTATCCCTTCTTTTTCTTGAGCTTATTGAAAGCCTGAATTTTTTTAGGCGAATGAATGAAAATAAGTTTTGATTTTGTTCTAACTATTGTGTGGGGAAAGATATTTTACCCTTATTCTTTCAAGAAAATGAATGCTAGGGTTTGTCGTTTCCCCTTCTTGGATTGCTTGTGGATTTTAATAATCCTTGTGGGAAGACGATAATTTCCTTCCCCTCTGATAGTAGAGTTTGGCAGATAGAACTACAAAGCATGCCAAATTGGGTCCAATTGGGGATTTCCTAGCCTCATCAACATTCCAAATCATGACTTTAGTGCTTGTGATTCAGCAACATGATTACATGCACACTAATGAGGTACCATTCTCAAAGGGCGTGGACTCTGCAGCCCCATTCACTGAAGCCCTTGAATAGGTTTTCAAAGTAGCTGTTGCGGGTTTTCAAAGTACTTGTAAATGACAAATTTTAGGAAGTCTATTTATTTTTGATCTATTAGTATTTTAAAAAATTTAGAACTCCTATCGGCTCATCGTTGCATGTACAAAAGCGTGCAACTGTTAGTTATTATAGATTACATAATTTTTATTATACGTTATCATAATTGTATAAGTTTTAACTTATTTTAAATATATTAGTATTTTATATATAATGCTTAACCTTGTATTTTATATTTTTTTATTGTTTAATATTAAAACTTGTTTGTAGAAACATTTGTATGATATGGTTCAATTCTACTTTTTATTCATGTTATTTTAAGAAATTTGAATATGTGGAGACTTTCCGATGGCTGACCGGCGTAAGACGTCCGAAAAAACTAGCCAAAGTCTCTCCATAAATAAGTCTATCGACTTAATCAATACATACAAAATGTTTGATATAATGTCTTGATAGATATTAACTTGTCAAATTTATACAACTCATATTTTTTATAATATAGTCAATGTTTTTGATTAAGTAAAACAGGTTTTACAGGTTCCTGAAACTCACAATAGAATAATTTTAAAAAGATAAGTATGAAAACATAACAGAATTTATTAATATAGTAAATGTTATTAATGTTTCTAAAAGTATTTCTTTTAATTAGTTAAAAGGACATGCTCGTTGAAAAGGCTAATAATTTCTCATAGTAATTAACTATAGAACAAAAAGCTATGAATGAACTGATTTTCAATGTAAACATAGGTAAGTTGGTTAATCACGGCAATTCTACTGACTGTTAACATATTTTTCACTATTCCAAAATATTTAGTATAGCACAACTCTGTTTAACAACAACAAATCCTCCAGCTTTTTTTCTCTGATTCATTACATGAAACGGAATTGGAGATGGAACTGAATATTTGGTGAGGCGAGTTTCCAGTCTCGTCTGCCTTGCTAATTGCTTTTGCCATATCTCTGAGAAGGTTGTGCATCATGAATTTATCATCATCACTTATGCTTATCAGCGATTTGAGCTCAAGATTTTTGGTAGCCGTATGCGGATCCCAGTTGAACTTTTCCCATTCCCGGATACTTTGCTCTTTCTCTTTTCCTATGTAGGAGCAACCGATATGCAAGAAGACACTTTTCTCTGGAAACGTTAGTTTCTTGTAAGAAGGCTTGAGTTTTTTATAAATTTCTTGATGACAGATGCTCTGCGGTGTTCTCAATGCTTCATTCCAATATTCAAGATCATCCGTTTTGTCGCGCAAATTATCTCCCACGACTTCCAGAGCCAGCGGCAATCCACCACAGGCTTTTACAATCCTTTCGCTTTGTTGGGCATACTGTGCCTCCGGTTTAGGACTCAAAAATGCGTGCCAACTGAACAAACGCAGAGCCTCATCATCCTTTAGTTCCTCCATCTTATAAACTGTGTTTATGTTTGCCATGTTCAATACATGCTTATTGGGGGTTGTAACAATTATTCTGCTGCCAGGGCCTCCAAAATTTTCCCCTATTAGAATCTCCAGCTGCTCGATATCGTCAATGTCGTCTAGAACTATGAGGATGCGCTTCAGAACGGAAACCTGTTTTACATAATGAGAATTAAAAGTAAGCATAAATACAAATCGAGCATTGTATTGAAGGAAGAAACGAAAACAAAATTCTAATTTCTTCGGTTATACCCAACAGACAAATGCTATGTAAATTGGTAAGAGACTGGTTATACCTGTGCCACCACTGAGCGACCTTCGCAGGAAGAATTAATCTTGCAGTCCTTCCTCGAGTGCAAGTCTCTCATTAATTGTTCTTGTAACTCCTTCAGCGCATCCTTCTGCTGGCAGTTGGTACTGATATCGGAGAGAAAACAATGGGCGTCAAAATCTGGTGAGATATGGTTGAAAACCGCCTTGGCAATCGTGGTCTTGCCGATGCCATCAATCCCCCATATGCCTACTGTGAGCACATCTTCTTTGTTGTCAACGTTGAGCAGACGTATCACCTCTTCTATCCTCTCGCGTTGCACATGATGCTTTGGTAGGTTTTGATACGGCGTTTTACCCAATTCCCTGATAACGTCAGAGACGACCCTTTTCACCAGCATACCTTCATAGCCATTTGTGCTCTCACGAGTCCAACCATTGATATTAGAAACTAACTTCAACGACTCTCCCCACTCGTCGATCATCGAAACTGGATGCCGCCCCTTACGCCGGTGCTCTTTCAGTGCCTCACTGTATGGGTTTGTCTTACATTCTGCCTCTGCTCTTGCTTTTCTCTCGCCTTCACCCTCTGCACTCGACTCACTTTCCTCCTCATCTTCTGCTCTTGCCTCATTTTCCTCCTCATCTTCTCTTTCATCTCGACTGTCCTCTGCCCTTGCATCTCTTTGGTCATCTTCTCTTTCATCTCTTCTGTCCTCTGCCCTTGCATCTCTTTGGTCCTCTGATCTTTCATCTCTTCTGTCCTCTGCCCTTGCCTCACTTTCATCCTCTGATCTTTCATCTCTTGTGTCCTCTGATCTTTCATCTCTTCTGTCCTCTGCCCTTGCCTCACTTTCATCCTCTGCTCCAGCTTCACCAGCTGAAATCAATTGGCTGTCAGCGTCCGGTTGTAGGTCGTAAAAGAGGGGTTCGATGACCGCTGTGATTTTCCCAATCAACCCGTTGATAGCAGAAAATTCCTTGAACAACCGTCCAAACTCGTAGAAGATCGAAAGTAGATATCCACCGGTACCGGCTACTCTTGATTGGCTGTCTGCATGTCGAACCATGTGTGGCTCCACGTCATAAAAGAGGGGTTTGATTATCGCTTTGGATTTGCACATGTGCGCGAGCTCCTGCAGACACCACGCTGACGAAGCATAATTTCTGGTAAAAATGGGGATGCCAATAGCGCTATCCTCAATCGCCTGCTTCAAGGCATCCTCGATAGACTCTCCCGTTTCCATGCTCCGCTCGTCCAAATAAGCATTTATCCCCTTTTCAGTGAAAGATTGAAAAAGGTGATCCACAAATGTTTTCCGAACGTCAGGTCCCCTGAAGCTGAGGAAAACATCGTACTTCTTCCGCGAGCGTTCATCCATTATGAAACTCTTTCTGGGTAACGTTTGATCATTAGAAACGATGTAGCAAGAGGATCGAGATCGAAAATGGATGGATTTGTAGATTTCATCGATATAACTTCCTCTGATACCAGAGAAGAAGGAGGAGTTTAAGATGAATTATCTTTTCATAGCAGCATCCTTCTCGCTTTTGCTGTGAAGTTCATTAAGTGAAAGAGGACCTAGGTAGAAGCGCACCCATCGCGGCCAAGGATTTACTATGAACACCAGAACTTTGGAGAACTTGGCGAAGTAAGAAAATGGGGATATCTCTAACATTAGAGGAGAATTTGGGAAGAAAATTTGGTGAAGATAATGAGGATATCAGTAACATTAGAGAAAAATTTGGCGGAGCAAGATGAAATCTATGAACATTAGAATTTTAAAGGAAATTTTAGTGAAGATAATGAAGATATAGTACGATAATATCTATGGATATCATAATTTTGGAGGAAAATTTGGTGAAGATAATAAGAATACCGATAAGATAATATCTATAGAAATTGGAATTTTAGAGGAAAACTTGATGAAGATAACGAGGATACAAATTAGATGATATCTATGGACATCAGAACTTTGTAGGAAAATCTGATGAAGGTAATAATAAGATGATATCTATGAAAATTGGAGCTTTGGAGGGGAACTTGGTGAATATTATAAGGATATCAACAAATTTAAAAATTGGGATAATATCTATGGACATTGTAACTTTGGAATGAAATTTAGCGAAGATAATAAAGATGTCGATAAATTCAAAATTTGAGATAATACCTATGGACATTGTAATTTTGAAGGGAAACTTGACGAAGATAATAACGATGTCAATAAATTTAAAATTTGAGACATTATCAAGGTGGAGAAGGAAGATGATAAAGCTATCCATAAATTTAAAAATTGTCACAATTCCTAGATAGAGAAGTCTATTAACCTCATAACTTCCCTCATAGGAAATTTAGGAATTGTCACAAGAATGAGAGGTTTTTTTTCCTTAGAAAATATTTAATCTTTGGATTATAATATGCTAATATATTATTTATATTTAATAAGTAATTTAAAAAACAATCTTAAATTTAAATTAGTGTGTTATTTATTTTTGTGTGCTACATTGTCTTAATAAATGAATGATTAACTTTGTATTCTCTTTTCTTTGATGCTTTCTTAACAAGTATGATAATTTATTGTAATGATTTTTTCATTATATTCAAATTATTTTAATTAATATGTTCCCTAAAATTATTTTCAAGAAATTATTTTGTACGACAAACAAGATGATCAAGACCCACATTCTCCCCTATAATACTTCTCTTACTCTTGTGACTATTAATAAATTGTATTGTTTTTTAAATCTTTAATAAAATTACTCTATTTATTAAAAAAATTCAGATAATAGTCTTATTTGAATATTTGAAATATGACTATTTTCCGTCCTTCAAAATTAAAATAAAGAGTCCTTGGCGAGTCGTCAAAGCTTCTTTAAATGTACTACAAAATTATTTTTCAAAACTTCCAAAATTATGTTGGACAGTTCGTTGCTCATATTAAATTTAACTTGCCCCAAAATTATTTTGGGGACATCGAATCGTTAAAGCTTCTTTAAACGTACTACAAAATTATTTTACAAAACTTCCAAAATTACATTGGACGGTCCGTTGCTCATATTAGATTTAACTTACCCCAAAATTATTTTAGGTACATGGAATCGTCAAAGCTTCTTTAAACTTACTACAAAATTATTTTACAAAACTTCCAAAATTACGTTTGACGGTCCGTTGCTCATATTATATTTAACTTGCCCCAAAATTATTTTGGGGACATCGAAACATACATAGTACTGTACGTCGTTCATATTTAATTAATTTTCCTCACATCGGGAAGTGACTTCCTGTGAATTTCCCGGGGAAGAGATTGCCGTTTCTGATGGCCCTATCATTTGATTTTTCTTAGGCTGTATCGGATGAAATCTGAGACATCGAACAGACCGCCAATAATTGTGAAGCTTATAATAATTAGTCTCCATGTTTCAACTTCTAGGTCAGTATTTCAAAAGATTGATACGCCATTAAAACTATGTTTGAAGTTTGCCCAGCTTGAATGTTAGACTTTGCTTTGGAAAAGATTTACGTCTCTTGTTCGCCAACATGGGCTCTTTTTCTCATTATAAACCACCGGACTCAATAATTCCTTTCCAGAACAAGAAATACCATATTTTCCTGAGCTTTAGAGGGGAGGATGTGAGAAAAACATTTGCAGGCCATTTGTTCGAGTCCTTAAATGCCATGGGAATATGTGTTCTAAGTAACAAGCAGGCAATTGAAGATACCGATATCTGCATCCCATCTTCAGCAAAGATTATGGTCGGTCACCGTGGTGTCTGCAGGAGCTCGCGCACATGTGGAAATCCAAAGCACTAATCATATTTTCTATACACTTTACTACTGAATCATATCATGGCACATACTAGTGTCTTGATCTTTTTGTCTAGATCTTGAAGTGCACATGATCACCATTTCCAATGAACCTATTCAGTGAATGATCATCATCTAATGAAATATGGAAGTCTGAGGACCTCTACATTCATCTTCTCTCTAATACAATAATATTTCTAGCATTCACACAATATACTGAAAATGTCACTAGAGTTAATAAGTAGCTCTGTCATTGGTGAATGAAAAGAGGATGTTGATTGTCCTCCTTCTTCTATCACTTCCTATTTTAATTTTGAATAATTTAAAGTATCTATTTTTCATCACCAGAACATGACAACTATTCATCAAGTTAAGTGCAAGAAGTTGAGTCTATTTGTGGGGAACTTTTACACTTTATCATTTTTCCAAAAATTGGCTCTACAAAATGAGATCATGCAAAAATAGAATGAGTTCATATTTAGGTTCAAGGTCTCAAGCCTAAAACTTTGTTCAAGGTCACATTCTACAAAAAAGAAACGTGACCCCATTCTACAAAATGTGACACTATTCTTTAAAATGTGATATCCTTCTATAAAATGTGATCCCATTCAACAAAACATTATAAATTTGAAAAATGGAACGCGACCTTGTTCTACAAAACGTGAGTCCACTCCATAAAATTTGAATAGCTTCCCTAAGAATAGCTTTAGGTTTTGGTTAGTAAAAAGACTTTGTTAACCAAATTATAGCCTTGGATCTATTTTGACCTACACCTTGGAGAACATGTCAATGTTTAGAAAAAATAACACACTTTGGACAAATATTTGAATACATTTTCTGCAAAATATTTTGACAAAAAAACATTTATAGATGAGACTATGTAGATTCCAAATATGTAATTAATTTTTAAATTTGATTGTCTTTTCTATTTTTTAATTAATCTCTACTAAAATAGGTGCACAAACTTAAAATAACTGGCTTTCTTCTTATTTTATTAACTTTTTAAATTTCTATCTTATTGAAAATAAAATTATATTACATTGAACAATAGAAAATTCTATACACTTAAAAAATAAAAAAATCATAAATCTAGGTCAAATTATTCTTGTTGTACACATGGGTTTTAAAAATAATAATTTCGCTTAGTAAAAGATTAATTAAAAACTATTCATAAAAAATACCAAAAAAATTGTCATCAATATTGATTGTGTTACATACCATTTCCCAAAAGGATTTAGAGAAATAATTTCATTTAGGTCAGATTATGCATGTCGTATAGAGGCATGGTATGGTCCTAAAAAGGTGAATTGTAAAATGTTGTTTTTAGTAATGCCCATTAAAAATTGATTTATATCATCTGGCTATTCAAATAAATCACATATTTGGAAAGTCTAGACTTTGAGTACTATAATTCCTATTGCTAATATTATTTGAGATTCAATCTCAAAGTGCTTCATGTTTTTAGTTCAAATATGTCAAATTTGAAGGAAAAAAAGGAAAAATAGTTCCACTTTTGGCCAAAAAGTGAGCTCAACTTCTTGCTAGCACCCATTACTGACATATTCTTTCCAATTTGTTTCTTCAGCGAAGGAAGCATGATGACCTAGTTTATCATCTATTAGATCTTGTGCCCTCTTCTTGCAATTTAAAATTACATGTGCTATTTGATTACAAAAGAAACATTTGATTTTTCCTTTTGGAGGAATATTCTTTGATTTGTATGTTTTCCTTTTCTTTCTTTTTTATGTACAAATAAGACCTCTTCAAATTTTGAGTCTTCATTATGGTCAAGTAGAGTAGATATTACTTCTTCAAAACTAATAGTTATCTTACTTAGTGTGATCACCTTTCAAGACATATGTTGAGGAAAAATATTTAGTAGTATTGCTTTGGCATTACTTGATCTTTTACTTTCTCATTAATCACTACATAATTTAGGAGGGAGTGAAACTTACTAATTTATGTTATACTATTTTTGTACATCTTTCCATCTTTAATCTATATAACCTCTACTTCAATGTTGTCTTGGAACTTTTTGCTTTAGATCTGAAGAGCTTTTTTAATGACTCAACCCACATATCTTTTTCTAACTTTGCAAAATAGACATGGTGTAAATATGATTTTGATAAGCTGAGACCAATAGGTCCCAAAGCTTTATGATTTTTAATAGTCCATTTATTTCATTTGCATCAATTGGAGGGATTGAGTTGAGGAAAATTAATGACTGATGCAAATGAACCCCATTCTAAATCTAAACAAAATAATGTAACTTTGACAAGATGTATTACTTCTTAGACTTAACTTAAATCTTAAAAAATCACAAATGGTGTAGCATGAGGATCAGGATTGAAAATGGATGGATTGGTAGATTTCATCAATATAAGTTCCTCTGATACCAGCAAAGAAGGAGGACTTTAAGAGGAATTCTCACTTTTGTTGTGAAGTTCATTAAGTGAAAGAGGACCTAGGTAGAAGCACACCCATCGCGGCCAAGGATTTACTATGGACACCAGAACTTTGGAGAAATTGGTGAAGTAAGAAAATGGGGATATCAGTAACATTAGAGGAAAATTTGGGAAGAAAATTTGGTGAAGATAATGAGGATATTAGTAACATTAGAGGAGAATTTGGTGGAGCAAGATGAAATCTATGGACATAGAATTTTAAAGGAAATTTTGGTGAAGATAATGAGGATATCAGTAAGATAATATCTATGGACATCATAACTTTAGAGGAAAATTTGGTGAAGGTAATAAAGATACATATAAGATAATATATATAGAAATTGGAACTTTGGAGGAAAACTTGATGAATATAACAAGGATACAAGTTAGATGATATCTATGGACATCAGAACTTTGTAGGAAAATCTTATGAAGGTAATGAGGATACCAGTAAGATGATATCTATGAAAATTGGAGCTTTGGAGGGGAACTTGGTGAATATAATAAGGATATCAATAAATTTAAAATTTGAGACAATATCTATGAACATTGTAACTTTGGAATGAAATTTAGCAAAGATAATAAAGATAGGTCGATAAATTCAAAATTTGAGATAATACCTATGGACATTGTAATTTTGAAGGGAAACTTGACCAAGATAATAAAGATGTCAATAAATTTAAAATTTGAGACATTATCAAGGTGGAGAAGGAAAGATGATAAAGCTATCCATAAATTTAAAACTTGCCACAATTTCTAGATAGAGAAGTCTATTAACCTCATAACTTCCCTCATAGGAAACTTGGGAATTGTCACAAGAATGAGAGGTTTTTTTCCTTAGAAAATAATTAATCTTTGGATTATAATATGCTAATATATTACTTATATTCAATAAGTAATTTAAAAAATAATCTTAAATTTAAATTAGTTTGTTATTTATTTTTGTGTGCTAGATTGTCTTAATAAATGAATGGTTAATTTTGTATTTTCTTTTCTTTAATGCTTTCTTAATAAGTATGATAATTTATTGTAATGATTTTTCATTATATTTAATTTTTTTTTTTTGAATTATATATCGATTGATAAAAAAGGAGAGTACAAAAGGAGGAGCGGAGAGGCGAAGCCTCGACCCACCGAGTTCAGATCAAATACATAATAGGATAGATCACCATAGATAACAATTTAACAAGAGTATAAGTAACAAAAAAAAACAAAAAAATAGCCAATAATAGTCAGTGAAGAACATCATTATAGTCTTCAACTGAGGAGGTCTAGCCTTGATCACCCTCCATCCACACAACTTTCTATTTTCCAAGATATGAGCGAATAATTCAATTTTATCAAAGTAGGGCCCTCTAGTTTCCCTGATTTCCTTAAGCAGTTTTTTAAGAGCATCGTCAAAGGCAACCTAGTTGTCAGCAATGTTGGCCCATTCTAGACCATTTTTCATTTCGTAGATAAACATGGTGGCATGGCCATCATGGAGAAATCTTTACAGCTTCTCCCTCTCCAGCTGCATCACACAACAAACCTACGAAATAATTTTAAAGCGTATGAGTTTCATAAGAAAAATAGTAAGAGTTTTGCCATTGCCTTGAAATTTTTCCTCATTTCTATATTTCCAAATAAACCAAAGGATGTGAGAAGAGAGAATATGCCAAAAAAATTAGCATCTTTTTAAAGACCAAATATATATCCAGTAATAATATCAAAAGTTGAAGCATGTTCAGTTATGGAAATTCCAAAAAGCATCCAGATAGCCCTGGGAAAAGAACATTCAAAGAAAATGTGCCTCATACACTCAGGCATCTTGCAAACAAGACAAATATTAGAGCCACCTTGTTGAGTTTTAATGGGCAGCCTATCCAGCAAAAGCTGCCATTTGAAACATTTAATTTTGGGAGGAATAGGAGATCTCCAGAATTTCTCCAAGGTTTTCTGCCATTCAGGAGGGTTAGTATTCACATACCATATGGAGTTGAGGTGGTGCAAAATTGAGGAGTCTTTATTGAGGACTTTATAAATGTCTTTAGCTTTGACTTTAGGGAGGAGGAAGCCATCATCCCAACGGAATGAGAGGTACCTGTGGGAGTCAACATCACAACTATGGGGAAGATTGAGGAGGACACATACATTCTTGATCATGTTAAAGGTCCTTTTGTGAGAGGCAGGGAGGTCAAAGTTGGTACTAATAGCTTGTCAGCACATAAGGTTGTCATTCTCCAATATGTCCATAAAACACTTAATTCCTTTGTTGTGCCAAAATCTAGCAGAACAACCTTGAGTTAAGGCAAGAGGTTTCCCATTATGCTGGAGGTTCCACCAGATAGACCGTTCACCATGCAGAGAATTGTTGTTATCAAATTTAGAATTATAAATGAATCCACACACATGTTCCCAAGCCTTCCAGATAGATTTAAAAACCCAAGTACCCTGGACTGAGACAAGAAAAGAACCAGGAACCAGATCAGAAAATGGGAGATTTTTCCAAGTTTTAGCATGCTTGGGGACACCAGCCTGGATGTTATTCCTTATTAAGATCTTCCAAGGTTCCTGACCATCAAGAGCCTGGAAAATCCATTTAGCAGCAAGGGAAATCCCTTGCTGCCTGAGATCTTTCAGACCCAATCCACCCATCTTCTTATCAACATGGCACCAACTCCATTTGAAAGCATGGGCCTTTCATTTCCCATTCCCATCAGACCATAGGAATCTTCTGATAGCCTTCTAGATTTCAAACACTTGGTAATTACTAAACATCCAAACAGAAGAGTAATAAATGCTATAAGAAGAGAGGATCTTTTGATAGACTTGGACTCTTCCAGCAAGGGATAACACTCTATTATCCCATTTATTAAGCTTCTTGTTAATTCTTTCCTTAATCCAATTCCACATATCTTTAAGGGAGGGAGAGACGGAGAAAGGAATACCCAGGTAACACACAATTTTATGAGGACCACCCCAGGAAAAGCCAGTCTGAAGAAGCCAATCTGGGGGTTCCTCATGCCATCCAAGCAGGATGGATTTGGATTTGGAAATGCGAGCTCCCGAAGCTTTCCCAAAAATATCAAGCTTTTGATTAAGGCATTGGATATTACGATAAGAGAGCTCAAGAAAGAGTGAAGTATCATCAGCAAATTGAATATTAAGAAGCTCAGAATCATCAAGAAGAGTAACTCCTTGAACTTTAGGAGACAAAATATCATCTCTAAGAAGGTAAAACAAAGCATTAGAGGCAATCACAAAGAGGGCAGGGGCAAGAGGGCATCCTTGCCTAATGGATTGGGAAAGGGGGATAGGATGGGAGAGATTACCATTAAATTCAATAAGGGCAGATGAATCTTTAAGGAGGACTTGGACATATCTACAAAATTCATTAGGAAAGCCAAACGCCTTGAGGATGGTAAGGATGAAGTCCCACTCGACTCTGTCATAAGCTTTTTCAAAGTCTAGGAGAAACATGGCCGCATTCTAGTTGGAAGACTTGGCCCATTCCATAGACTCCCAGCTGGTAATGAGGTTTTCCAGGATATATCTCCCCTTGATAAAACCTATCTGGGTAGAGCATATAAAATTTGGGAGGATGTTCACAAGACGAGAGGCAAGGGTTTTAGCAAGAATTTTATAGGAGACATTGAGGAGCGTGATAGGGTGCCAGTTTTTAATGAGAGATTTATCCCCATCTTTAGGAATGAGTTTAATAATTCCCATATTGATGGAGTTCCTAAGGGTACCCTAGTCATAGGCTTTAGAGTAGAGATCAAAGAGGTCTTTAGCAACCCAGTCAATATTAGCCTTATAAAATTCAGCAGGAAGGCCATCAGGGCCAGGAGCTTTATTATCTTTAAGAGCAGAGATAGCATCAGTAATTTCTTGGAGAGAGATCCTGGATTTAAGCAAGAGGGCATCCTCATCAGAGATCCTCCTAGGAATAATAGCTTTACACTTATTCCTAATATCTCTAGAGAGGTCATTATCTTTCGAAGTAAAAAGAGTTTTATAGAAGCTTTCAAAAGTTTCAGTTATATCATGAATATTGATAAGTTCCTAATCTTCTTGACCATAATCCTGTCAACCCTTTCTCTACTCTATTTTTGTTTCAAGAGGTTGAAGAAGAATTTAGAGCCTTTATCACCATATTGCAGCCAATGGTTACGAGATCTAACAGATGCCCCCTAATTTTAACTTGCTGATGTTTCCTAAGGGAGTCCCTAGCATGCGAAACACGTTCAATAAGAATAGTAGAGGTGGGATTCATTTGAACTTCTCTTTCAGCACTATGAAGATGATCATTAAGGATATTCTCATGCATTCTATAATCCTTAGCCTTCTTCTGCCCTAAGGTTTGAAGAATTTTCTTCCAAAAGGAAACATTCATGTTCCACTGATCAGTTTGGGAGGGGAATTGAATGAAAAGATTAAATGACCTAATCATTCTGATGGCAGTAAGAGCATCCTGGTCTTTCAACAGGGAAGCATTGAGAATAAATTTTTTATTTCAAGGATTACAAAAACCAATAGAGTTTCTAAGGCTAATAGAAGTAACGATGGGGAGGTGATCAGAGAGAGTAGAAGGGGAAGCAAGAACAGGAGAGTTTTGATGATTAGGGGAGAAGGAGAAATGGTCAGAGTTAGCATAAAAGTAGTCAAGCCTAGAGTAAATTTAGTTATTTCCTTGTTGGAAGTTACACCAGGTAAACCAGAGATTGGAAGTCTCAGTTTTACGGCCTTCAAGGGGATCAAAAAGACTCAAATGTTGTTTAAGGTGATCCCAATGGAGTTTCTCTTGGTGTTTCCACTCAAAAGGCAAACCTCCACACTTATCATCCTGGTTTTCAACCATGTTAAAGTCCCCAGCCAAAATCTAGGGGATATCAAAGAGGTTATATAACCAATTCCAAAGAGAGATTCTTTCTTTAGAGTCATTAGGTGCATATATAGAACAAACACCAAAAGAAGAACCTTTAAAATCAATTATAGCCCAGGAAACACAGTTACAAGGAGAGTTACCAGAGCTTTGAATATAACTATCCCAATAGGGGTTAATTAGTAAAGCCACTCCACCCTTCCCTTTAGAATGGGTAGTGCAAATTTTGATAGCATCTTTCCATATACAATCAAGAGCCGAGTTAAGTAAGAAACCAACAGCCTTTAGCTCTTGCAACATGAGAAAGTCAATATTTTTGTGACCCATCAAAAATCTTTTTATAATAAACATCCTATCAGGAGACTTGAGGCCTCTAATATTCCAAGAGATGCACTTCATGATGAAGAAGGCAAAGCAGAGCTAGTAAGGGGAGCATTAAGTTCTCCATTTTTCTTTTTGTTTTTAGAGCCAATAGGTCTAACCTTCTTTTTAGATGCACTACATCCCACTGGGAGATCATCATCATCCTCAACTAAATTAAATTGAGAATTGCTTAAGTGAGAGTTATCCCTATCAGAATCACCATTAATACGGGATCTAGAGGAGTCCTGGATCTGCGTATTAGTAGGATTCCTATTGGCATAAATAAATTCTATAAAAAAATTATCATCCAATTCATTAAGCATAGATATGGGAGGGCTGGTGATGTTATCATCATAAGGGGGCCCTGCAAAAAGAATAGGGTACTCAGACCTGCTAAACTTGGTTGCAGGGACCTCACTCATGGTAACATCACCAGTCCGACCATTAGAAATGCCATGTTTTTCCTGATGTAAATTAACAGGATTAGGAGCATCCTCAATCATAAGAGTGGGTTGTTCTAAAGCTTTGAAATTATTAGGTTTGGAAGGCGTATCTTCAATCAATAGGGTAGGGGAAGCCAAAGCCAAAAAAAGATTGGATTTATGGTTACCATCACGAATTTGTTCCAAGGCAAGTTGCTGGGCATTTTTCAGCCTAGGTTTTTTGTTTTTAATAGTAAGAAAACCATCATTATCAGGAAGATTGGCAAAATGAACTGAGGCAATAGGGGGATTAAATGGCTTAGAGGGGGGGGGGGTGATTATGGTTAGAGGCAGATTTATTCCTAGAGGTAAGATTCTCAATACATTTAGCAGAGTGATCAACCGAAAGCATGTTAGGGTTATGGATTGAAGTATTCACAACATGAATGGTAGGATTAGGTCACATATCCTTTGCAGTAGGTGTTTCCACATTACCTTCCCTAGTAGTCGGGTTAGGTTTCTTCTTATTTATAATAGGGCAATTCTTTCTAAGGTGGCCTTCCTTCTTACAGAGGAAACACACATTTAATCCTCCAAGGATCTCCATCGGCCAAGAAAAACTATCTCCATTAATTTTAAGGGTAAGTGTTTGTGGGATATCAACACCGGGTTTAATCGAGACAAGCATCCTAGCATCGAGGTTAGAGATAAGCCTGGATGTCTCATCAACATGGATAATGCTCCCAAAAGGAGCAAGAAGTTGAGGTAGGAATTTCCAAAGGAAAGGAGGGACATCCTTGAGTATAAGCCATCTCGGAGAAGATAGGGCAAGCACCTCTTCACAGACAGCCTACTGAGACCAAGCGAGTGCCCAGAAAGATGTCTTCCCAACTGTCCAATACTGCCTTTTTAGGGCTTCTACCTGGGATTCATGGTTATTAAAGAAAATAACGAACAATCCTTTCTGGATTTGGTGACAGAAGGAGATCTTGAAACCTAATTTCAGATTCCATAGATTGTGGAACCAATCATCAAGGAATTTCCTGGGAGGGCACTTCTCTAAATCCACACAAGCAAAGAAAATAGCAGTATCACACAGACGAGACTTTTCCAGGGCTATTTTCTTCAACATGGCATCATTTGGAGAAATGACAAATTCATTCAAGGCAAAGGAAGAACACTTACCTTCTTCGCTTGATCTTTTTCCTCTAACCACCTGAAGAAACCGCGCATCAGAGGGGACTCCATTGTTGGAAGGAGCCACTGTTTTCGGAAGGATTTCTTAAGTGGTGGGGTAACAGTTGCAGGAGGAGGATCGAAAGTTTTAGGAGGCGGGGTAGCAGTTGGAGTTGCAGGTGGAGGATTAATCGTTTCAGGAGAGGGAATAACCATTTTCGCAGGGTTGGGGGGATTAATACACCCATCGTCAGATCCCGTCTCCATGGGACGAACGCAGTACAGGAGTAAATGCAAAAATGAAACAAAATTAATGAAGCTCAGAGGAGAGAGAGGCAAACCGCGTGGAGGAGCGGATCTCCTCCACAATGCAAAAGCACGGAATCGCCACGTCGCCCAATAGTCAAATCCAAAATTCAATTCAAAATTCGCTCGCTAAATTCCTTTAAATTATTTTAATTAATATATTCTCCAAAATTATTTTTAAGAAGTTATTTTGTACTACAAACAAGATGATCAAGACCCACATTCTCCCCTCTAATACTTCTCTTACTCTTATGACGATTATTGTATTATTTTTTAAATCTTTTAAAAAAAATACCCTATTCATTAAAAAAAATAAAATCGGATAATAATCTTATTTGAATATTTGAAATATGACTATTTTCTGTCCTTCGAAATTAAAATAAAGAATCCTTGACGAATCGCTCAAAGCTTCTTTTAAACGTACTACAAAATTATTTTACAAAACTTCCAAAATTACGTTGGACGGTCCATTGCTCATATTTAATTTAACTTGCCCCAAAAATTATTTTGCGAACATCGAAACATACGTAGGACTGTCCGTCGTGCATATTTAATTAATTACCCCCACATCGGGAAGTGGCTTCCTGTGAATTTCCCGGGGAAGAGATTGCAGTTTCTGATGGCCCTGTCATTTGATTTTTCTTAGGTTGTATCGGACGAAATCTGAGACATCGAACAGATCGCCAATTAATATATTTAGTCTCCATGTTTCAATTTCCAGGCCAGTATTTCAAAAGATTGAGATGCCATTAAAACTATGTTTGATGTTTCCCCAGCTTGAATGTTAGACTTTGCTTTGGAAAAGATTTACGTTTCTTGTTCGCCAACATGGGTTCTTTTTCTCATTATAAACCGCCCGACTCAAAAATTCCTTTCCAGAACAAGAAATACCATATTTTTCTGAGCTTCAGAGGGGAGGATGTCAGAAAAGCATTCGCAGACTATTTGTTCGAGTCCTTAAATGCCATGGGAATATGTGTTCAAAGTAACAAGCAGACAATTGAAGATAGCGATATTAGCATCGCCATCTTTAGCAGAGATTATGCTCGGTCACCGCGGTGTCTGCAGGAGCTCGCGCAAATGTGGAAATCCAAAGCAGCACTCATCATTCCCCTCTTTTATCACGTCCAGCCGTTCCAGGTTCGAATCGCAGAGAGTGAAAGCCAAGGAAGCAGATATGGAGAAGCATTGAGGGAACACTATTCTACAGGCTGTTATACACCAGAAACCATGGAGGAATGGAAACAGGCGTTGCATCAGGTTTCCAGTCTTCCCGGGTGGACGCTGGACTCCACATCCTGCTTGGAGGGAGAGCTGGTGAAACGCATAGTCTGTGACGTCATCAACACATTCGATAAAATCCCCATACACAACGTTGCAAAGCATCCCGTGCAGCTTGAGAAGAAGGTACAAGAGGTCATAAGCTTGCTGAATCTGCACTGCCAAGCCGATGTGGTCACAGTCGGTATTTGGGGAATGGGCGGTTGTGGCAAAACAACCATTGCAAAGGCCGTGTTCAACCATATCGTTCAATCTTTCGATTCTTGTTCTTTTCTCTCTGACGTTCGGAAAATGTCCCCCAAGCAATTTCGAGAGCAGATCATGAGAGACACCAATATGACATGTGCGCAGGTTGTACGACACAAATATCCAACCTATTGTTCTGGACTTAAAACTGGGGATTTTTGTTGATTCCACTTCTTAATTCTTCTCGGTAGCCCTTGCTATGTGTTTTATGTTTGTGACTTTTTTTCTTCTTAAAGAATTTAGTCCATGTTATGTTTATGATTGTTGTTTCTCGGATGTTCAACAGTTTTCGGCATCGAAGCGAGCCCTAGTGGTCTTGGATAATATTGAGGATAGCAAGCAGATGGAGTTGCTGACATGCGAAAACTGGGGCGGTCGAGGAAGCAGAATGATCGTAACAACACGAGACAAGCACGTATTAAATCTGGCCCAGATGGACGTGGTTTACAAGATGGAAGGACTTGGGTATGAGGAAGCTCTGCTTTTGTTCTCTTGGCATGCATTTTTGAAGCCCGAGCCGGATAAAATATATAGAAAAGAGTCGAAGAGGATTGTGGAGGCCTGTTCCGGTCTGCCCCTGGCAATTGAAGCCGCGGGAGATCTTTTGCACGACAAAAAGGAGTCTCTTGAATACTGGAGAGAAGCACTGAGAACCCCGCAGAGCATCTGTCACCAAAATATTTACGACGTGCTCAAGATTACTTATGATAATCTCACTTATCAAGAGAAAAGGATATTTGTGGACATCGCTTGCGTTTTCAGAGGTAAAGATGTAAAGCAATGCATCCGGTACTGGAAAAGATTCAACTGGGATGCGCATACCGCCGTCACAAATCTTGTGCATAAATCGCTTATAATAATAGGCGATGATGATGTATTTATGATGCACCGCCTTCTCAGAGATATGGGAAAGGCGATTAGAAAAAAAGAGAAGTCCTCGCCTTTCTCTTTCAACTGTCTCCCTGCGATGATCCCTCGGTTCAAATTGTGCAGGAAATTTTGTACTAATAGAAGATTAGAGATGACTATGGTGATTGAAAGCACATGTCGGGCTGGAAGAAGTGTGCAGGAAGCGAAGCCGTTAATGGATGCTACCGATTTTTTAAGCAAAACTGGATTCAGAACAAACTTCGGTTTGAATACCATGTAGTTAGAGCTCTGCATATGGTTTGGATGCTTCTTTAAAATAAGACATAGATAATGTGTTTCCTAGTGCTTGGCATGTTAAATGACTAGGGTCTATCTTATGAAGGTTTTTCTCTCTAAATATTGCCCTTGCGCAAACATGGGCTAGAATGCCCATCCAAGAAAGAGAATAGAGTAAGAGTTTATAAAGAATTTGTCCAAAAGTTCGATCGCTGTAGAACAAATTCTGTTGTTTTTTTAATTTTTATTATTATTATTATTTTTTTGTTTTGTTTTGTTGTGGCCCTTGTTTAAAAAATAACTTTTAAAAATAAAGTGTTTACTAAATTGTTTAGTATTGATATAATTTATTTGAAAGTTGGTTAAACATTGTGTTAATATATATATATATATATATATATATATATATATATATATATATATATATATATATATATATATATATATATATGTGTTGGGATAGAAAGATAAGGGACTGAGAGGGGAGGGGTGAATCAATACCCTCAAAATTTTTAATTAAATACTCAATTTGCAAATAGTAGTAACTAACTAATCAATTGAATCCATTGTATGCAACATTCATTCAAATAATTTTGTAAATGTAAAGTGCATGAAATGAAACAATAGATCAATCATGAAATGTAACACATAACACCAATATTTTGGTTACGCAAAAACCCTTATTAGAAGGTAAAAATTGTGGTGGGGATGACACTCACAAATTATTCACTACTATAGATAATAAAGTTTGTCGGTTAAGGCTACAAGTTTTGATCACTTCTGGCTATCTTGCCCTGTTAGGAGTAATAATCAAATCGACTAGATCTACCTTGTGAAAGGATTTAAACAACACTACTTGAGTGTGCACTCAATTAAGAGATTTACAAACAGACTGTTAAGTCTACTATGTTAGGAGATTTTACTAACTCTGTTACAATGATTGGAGAATAACAAAAAGGTATCTATAAATGATAACTAAACTTTGTTTGAATCAGATCAATGATATATTGAATGAATATCACTTTAATGTGTAATAAACTATCTTTTGTTCTGCTCGGTAGCCTTGACTATTTTTGAATAAATTGAATTGGATCTCTGATAACTGCTCTGTCATGCAAACCTTGTCTGAATTCTGATGTCTTAGAAGGTGGCTACTGCTTCAAGATCTCCTTCATATATGATCAATTCACTTGTCAAAATGACATCAATTACAAATATATAACAAACTATTAAGATTGCCATGACCTAATTAGATTTATAGTATCTTAGAAAACCTAAGATCTACGGTGTACAAAATTAACCTAGATTTGACTATTACATAGGAATCATCACTACATTTAATGATTACATCTACAGTAAATAATCCTCGATCTTGATAAAATATTTTATGAATCCATGTAACCGTTTGCATAGATAGATGTGTCATTCCTGATTACTATGTCGTTTCTTGGATAACTCAGTAAACACAACCTGTTCAGTTCAGTGAATACACTAGTGCTTGGTGTGTATGCTGCTTGGTGTTTACTGAAACTCGGTGCTTGGTTAACTCTGATGCTCGGTAAAACTACTCTGGTGCCTGGTTAAACCTGTTTACTTTTAGTTCTCAGTACTACCTTGTGATTTTTCAGTATGAAGGCTTGTTTGTTCAACTGAGTAGCATATTATAGCTTGTTGTTTCTCCTTTTATCGACTGATCAGCATAGATAACCGACTGATCCAATTTGATACTAGTGAGAACATCTAATGCTCAAATAGAGATAACAATCTCCCCCTTTGGCATTAGCATCAAAACTTGTAATGTATACAAACTGATATATCTCAAACTGTTCTAACTCTTCATATATACATAACAATTGACTCTTCTACAAAATTACTCCCCTTCAGCTCATGCTCCCGGTATGTATGTAGTACACTTTGCATATATTTATACATTTGGCATATACGTTATACTTCCCCTTTTCTGAGATTAATGCCAAAATAAAAATTTGCACTTACATTTTGTCAAAAATGTGCTTATGAGTTTTCATGAGAGAATCTAAGAGGTTTTCCCATTCCTCTTTCAACTTGGTGAGAGCAATGTGCTCAAGACTGACTTGTGCATGCATGTCAAAAATTTTCTCCAACACTGAAATTTCAAGTGTTGTAACTAAGGCTTGTGTCTTGACAATATGTCGCTCAATTATTTTGAGGTGAGGAAGCAACTCCGCTTAAAGCTCAGTGACTTGGTAACATATCTTATCCTCCTACTTCCTCAAGTCTGCTCTTAACCACCTGAGTTCTTGAACTTTTAGAATATGCTTGTGAAAAGCATCTAGCTCAGTTAAGGATGCATTTGCACTAGCTAAGATTTCAGCATCCAACTTCTTAATCTTTTCATTGACCTCAGCAGTAAAATTGTCCATAGTGCATAACTTAAATAATATTTGAATTATGTTTTGAGTAATGGTTTGTAGCTTGGTAATTACCTCAAAAAGCTTCACTTTATTTACTACCACTTCTTGGCTGATCTTTTCTGCTAACTTGATCTGAATATTTTCTTCTGCCCTCTCTTCAATTCTCTTTTCTACATCAATGTCTGGAGCATTAATTTAGTTGGCAAGGGTGGCAAGTTGGTCAAATATAGGTGCATGTCTCTTCATTAGTCTAGACCTCAGGTACTACCTGTTGCAAGATGTCTCTCACATCTTCAAGAATCTGCTTGCTCTTGGTCTCTTTCTTCAGCTTCTCTCGAGCTACCTTCCTTGTGCATAACTCCCCATATTTTCTTAGTGCTTCAGGGTCCAAGGTCCTTAGGTCACATTCAGGTATTTCTATGATCTCATCAAGTGTGACTGGCCCTTTGACATGCTTTTTCTTCTTCTTCTTAGACTCTTAGGGTGATGTTTTAACAAAAGGAACTATTGTCTTTACCTCAACACTTGGCTTGTCTTTCCAAGTAGACATTGTATCTTCCTTCTTCTACTCCTCAGTAACCTGTGTGTCACTTGATTGAGATGGAGCTTTGGATGTAGTTTTGGCCAGTGTTGTCTTGGTAGGCTAATGTAAGATAAACTCCTAGGCTTAGTTTTCCACTCCCACCATAAACTCCTAGGCTTAGTTTTCCACTCCCACCAAGAGATTTCTCTTATCTCCTAGTATCCTATGCTTCTATAGGATCTCCTAATAGGCTTAGATCATTAAATAAGTCCTATTCACTCTTTACTACAAGAGTCACACCTTAAAAAATCCACCTTGGATGATCCACACCTTAATTTTGGTCCTCTTTCTCACTTTCACTTAGATGGATCTAAGTGCCAAATCCACTAAAACATCACAAATTTCAAACTTCATTGTGGGGACCTTCTTCAAATTGATTTCAATCATATTCCATCCCATTTGACCTTAGTCTTAGTGACTAATTCACCTAGCCAACATAGAACAAGACCTTCTAAGGTCCTCAACCAACCTATACTAACTTCTTGACTTGGCTAGAGTCAAGTACAAGCCAAAATTGACTAACTAGTAGAGGTTAGCCTAGGTGCTCCTGCACCATCCTCCCCAAAATAAGAATTTCAATCCACCCTTGGATTGATGAGGCTAGGATCAATTCCCAACCTTTTGAACTCTATTTCTTTTACCCAAATAGCATCAATAGCATTCTGCCCATACCTCTGAATGAGGTTCTCTTTGTACTCTTTGTGTCTAGTTTTCTTGTAGGTCCTTGTGTCTAGTACACTATTTGCTCCTATACCTACAACACTAGGAAGTTGAAGATCTTCCACATCCTTGATCACCTCATTGATATTCTGGTCACTATTTTGCTTTGTTCCCTTGTAGTGGACAAGGTCTAAAACATTAAAGATATTGGACAATCCACTGTCCTCCGACAAGTCTATCTTGAAGGCATTGTCACCATACTTTTCCAATATAGGACAAGGTCCTATCCTCCTCATTTGCAGCTTATGAGGGACTCCTTTTGTCAACTTGGATTTGTTCAAGTGTATCATAACAAGATCACCAAGTTTGAACTCCACTAACCTTCTACTTTTATCTACCTTGGCTTTGTGCTTGGTGGTGTTGTCTACCAATGTCTTCCTCACTGTTTCATGCACTTCTTGCATAGAAAATGCAAAGTCATCAGCATATGCACTTGCCTTGACTCCATCTTTTAAATCCCTCAACTCATAGACTCCTCTAGGATGTAGGCCATATACAATTTCAAATGGAATCTTTCTGGTTGATCTATTGATAGTGTCATTATAGGCATATTCAACTTGCCCAATCAATTGATCCCATTTCTGACCATACTCCTTAGTTAGGCATCTTAGAAGGTTTCTAAGGCTCCTATTAACAACCTCTATTTGACCATCAGTTTGGGGATGGTAGGCTGACCCAAAGGATAAGTTAGTACCTAATCTTTGCCAAAGAGTCTTCCAAAAATGACTCATAAATTTTGTGTCTCTATCTGATACAATGTTGATAGGTAGTCCATGTATTCTCTCTATCTCCTTGAAGAATAGAGATGCTACTTGACTTGCATCATGTGTAGTCTTGCATGGCACAAAGTGAGCCATCTTGCTGAATCTATCCACAACCACATACACACTGTCCATCCCTTGTCTTGTCTTGGGTAACCCAACTACAAAATCCATGCTTAAGCATTCCCATGGCCTAGTAGGAATTGGTAGAGGCTAGTAAAGACCAGCATTTGTTGAAGTGCCCTTGGCCTTTTGACATACTACACAACTCTCCACATACTTCCTAACATATAGATTCATCCTTGGCCAATAGTTGAACCTTGAAACAAGGTCTTGAGTCTTAGTGATCCCAAAGTGACCAGTCAAAGCACCATTATGCTTTTCTTGAATCAAATTCTCTCTAATAGAGCCTCTAGGAACACACAATTGATTCCCTTTGAACAAGAGATCACTTTGCAAAGTATAATCCACATATTTACTATGAAAATGATTCTTGTATTCAACACATACCTTGTAGATGTCAGAAAAGTCTTCATCATCTGCATATAGATCCTTGAAATGATCTATCCCCATGCTTTTCAACTGAATTTCTTGAAGTGTGAGGGCTCTTCTTGACAATGCATCAGCCACCTTGTTTAGTACACCCTTCTTGTGCTTGATATTGAAGGTGTAGGCTTGTAGGTACTCAACCCACTTCATGTGTTTGTGACTCAACTTCTTTTGTGAATTCAAGAAGCTAAGTGCTTGATTGTCTGAATACACAATGAACTCCTTGGGAAGCAAGTAGTGCCTCCACTTTCTTAGAGCTTGGACGAATGCATACATCTCTAAGTCATATGAGGAGTACTTCCTCTTAGCCTCACTTAACTTCTCAGAATGGAAAGCCATCGGTCTGCCCTCTTGGCTTAGAACAACCCCAATTGATACATTGCTAGCATCACATTCAATGGTGAATAGCTTCTCAAAACTTGGCAGCACCAAAATAGGTTGGGTAGCTATTCTTTCCTTCAACAAATCAAAGCAATTGTTAGCATCTTCATTCCACACAAACTTGGTTTTCATTCCTCCTTTGATAGTATCTAACATAGGAGCACAAATTGCACTAAATTGTCTTATGAACTTTCTATAGTATTGTGCAAGACCATGAAAACTCCTTACCTTAGTTGCTGACCTTGGAGTAGGTCAATTCATGATAGCCTCTATATTGCTCTTATCCATTTTCAGATTGCCATGAGATAAGACAAAACCAAGATACACCAATTCTAATTTAATGAACTCACACTTCTCCAAATTGATCATCAACCTCTCTTCATGCAGCTTCTTGAAGACAATGTTAAGGTGCTCCAAATGCTCACTCTTTGTCTTGCTAAAAATTAGTGTATCATCTAGATATACAACTACAAACTTGCCTATGTAGTCCTTGAGTACTTCATTCATGAGCCTCATGAATGTAGAGGGGGCATTTGACAATCCAAATGGAATGACAAGCCCTTCATTAGTCTTGAAGGTTGTCTTCCACTCATCTCCTTCATGGATTCTTATTTGGTGGTAGCCACTTTTCAAGTCTATTTTGCTATAGTACCTTACTTCACCTAAACATTCCATTAAGTCTTCAATCTTAGGGATAGGGAACCTTTATCTTATGGTTATCCTATTGATATCCCTTGAGTCAGTACATAGCCTCCAAGTTCCTCCCTTCTTAGGTGCAAGTATGGTGGGTACATCACATAGAATAATACTCTTTCTAATAGGCCTTGGTCTAAGAGCTCTTGTATTTACCTTGCTATGTCCTCATTTTGTTGAGGGGTCATCTTATAGGTTGCTTTGTTAGGTAGGGTAGCTCTTGGGATAAGGTCTATCCTATGACTTATGGCTCTTTGAGGGGTTAAGGTTGATGGTTGTCCATCACTTACAATACCTTGGTAAGTCTGCAACATACCTTGAATCTCCCTTGGTGATTCAGTCACCTTGTCTTCACCTCCTTCTCTTGGTTTCAACACCAATGCATACCCTATGCCTTCACTCTCTTCCATGGTTTGTAGGAACTCTTTTTCACCTACCATAAAGACATTTGGACTTGCTGTCTTTACTTCAGCATCCTCCAACAATGACTAAATTTTGAAGGTTGTATTATCCTTCTTGAAAGAATAGGAATTATTTCCTCCATCATGTATGGCTTGGCAGTCAAATTGCCAAGGTCTACCTAGGAGAAAATGACATGCATCCATAGGCAACACATCACATAAAACTTTGTCTTTGTACCTTCCAATGGAGAACTCCACCCATTCTTGCTCATTCACTAACACATGTTGACCCTTATTGAGCCAAGTAACCTTGTAAGGATTAGTATGGGATATCCTTTTCAATTTGAGCTTGCTGTCTGCTTCTTTTAACACTATGTTATTAGTAGAGCTTGAATCAATGATGGCCCTACATACTTTCCCCATTATCTTGCATTTGATCCTAAACAAAGATCTTCTTTGGCTTGGCTCCTCCTTCACCGGTTCCTTGATTAGAGTTCTCCTCATCATGAGGTTCTCCCCTTCCTTTGAATTTAATGGAATCTCAGAAAGTTTATCTTCTGCATTTGTGTCTTCATGAACAAGGTTAGCTCTCTTATCACCTCCTTGTGATGAGCCACCTTTCTTAGGGCATCTATAGGCAGGGTGCCCCATTTGATTGCAATGGTAGCACTTCATATTGAAAAAATAATTGCCTCTTCCTCCTTGTGATGAACCACCACTTCTTCCTCTAAAGCTAGAGTTAAAATTTCTTCCTCTACCACCTCTACTTGAGCTTCCTTCTTGCCACTCACTGAATTTTACCTCACCTTGAGCTCTTGAATTAGAACTTCTTCCACCATAGCCACCTCTTTGACCTTTAGTATCTTTGCCTTTGCCTTTGCCTTTGGAGCTTTCTTGTTTTCTCTTTCTTTTCTCCTCTATCTTCAAGGCCATTTGATAGCATTACCTAATGGATTTGAAGTTCACTAGGCTCATCTCCTCTTGAGTAGACCATTTGAGGCCATTCAAATACCTTGCTAGCTTGATGCTCTCATCTTCAACTACCTTGGACCTCAAACACAATTTTTGAAATTCCTTGATATATGCTTGGACATCCAATTCTTTTTGCCTAAGATTGTGTCTCCTTCTATGCATTTGGACTTCATAGTCATCAAGAAGATATGTTTTCTTGACTTTGCATACCATACCCTTCCATGTCACAATAGGACCTTTACCATCCTTTTCCCTCTTAGTTTGTACAAACTTCCACCAAGTAAGAGCTGAACCTCTTAGTCTAGACTTGGCCACCATTAAATTTTATGCTTTAGAGATACCATCACATTAAAAATGGTTTTCTATGCTATCAATCCAATCCACAACTGAATCTAGATCCATTTTTCCACTAAAGAGTGGGACACCTTCTAAAGCCTTGCCACTCAATGCCTTCAATGCTTTTAAGAATGGCTCTTCAGGAAGAACAGGGTCAGGAGTTGGTGCTTCTTCTTCCAACTCTAATTCCTTCTCCTTTGCTTCAACTTCTTCTTTAAGTTCAATCTTCTCTTTGACCCTATCAGCTTTGTCTTGGACTTCACCCAAGAGCTACTCCATTTGAGCTAGTTTTTGCCTTAACAATTTGTTATCCTCTTCTTGCTCCTCAACCTTCTTTGCTAGTTCAACATTAGTCACCATGGCTCTAGCTGGTGTATTCTCTCCTACTAATTCAAAAGATTTATGCATTAACCACAAGCTTGATCAACCCGGCTCTGATACCAATATGATGTAAGATAAACTCCTAGGCTTAGTTTTCCACTCCCACCAAGAGATTTCTCTTATCTCCTAGTATCCTATGCTTCTATAGGATCTCCTAATAGGATTAGATCATTAACTAAGTCCTATTAACTCTTTACTACAAGAGTCACACCTTGAAAACTTGGATGATCCACACCTTAATTTTGGTCCTCTTTTTCACTTTCACTTAGATGGATCTAAGTGCCAAATCCACTAAAACATCACAAATTTCAAACTTCATTATGGGGACCTTATTCACATTTATTTCAATCATATTCTATCCCATTTGACTGATTTGGGAAGGTTCTTGGCTCATAGGTTTATCGGATTCAAGATTGCATCAAAAGAGACCTTAATTTTAGGCTTATTTCTAGTAGCTTCTTTGAATGGCTTTTGCCATTTCTCGACCAAAATCTCCAAAAAACCTACAAATATAACTTTACATATGGATACAATTTTGGTTTAAATTGAATATTTTAAAGGTCTAAGGCTTTGGCACCATCCGTGCACCTCCTTCCTAATATCAAGGAGAAACAGGGCTAAAAGGCCTAGTTTCTAGGACAACCTGTCTATGACTGATGAAAATTGCTAAAAACCTATCCTAATGGATTTGTATGACCTCCCAATGCTTAGGATGGATAAATAACATGAAAAAATACAATAAAAATTCCTAGGGATGTACTGTACCTCCCATTCCCCACATGAAATGACTTGATTTCTCCATGTCAAGCCTCTAACCGGGTATGTTTAACTCGCCTAGGGCCTGATCATAAAGCTAGCTCCCTTTCTCATGATGTTTCCTCCCTTTAGATACAATATTTAAAGAGGATTAAATTAAATATTCAACCACTTATTTTGTGTTTCCATGGTTGAAACTCACGTGGGAGCCATTTTTACAAATTGTGTCACAGTGTGACCAAAGAAAAGTCCTGAACTAAAACAACTTGAAAACTATGATAAAAATACTCTAAACCCTTAACACATAAAATGAAAAAGTCTTCTAATCCCCTATAGAACATGAATCAACCACTATATCAATGCACTCAAAGCTTCAAGTATGACTATTGCTTCAAAAACCAAGATATCACTTCAAAACAAAGTTGTAGAGCTCATTACATTAACTCAAATATTTTTACAATAATGCATACAATACTTGGAGATTCGGGCCATTAATCCATTAGGTGTCTCCTCCACCATTATAGGGTCTATTTGGTCAATCATAACCTCCCACAATCAAAGGAATCTGAGGCTATCCATGTTGCATGGAATATTTGCAATAAGTGCAAATGTTGTTATGACAACATTCTTACAACACTTGGCAACTTTGATAGATGCCTTAATCCTATATTATAGGATTATTATCCTCATAAATTTTGAGGATCCAAGATCATTCATGATCATCATATTGATTTAAAAACCATTAACCATTCTTAGTACTAAGACACATTAATGACTTAATTGCCCTAACTCCTAGCATTAAGAAATTAAAAAAAAAACAACTAACATAGGCTATTATTGTGACCTTAGTCTTAGTGACTAATTCACCTAGCCAACATAGAACAAGACCTTCTAAGGTCCTAAACCAACCTATACTAACTTCTTGACTTAGCTAGAGTCAAGTACAAGCCAAAATTGACTAACTAGTAGAGGTTAGCCTAGGTGTTCCTACACCATCAGCTTAGGGTCATCTTGTCCCTGTGTATCTGCTTCTTTTGCTTTAGACATTTTTGTCTCTGCAATTGTTCTTGTTCCTTGTTCCTCTGATGTATCCTTGGGTTGCTTAGGGATTGAGCCTTTGGGTTCTTCCCTTGAAATTATTTCAATAGCTTCCATCAAGATTGGAAGATCACCCGATATAGTGTTCACAGTTGGCTCAATAGAGGCTTGCTCTTCTGGTTGAGCTCCAGCTATTGTGACATCCTCATCATTTTTGATGTCATCTGTTAGTCCATTTTCCAGTCAGTGCAAAATTCTTTGAAAATGGCCCATTTTGTTGAAAATTTCCTTGAAGTGCCCTTTGTCCTGTGTTCTTCATGCTGTTTCCTAGCCCTGGTTCAAATCGCACCTCCCAATTCGAAAAACCCAAGAAGATATTCAAATTCTAAAGTCTGCTAAAAATATTGTCAAAATTTGCCGTAGTGTCAAAAACCCACAGTGTTTTCAAAAGGTCCATGATGTTTTCAACCTATGTGTTGTTTTCGACCCTGTGCTTCCTGTTTGGTTTGCTTATCTTTTGGCATCGAAAACCCATGTTATTTTCAGCTTCCTTGTTTGCCTTTTGGTTTGTCAAAAATTCCTGTGTGTTTTTGATCTGTGTGAAAACCCTATGTGTTTTCGACACCGCACTTCTGCCCTGATTGATGGTGTTTTTCTCTAACTGCGCAAGTCTGATCGTGTGGTAGGTCTAGCTTCTTCCCTATTCGCTGTCGTATGGCCACATGTCAGACTTTTCTGACATGTGATCATGCGACCGCTTGCCACATGGCCGTGTGGGTCCCTGTCTTGTGCAGCTGCTTGGCGGTTTACTTCTCTAATAGCGCAAGTGCGATGTTGTGGGGCCAATGATCAAAGATCTATGGTCGGTGTATGGTCACATGGAATATTCCATGCCCATGTGATCATGCACCCACCGTCCGATTTGGTGCTGATGGTTTGTTCGCTTTGGGCCTGCTGGCAGATGTGGTGATGTGGCAGCCTTTGGTTGGCTATCACATGATCACATAGCCCATTCTTTAGCTATGCAATCATGCGATCAGCTGACATGTGTCCTTGTTTGCAATTGTGGAGCTGTGCCGTGGAAGGTTCCGACGATGGATTTTGTGGCGGTTGCGGTGGCAGTTTTCTTTTGGCTAGCGGTAACGGTGGCGGTTAGTGTTTGCGGGCTGGCGCATGTTCGCATAGCCCATTTCTGGGCTATGCAATCATGTGACAGGGTGCCACATGTCCCTATGGGCCTGTCTATGACTGTTTGGTGGGCTCGGTGGAGGGTGTTGTTGTGGTGGTTTTTGGTTGGACCGTGCTGGCGGGAAGGTGAGTTTGAACGTGGGCCCGTGCTTGGGTATCTCAGTGGTTGCAGTGTGTGGTGGTGTGACATGTGGAATCAGGTGGGCCCAGGTGGGGTCTTGGTTTTGGCGGCCCAGACAAAAAGGGATGGCGGTGTCAATAAATGTGGTCTTGTCACGCATTCATAAGAAGATTTGGCAGTTTTCTAGTTTGTCTAGCGACTTGGCGAACAGTGGTCGTGGAGTCGCTAGATTTTTAGCGAAAGGTGCAAAGCATTTTGTGAACTGGTGGAGGTTCTTTGGTCTCTAGTTCGCTAGATATGTGGGGTCTATGTTTTTGGTGACCGGGTGAGTGGTGGTGTGACACATGGCAGGTGGGCCCAGGTCTGAGGCTTGGCAGATTGTTTGTGGGGCTGAGGTATAGTGTTAGCCGGTTGTCGCATGTTCGCATAACCCATTTTCGGGTTATGCAATCATGAAACCAAACATATATTATGGCCCATTTTCTATGGTGGTGTGTTGTGGATGTGTGGTTGCGCAACTGGGGGAAATAGTTGAAGAACCTAGAGCCCGCGAATTGCATGATGGCCGTTGCATTTTGAGTTTGAATTTCTGAGGCAGGAGGTACCTAGTTTTAATGCTTTTGGGGTGGATTTTGATTGGTTTGGTGGTGCCAATGATTGCAAGGTGGTCCAGAGGCCTGTTACTTGATTGCATGGAGACTTTTGTGCCGTATGAAGGACTATTTTGTGCTCAGCAGGTTGTTTGCAGGTGGCCGATTTGTACTGGTTTTCATGGTTCTGCCTGGTGTTTTGTACTGATTGTCATAAGTTTAAGATCTATTTGAGATCTCTTTCTCCAGGCTGCTTGTATTTCCTACCCCTGCAGTAATTTTTGTGATTGTTTCCAATTGGTTTAGTTGTTGTACCCTATGCCCTAGCTGTCCGTAGCTTGTTGCATTCTCTCTGAGAATTCAAAGGCAGCTAGGGGTATATGTAGTCAAATTTTTGACTTAGAAAGGGTTCTGAATTTGGTCAGTTCTAGTGAAAGTTTCTACTCTGTAGATTTCCCCTTCTCTCTACATATAGGGTGTTCTATTTCCATTGTTGGTTCAGGGAATATAATGCATACTGCAGCAGATTTGTCTTATGTATGAGGACTCAATTTATTCTTACTGTCATCAAGCTATCTCCATTTGAGCTTTGAATTCATTAATCATGCATTAAGGATGTTTGATTTATCTGCTTGTATTGCCTATGTGTTTGCAAGTGGAGTTATCTTCGCAGAGGTAACTGGTTCAAGGCTAGTGTTTATGCATGTATGAGCTGAGGTGTCAAAGATGTTTCATGCTTGTCTTCCAGTGGATGCTGGTCAATGTATTGTCTGATTTGTAGGTCTCTTCTAAGGGGAGGGTTAAAATCCTTTGAATGGATAATAACATGCTTGAATGCACAGGTGGGTGTTAAGTTAAGGCTTGGTCATGGTGTGTGATTGATGTCAGACATCAACACATTGGGTATATTGTGTTCTTGTTTCATAGCTGTCTCTTGCAGTAGGGTATTTGACTCTGTGGCCCAATGGACAAGGCACTGGTCTATCAGGGACTTAGGGCATCTCAGGGGACCTTTCAATCCATCTTTCAAATTATTTCATTTATGTCCCACCCTTTCCCTTTCAAGCTGTTAGTGTAGGTTTCTGGTTTTCATACTCACTCCATGCAAGTTGGGCTATTACATGAGATATTGGCTTCATTGAGGTACAGTATACCTAGAAGAGTTTGAAAATCATTCCACAGCCAGTTTCCTGCAAACCTGTAGTATGTGTGTATGTGAAAATTGTACCTGATCTGTAGACACAACACTCAGTAAAACATTAGAGGTTAGTGATAATCAAATCATGCAAAATTGAAAACTATCTAACCAAGCGATTTACTGCCTTCTAGTAGGTGCGAGATTAATGTTCTCAGATTGTTATCGAGATCAGTGACCTAGATGACACCTAAATGAAAGATTTGAATGCAATTGATCTAGATAAGAATTGAATGCAATTAAGCTATTTTTTTGGTATTTTCTATGCAATAAGGAATGAAAACTTGATATGAATCTATGCTAGATGAAATTGATATGCTATGAATGCTATTGAAAATTGATATGCAATGCTAATCTAACAATGATATGCAATATGAATGCAAAAATAAGATTGATCTCACAAAGAGGTCGATTCGCAAGAGCTTTGATTCTTCAATTCCAATTCTCCAGCGTGATTGTGCAAAATATGAGATGATTTGAGATGAGCTGAAGCCTTAATTTATAGAAATCCAGGGCTTTGGAGGTGCATGGAAGAAAGCCATAAATCACTCAGATTAACTCAGCTTGATTTTTGAGTTATATGATAATAACAGATAATTAAGTCACAAAAACATGCAAAAGCTAAGTTTTAACTCAAATTAGAGTTTAGCTTTAATTGATAATTGATAGTTGTTTTCTTTTATGATTGTGCATGTTTTATTTATGAATTAATTTAATAATAAAGTGATTTATGCTCAACTTAACTGATTTTTGAAATAAAATAATTAATTTATGGGTTAATTAACTATTTTACCAAACTTTTATTAAAAATTATATTATTAAATAATGACAACATGCTTTAATTAATTAAATAAGAATTTAATCAATTACTCATAGAAATTTTGATTTATTGTCAAAATTAAATAATACAATTAATAATAAATAGAATTAAATTTAATTACACAATTAAGTGGCAAATATTAAATCTAATTAATTAAATATGAAAATATTCAATTAATCAAACTTTAGGATAAATGTGATTTATTGCCAAATAATTATAAAATTAAAGATAATTATGATGATTAGGAATATTACTAGGAATATTCCCTGATGCAGAATTTAAGATAATCAATTAGGATTCGATGATGTTTAGATGTGCCTTAGATTAGGACTTTCATGTCGATTTTATTCGATTTGTCGATGTAGGAGGTTAATGAACTTATAGCCCATTTTTGGGGTATTAGATTTTGCCCCTCTTTGAATTACTGTGCGAAGCGCAGTGGTTCAAAGATAGTCTATGTTTGATAAAGATATGAAATTGATTCAAAAGATAAACCGATCTCAAGATAGAAACCGATTGAAAGATATTGAGATAGGAGTTGATTGATATTGAATTTGATATGAAGATAATAGGTCCTGAATGACCAAAGATAATGTTCACTGTAGCAGCAAATGAACCTATGATTGCGAAAAAGTGTCAAAATGCCTGATTCTGAACCTTAGGATTGATAAGAAGTGAGTGACCCATTCTAGACTCGATTGTCTTAGTAGAACTAGCAAGTATCACATCCGAACGCTTCAGTTGCCGAAGAACCAAGGAAAGAACACTATGATCTGATGGTTGCAAAAATTGATACAGTTTACAAGATTAGGAGAATACCAGATTGATATGGATCTTGATGAATCTGATATGCCCCAAGTGATGATAGATTTGCCCCGAGCGATGAGGACTTTTGATGAATCAGTAACTAGACGTGATTGTTTGTCTTGATTACTGATGAAAGATATTGATAGATTTGATCGATAGACTTTGAATGATGTGCAATACCATGCCCCCTTCGGGATTAAAATTGAAATCTGACAAGAAAAGTCAGCGTTGATAGTGTAGAAGCATGTTAATTGATTTGAGAAGTGGTTAAACACGTCCGAGAATGCATTCTGCATCGTTTGGAGGTCCTGGAGACCGAATTTGACTAGGTTTGACCATGAGTTGACCAAGGTTGACCAAGTTGAAATTTTGATAGTTTGATGAAAGATAATCAGTTAAGTTGAATACTAGATTTTTGTGATGATTGAAGGTCGATTATGCAAGTAGTTAATAATATAAATGATCTCAGATTTGAATTTTGATCCCGAAAAAGGATTCTACTTGCTGCTTCGTTGGAGGAACCTTTGTGTGAGATTCAGCTCTTATTAGATTTGAAGAATTGATATGAAGAATTTTTTAAGCATTGAAGTTCGTTTAGCCATTGTGAGATCATGCAAACATGCAAAATGTAAAGAGACATGCAAAATGAAATGCAACCTAAGACCTAGGACCTAGGCACTGATCATATGTTGATTTGTTATCATCATTGAACTTTTAGGTAACTGGATAAATCAATACAATGCCCACTAGCCATGAAACCATAGACATATGAATATCGATTTGCATGCGCAAGAATCAATACAACACCCACTGGTTATACAACCATGGACATATGAATATTGATTTGTTTTCGGAATGTTGGATCAGATATAAGCACCAAGGCACAAACGCCAGGATGACCTGAATATCATGTCCATTTTGATATAGCAATTTGTACAAGCATCAAAACATAAACATCGTGATGACCTGAGTACACCTTGCATTTAACATACACATCAAACAATCAAAAGATCATTCTAAATCCAGTGTGAATTACCCGTAGTGACCCTTTATCGTTCACCTCCTTAGGCAAGATCATGTTTCACAGTAGGAGAGAGAATTTACTTCAAAAAGATAATAGTTAGATCAAACATCCTTGAATTTTTTGGGTATCAATGGTCGAGGTACGCATGGCCATCCAATTCGAGATAGAGGCTCTTACAGTCAGACACCATTTCAATCCAGAATTTCCAAAGTTGTTAGATTTTCACATACAAGCAAAAGACAAAGAAAAGATTATGCCCCCAGTCATCACTCTCTAAATCCTATAAAGGACATCATTGAAGAGCTCGAAGGGACACAATATGCAAAAATCTCAATGCGAATCAGTAAGCATACAAGGAGATAAAAGCATGTAAAAATCATAGATTATTTTCAGTTGAGTTTTGATGTTTGATTGCATTGTTGTAGATGCAAAATCCTTTTTGGAGACGAGACAGACAGACAGACTCAACTTGAAGCTTCAAAGGACTCTGACTGGATAGGATATGTCTAAGATACATTGGAGGCCATAGGATATGACATTGATTTCCCCCAAGTTTGAACATTGATAGGATACAGACGCGCAAGCTGATTGGTGTACAAACTGACTTATTAAAAAATGGAACTGCAGAAACAAACTGAGAGATATGTACAAACTAAAGCAAGACTGAAAGTTGGGAAAGACCAAGATTGTGCTGATAGATGGAGCATTTTGAAACAAGTGGCACCCATTTACCAGGTTTTCACCATCTTGGCAGAGATTCTATTTTTGCTACCAAGGCGCCTGTTTCCAGATTTTCGCCAAGGCACTTTTTCTTCTTTTTTTTTTCATTTTTTTTTGTATTTTTCATTTTTCAATTTTTTTGTACTTTTGATATTTTTCAATTTTTTTGTACTTTTGATATTTTTTTATTTTTTTGTGAATCATCAAGGCGCCTATTACTAGGTTTTCACCAAGATGTTCATTTTTTCAGGACATTTTCCAATTTTTAAGATTTTTTCAGGACATTTTACCATAGATTGAATGCTTTTAAGCATAGAATTTCTTCAGATAGAGAACGTTGATTGGTTCTCAGAGCTGTTCTCCTTCAGTCATTGAGAGTTGATAGGCACCAGAGCCAAAAGTAGTAGTGATGACAAAGGGACCCAGCCAGTTGGGTGGGAACTTTCCCTTGCGTTCTCGATGGGATTCATTTTTCGGATTTTCTCTCAAGACTAGATCGCCAACCTGAAATTCTCCGTGTCTGACTTTCTTGTTGTAGCCTTTAGACATTCTCTTCTGATATACTCTGAGATGATCATACGCTACTTGTCTATGCTCATCTAGTAGTTCCAGTTCTTGCAACCTAGACACTCTGTAGTCATCATCAGTTACTAGACCATGCATTCTGATTCTTAGTGATGAGATTTTAACCTCAATAGGTAGTACTGCTTCAAACCCATAAACTAAAGCAAAAGGCATAGCCCCAATGGGTGTTCTGATACTTGTTCTCATACTGATTCTGATACTTGTTCTGATATTGGTTCTAATACTTGTTCTGATACTAGTTCTGATACTTGTTCTGATACTAGTTCTGATACTGGGTATACTTGATAGCATATTTTTCTATTGCAAACTCCCAAGCAAGATCATATTATGCAGTCCCAATGTCTAGCAAGGTGGAGAACAAGAGGGATTGGCAAGCTAGTGGAAGAGATGGAAGACAAGAGAATAAAGGATAATGAAGGGAAGAAATCCTCAAGGGCAAACTCCTCAAGAATACCCAAGCTAGGGAAAAATTGTCATGTAAAGTGCATTTAGACAAGTAATGAAAGGCTAGCATAGGATAAGTCACAAAAGCATGATGCAAGAGTAGGAAAGGATGTAGTCCAAAAGAGTAGACATGTCAAGAGGCTTCATAGCACTGTGTTTTACTCTTTCTTTCTTTTTTTATTAGATCAAGACCAAAGGGGAAAAGGATAGCGATAGGTGAAAATGAATGGAGCAAGATGGATATGAAGGCTAAACATGGAAGGAATGAAAGTAAGATCATCGTAAGATAGCTCATAAAATAGTCAAATGTTCGTGTATAGATCAACATTGTCAAGATCAAAGAGAGAAGATGGAATGGATGAAATATGTAGAAGAACTACGCATTATGCCTGATTGCCAAGTTTTCATCATGGTACTTATCCAAGGTGCCACAAGGGAGTGGTTTTCACCATAGGATGAATTTATTTCTTTTTACTTTTGCTACCAAGGTGCCTGTTTCCAGGTTTTCACCAAGGCACATTTTCAATTTATTTTATTTTGCATTTCTTTTTTGGAAGAAGGCAAGCTTTTTAGATAATGCTCCTTGAAAGGATAAACCATGATATGCCAAGGATTCAAAATGACACGCTCAAAGATGCTGATAGGGAAAGGGAGATGAAAGAGAAAAATGGAGGATAAGGTTTTATGTAAAGCGAGTGAGGTTGGAAGATAGGAGGAATAGGCAAGTGAGGAAAAAGGATAGGAGGTAGAAGGATAATGCATGGAAGGATTGTGAAAGGGTAGATGGAAAGGAAGGCAAGTTCAACATCAACACATACCTTGAAGGGTGGTGAGAGAATGGAGGAATCGTGAATGAAGGAATACGTGAAGGAATATGGTGAATGGATAGCAGAGGTTGTGGTTTAGGCACATGAAATGGAAGAATATTTTTGGAGGGAGATGAAGTGGAAGCCTTTGGAAGCTTGAATGTCAATTTCACTTTTTTCTCAACACCAGACTCTTTCAAGAGAGACTTTGGAATCCATATAGTCATAGGCTTTTTATTTCTTTTTGATGATCTAGAGAGAATATCTTCAATGATGGATTTTGGAACCCATACTTGTCTTGTAGTTTTTTTCTTAGATATCTCTTTTGACTTTATGCCTCCGTGTCGATTAGAGGAGACATGGTGATCTTCTTTTTTTGATGGATTCTTGCATTGCTTCTTTTTCTTGTATTGAACATTCAAGTTACTTCCAAAAGACTTGGGATTTGTGGAAGAGGGAGGATATGACTGGTTTAGATGGGTGGGTGGATGAAAAGGATTTAAGGGTATGCATCTATGTTGATCTTGAGGAAAGATGGGAGATGGAGGTATGTAAGGACCCAAGATGGATGGTGAATCAGGAGAGTTAGGAGGGGAAAGTGAAGGGACATAAGGACCCAAGATGGAAGGAAGGCGTGAAGATCTTTGTAGTGGTGGAAGAGGTCCAAGGATGGAAGTGGAAGATGCAAAAGGATAATCAATAAGTTCATCAACATCTATATGACAACCAAGGATATCAGCATCTTTAGAGTGAGCATTAGAATTTTTAATAGAATCATGGACATCTTGAATATGAGCACTTTGTTTGATAGGATTGTTCAAAGCTTGCAAAGACTTAGGAAGAGTAGAAAGTGGAAGTGAACATGGAGTGGTAGAACAAGAAGATGAAAGACTTTGATTTTGACAAGGATCTTCGGATAGCATAAGCGCATAATTTTTCTCTTGTTTTTCAATAGGCTTAACATTGGAAGGAACACCATTTTTACCAACCTTAATGGAAGTATCATCTTTGGAAAGCGGAAGTGTAGTAAGGTTATTTTGATTGTCAATAAGCTCAACAGTGTAAGTAGCATCATGATCTTGCTTAGGAGAAGACTTAAGACATGGTGGAATGCATGAAAAAGGGTCTATAGGATCAAAAGAACCATGAAGTGGATAAGAGACATTGGGAAAAGGAGTGGATGAAATGGAGGGTTCTTGATCTTGATCTTTCTTTATGTTATTTTCTTCATCATTTTTGGAATCCTCTTGACATGGAGCCACTTCTAAGGACAAGGAAGCATGTTGGGATTGTATGGAAGACTTTGGAAGAGATGGTGGAGGACTAGCTGAAGTAGGGATTATAGCATATGAAGGCTTAGGCTCTTTAGGTTTATCATCATTGAAAGTATTTGCAGCCAAGTGAAGGATAGCTTGAGTTTCTTTAAGAGGTAGCCCTGGAGGATAACTATAGGGAACCACATGAAAAGTATCAGGGCTTTTGTCGAATGAAGGTTCTATGAAAGATTTGAAAGACTCAGAAGCTTTAGGAAATGTACGAGTATTGGAGGAAGTAGGGGATGGAAGGGAACCATCACTAGACAAAGGTTCAACATTAACATGATCTTGCTTGAGAAGATAATCTTTATTTTCAGCAAGAGAGTTCTTAGAGGAGAGATCCTTATAGTATTGACATTTCAAGCTAGCACGATGCATTTTATAGTCCTCAGCAGTAGTAGATGGATCATCATCAAGGTATTGTCCACAAAAGCCATCAAAGTCTCTTTCAAAATCAGAATCATATGGATCACCATCATGATCTATCCAATGTGACGGCCCATTTGTAGTAAGTAGGAAAGAACGACGAGGACTCTTAGGAACAGAGGTGTCATAGGTATCATTACATTGTCTATCATCATAGTCATCATAGTCTCCAAAGCTGAATGTGTCACTCTCTATGGAAGAGGTATCATATTGCTCAAATTTTGTCTGGGGGCATGGTGACATGTACAATTCTTTATCAAATGGAAAAGAGCATAGAGTTTCCATGGAGAACTCTTTAGGTTCCTTTTCTTTCTCAAGTTTGTCAAGCTAGAATTGCATAGCATGTATCTGTTTCATTATAGCGGTGATCAGAGCTTCTTCCTCTTGTTTACTGATTCTTTGAGACATGTGTACTGATTCTCAATAGCTACTGCTCTGTTCTTGACACAGTGATTTGTTCAACAGATTTTGGAATTAGGCTGAAAAAGCTAAGTATCTAGCAATTTTGACAATTTCTGACAACTCTCTCAAATTTTTCCAAATGACACTCTGCAGACTCATACGACACTAGGTAGTCTATGAAATGATAGTTGCTAAACTCGTACGACAATTGGGTAGAAATGAAACGACAGTTGACAAAACTCGTACGACAGTTGCTAACAGGGTTTTGACTTTCTTGAATTTGCTGGTTTGAAAATTCATACGACACTGGGTTCTCAATCATACGACAGATGGGCAATACTGAAATGACACTTGACAAAACTCGTATGACTTTTGACTTCTTGAAATGACTTTTGACTCCAGATAGATTTTACGTCAATTTTTGCAAAATTTAAGGTCTTCAATTTTGGATTGTTTGTAAATTGTACTGTCCAAATTTTGAAGGTTATACCAGATTTGATCATTTTTAATAGCCAAGTAGATAAACAAGCACGTAGAACAGCAAGCAAGTGATTCCAAGCATGTCTGAAAACAATGAACAAGGGCAAAAGCAACCTTGCGCATGAACAATCAAGTGACCAAATTGTGCTAATCCCTGAGAGTACTAATTGTGTATGTTCTGAAAAGCTTTTGCAATAACACACATATACCTGAAAGTGAAAAATTGGCCTCTCTAGGGTTTTTAGTAATGGTTTGACTCTGCAACTTTTATGATTCAAAGGGGTGAACTCCAATCCCGGTGCACCAGGGTTTTGACACAGTCCGAGAACTTAATCTTCAAGAGCTGCTAGTGAGATCTGACAACCCAACAATGAACCATACCCGTGGAGATTTCTTCCACAAGGACATTTATATAGCGGCTGTCACTACCATGGCAAAAATGGCTATTACCGCTTGAGGTTCCATCAACGCAATTTTCCCTGTGAAGGGATTGTCCGCTATGGTTAACCCTCTCTAAAGGTGACTCACAGATTTATACCACAAGGGGACTTGGCTCCAGATCCAAGGTTTTTGACACCTTTTCACTTTTAACCCAAACAAAGCAAGCAGATTAATCCGACATGCTAAGACAAAGTTTTGTTCCATCAAGGTCTGTGATATCAACTCCACGTGATCTATCAACCTCTCCAGGGAGAGAATGTATCAATCAATAAGAGAAGACGCACTAACCAATTTTGATTTACCAAAGCTCATGATATCAACCCCACGTGATCTATCAACCTCTCTAGAGAGAGAATGTGTCGATCAATAAGAAAAGATGCACTAACCAAGTTGAATGTGAAATGCACTAAGTATCCTCCCTACCTACAAGGATTCTGTCATCAAGAAAGATTTCTCTAGGAATCCAATCTCTCAAGAATCACGAATAGTGTTCATAGGGCCTAATTACTATGTGAGCACAAATATATTCCCGAAAGCAAATCTACCAAAAGTACCCAAAAAGCAGAAAGAGGAACACTTAACGCTTAAAGTGAATATGAGATGAGTCCACAAGGTGGAACACTTAACACCTCACACAAGCTGAAAATGAGCCCCCAACTTAGAAAACAAGTGAGTTCCTAAAAGCACAAAAGGGTTGCCAAATGGAACACTTAACGCTTCTGTCCTATTGACCCCTCCCCTTTATGGCGCTGAGATTGCAACCACGGGGTGAAAATGAGGGGCCGGCGGATTAGCGAGTCCAATAACCCAAGATAGCAATCAAGATCAATCACAAGTATTCTAAGACTACTTAATGAATCTTTAAGGGGTCACAACCTAGTATCAATTATGCAAGTGTGTAGAAATAGATAAAAGCATGAAAAGATGCACACAAGCCAAACACATAAGAGATTTATTTTAGGATCCAAATTGAAATATTATCAGCTTGAGAAGAATACCTTAGGTCCAACGCTCTGCAATCTAGAATTTAGCACACATCCAAAAGTACAAAATCAAGATTAATTAACAAAAAATTGTAAGCATTAGAAATCAATAATCTGAAAGTACAAATCTACAAATTATGTGTCTCTGTAGCAAAATCTCGCGCGAGGAAGAATGCGGTCCCGCGCGAGGAAACATTGTCTCGCACGATGAAGAATGAAATCTCGCGCGAGGAAGTACTATCTCGTGCGATGAAGGATGAAGTCTCGCGTGAGGAAGTACAATCTTGCGTGATAAAAATATGAAGCCTCGCGCGAGGAAGTGGAGTCTCGCATGATAAAAGATAAAGTCTCGCGTGAGGAACTGCAGTCTCGCGTGAGAAAGTGATTTTTCTTGCACAAAAATGATACCAGTGAAATTTCACATGACACAATGTGAAATCTAGCGTGAGAATTCGTACAAAGATGTATGGAAGTATGGACAGAATGATAAAAATTACGCTGTACGGACAGTCTTGATAGAAAAGTGCCAAAATTTATTGTCCTACAGAGTATACCAGGACCCTTGAAACCCTTACCCTCAAAAGATAGAAAATTGATAGAAATGAAGGGAAACCCATTTTAGGGCCCCATGGTGGGTGCCAAAAATGTGTGTGTGAAAATTGTACCTGATCTGTAGACACAACACTCAGTAAAACATTAGAGGTTAGTGATAATCAAATCATGCAAAATTGAAAGCTATCTAACCAAGCGATTTACTGCCTTCTAATAGGTGCGAGATTAATGTTCTCAGATTGTTATCGAGATCAGTGACCTAGACGACACCTAAATGAAGGATTTGAATGCAATTGATCTAGATATGAATTGAATGCAATTAAGCTATTTTTTTGGTATTTTCTATGGAATAAGGAATGAAAACTTGATATGAATCTATGCTAGATGAAATTGATATGCTATGAATGCTATTGAAAATTGATATGCAATGCTAATCTAACAATGATATGCAATATGAATGCAAAAATAAGATTGATCTCACAAAGAGGTCGATTCGCAAGAGCTTTGATTCTTCAATTCCAATTCTCCAGCATGATTGTGCAAAATATGAGATGATTTGAGATGAGCTGAAGCCTTAATTTATAGAAATCCAGGGCTTTGGAGGTGCATGGAAGAAAGCCATAAATCACTCAGATTAACTCAGCTTGATTTTTGAGTTATCTGATTATAACAAATAATTAAGTCACAAAAACATGCAAAAGCTAAGTTTTAACTCAAATTAGAGTTTAGCTTTAATTGATAATTGATAGTTGTCTGCTTTTATGATTGTGCATGTTTTATTTATGAATTAATTTAATAATAAAGTGATTTATGCTCAACTTAACTGATTTTTGAAATAAAATAATTAATTTATGGGTTAATTAACTATTTTACCAAACTTTTATTAAAAATTATATTATTAAATAATGACAACATGCTTTAATTAATTAAATAAGAATTTAATCAATTACTCATAGGAATTTTGATTTATTGTCAAAATTAAATAATATAATTAATAATAGATAGAATTAAATTTAATTACACAATTAAGTGGCAAATATTAAATCTAATTAATTAAATATGAAAATATTCAATTAATCAAACTTTAGGATAAATGTGATTTATTGCCAAATAATTATAAAATTAAAGATAATTATGATGATTAGGAATATTACTAGGAATATTCCCCGATGCAGAATTTAAGATAATCAATTAGGATTCGATGATGTTTAGATGTACCTTAGATTAGGACTTTGATGTCAATTTTGTTCGATTTGTCGATGTAGGAGGTTAATGAACTTATAGCCCATTTTTGGGGTATTACAGTATGACACAAGGTAATATGTGTGTGCAGATGAGGTATACCTACCTGAGTGATGTGGAGCTCAAAGTGTAGAAGGATCTCTCTTTGATCCTTGTCAGTTGGCCCTTTTTTCTATCAATTTTGGAGTGTTGAGTGAATGTGACACTAGCCCTGTCAATCCTGATGCCAAGCTGACCTTTGGGGAAAAAGATCACCAACATCATCAAGATCACCATTTTGTGATGTCCTCAATGAGTACATCATATAAATCAGTATTGATTCCTTGTATTTTAACTTGTTCTGATGCATCCTGGATTACACTAATCTGCTCGATGGCATCAGTTGTATCAGGTGCCTCAATATCTAATAGCTTTATAGTTTTCTTTGGTGCCAAGTCTACATCATCAGAGTGTATTCCCTTTCCTTTCCTCTTGACTTTCTTCTTGGGTCTAGTGGCCAAAGCCAACTTTTAAGACTCAACTTGGGCTTGTAGAATAGAAGTCCACAATAGTTGACTGTTCTCATCAATATCTACTAGATTTTAATCAAGTATCTATAGTGCCTAGCTCTTTACTAAAAATCTTTTTGAATATGTTTTCGTCAATTCCTCAATTTCAGGAGCTATCAGTGTTGGCATTGCCAAAATTAGGGATTGTTCCCTCATTCTTTTCTCTATATTCAAGGCATATGTCCACCTTTGTGAAATTATTTCATATGGTGCCTTAGACCTACATATTTTTAAAATTCAATCGATACCTTTTTGAACTTGACCATCATTTGAATGACTGCTTCTTCAATTTTGTTTTGGTTTTTGATTGATAAGTGCTCAAACCGACTAATTTTAGGATCACTTAATCCTCCATGTTCTATTATGTCTTTAGCCACTTCATCAATTGACCAATTTTTATTTCTAACTACCTTGAATTGAGAATTATCATCTTCATCATCATCTAGATCGTCCTTTCCTCTAATTAGTTTTCTCTTTTTCTTAGGGGCCTCGGTAGTAGCTTTAGTACCTCTCTTCTTGTATGTTTTAGTCGGTGTGGCTGTAGTGGATCTTGAGAATTTTACAAATCCCTTCTTCAGTGGAGGTGAAGCTGCAGTAGATGACCTTGTGCATGCCCTTGTTTACACTTTTGACTGCATCTTCTTTGGAGTAGTGGCAGGAAAAACCAGTGTAGAATCTATATCCTAATTTGACTCGGTTGCCTCCTCATCATAAGGTTTGTCAGAGATAAGTAACTAAACTTCGATTGCTACATCAACTGGTATGCTCTCATATGTACCAACATCATCTCCAAACTTCTTTGCTAGATTGCTCATCATCTTCTTGGATTTCTTGGTAATTTTATTGATTACTAGGCCTATTTTTATCCTTGTCTTAGCCTCTTCAAAAGTACCAAACCTTTCAACTTTAGGGTCTTTGGGATCAGACAATAAAGTTTTTATTGATTTAGAAGGAAAATCAATATCTAATTCATAACCCATGGGGGCTAGCCATTTAGTCCTTGGCTCTACAGCCTTAATTAAAGTATGATTGGTGTCAACTAGAAAACAAATATCGTGTTCATAGTCCTCTACTAGTTTCCTTGGAATTCTGTTCCTTGAATTCATCCTTTCTTTAAACTGCTCAAAATAACTATCTATAAGACTGACACAATTATCCCCCAAACTATTAATCAAATCTATGATTTGAAGTGTAACTGGCTTGTTGGTTGACCAATCTACATTACCGACTGAAGGGAAAAAGTTTTGTACATAGAAGAATATGCACAATAGTAAGGATCCAAACTTACAAGTTTTGGACTTAGCCGACCAAATAGTCTTCATGTTTTCTTCTATCTGCTTCAGAAGTAGCTCGGCAAGGTCAAACTAAAATCCCATCTTTACCATTTTATAAGCTATGTCAACAACACCATATGGTACACTATTTTGTCTGCTTGACTAGAACATTTTGTAACCGATGACATAAGCTCCAAATCTTGTCTCGAGATCAGGGATTATGCTTACTTCCATTTCTCTATCATCCCATTTGGCTCTAGTGTTCTTCTCCAGCTTGGTCCTGGGTGCACTCCTTAGTTTCTTGACCTTGTCAATTGCAGGGTATCCAGTTACCACTTTGATAATTTTCTTAGTGATCTTAATAGACTCATCCAACCATAATTTCCCATTGTGATACCAACTCAACATGATCCTTATCCATTCATTCTTGAAGTTCTTCGGGAAATTTAGGGCATTTACCAGACCTTTTATTTTTAGGTTCTCATGCTTTGGTTTTAGTTTTCCATCTTCACCACACAACTTCTGATAAGTTGCAAACATCTTGAAATATCCTATTTCCCTAATTTCACAATGTATATATGAACGAACATCTTCTACCATTAGAACCCTAGGTGGTATGCTTGAGAAAGCTCCCATTTTGTCGATTTACGATGCCACTTCAAGATGGAGTTTATACTTGGGCTCGTCACAGGTAGTAGAAACTATTAGGTTAACTTCCTCTTCCTCTGTATACTTGGACTTGCTTGCTTTTGATGCAGATGCCATAGTTTCTAGTTTAGGGTTTTGGTAAGCAGTAAGTAGATAGCTCATTGATAACAGAACTTACTCAGAATAACGATGAAATGCTCAGAGTTCTTTAAATCTATGTTTCCTTAGCTTGTAACTTTTCAGTCATTTGTCTTCTATCTTCAACAACCAAATTTATCTCTTGTTCAGCTTGTCTAGCATTATTTATCACATCAATCATTCTTACCATTTATGATTCTTGACCGATCTGCAAGGCTTTAACTTATTCAATAAAATGAAGATTTTTTTTTAGATAAATTAGTAATTACACTTTCAGATATGTTAGATACACTACCTAAACTGGATCTAGAAATCTCAAATAGATCATCAATGTCTTCTTCTTGATGATCAGTCTCACACTGCCTAATAGCCATATCTTTTCTTTGAATCAGTAACTTTTTCAACTCATCCTTAGCTTTCTTGTATTGCTCAATGAAGATCTACATCTAAATCTTTTGATTCTCAATAGTCTTGTCCAACCTATATCTTTCCATGTTTAGATCTTTCCTCTTTAGTGGTTAAACTTCCAAAATAAGAGATCTAGCTCTGATTCCAATTGTTGGGATAAAAAGATAAGGGATTGAGAGGGGAGGGGTGAATCAGTACCCTCAAAAACTTTAACTGAATACTCAATCTGTAAATAGTAGTAACTAACTAACCAATTGAATCCATTGTATGCAACATTCATTCAAATAAATTTGTAAATATAAAGTGCATGAAATGAAACAATAGATCAATCATGAAATGTAACATGTATAACACCAATATTTTGGTTACACAGAAACCCTTGTTAGAAGGTAAAAACTATGGTGGGGATGACACCCACAAATTCTTCACTATGTAGATAATAAAGTTTTCATGTTAAGGCTACAAGTTTTGATAACTTTTGGTGATCTTACCCTATTATGAGTAACAATCAGATCGACTAGATCTACCTTGTGAAAGGATTTAAACAACACTACTTGAGTGTGCACTCAGTTAAGAGATTCACAAACAGACTATTTTTTATTAAGTAAAATAGGTTTTACAGGGTTCCTGAAACCCACAACAGAGTAATTTTAAAAAATATAAGCATGAAAACATAACAAAGTTTAACATTTTAGAAAACCAAGGAACAAGCCACAATAGGGCCAAGAAAGAAAAGACAAAGAAATAGTCAAAACAGGGCAAAAAAGAAAGGCACCAAAGCTAGTTATGCCAATCTCCTGAGCATGACACCCACATTACTTTCAAGGGCCTCCATCAGGTCAACAATATCTTTCACATTCTGAACTTGGGATTCTTGGGGATCGATTTTCTCCCTATTTTTCCCGATTCTTTCCCTAGTTCTTTTTCTTGGTACTTTAGTGGGCTCCTTCTCATCCTCCCTAGTCCTCTGATCAGCTGTGGTTTCCATTTTTTCTTACATTTTTTTGATTAACAACTTCAAGTTCTCGTTGGACATTTTGAGGATATTGAAGTTTTTCTCAGCTATTCCCTTTAGGGTTTTTTCTAGGCTTATCATTTTGGATTCTAGGTGCTAGACCCTAGTTTTCAGGCTTAGCTTTCTCTCTGTGGTGTGTTCCTTGTTGTCCGAGCTCTGAATTTTTTCTTTGAGGTCCTCAATTTCATTTTAGAGCCATTTGAAAGATCTAAACTGATCCAGCATACTATTCTTGGTGTTGTTGAGGAAGTCCATATCCATTTCCCTGGCTTTATCACTTAGAACCACCAGTGCTAGATCTATTAGCTCTTCCTTGTGGACTTTTCCTTCATTGTCCTCTAGAATCTATGGGTAAACAACCTCCCTAATTATTCCCATTCACACAGTATTGATGTTGAAATTTCTCCAGACCTTTTTAATTTACAAACAGACTATTAAGTCTACTATGTTAGGAGATTTTACTAACTCTGTTACAATGATTAGAGAATAATAGAAAGGTATTTGTAAATGAAAAATAAACTTTGTCTGAATTAGATCAATGATATACTAAATGAATATCACCTTAATGTGTAATAAACTATCTTCTATTCTGCTCGATAGCCTTGACTATTTCTGAATAAACTGAATTGGATCTCTGATAACTGCTCTATCATGAAAAGTTTGTCTAATTTTGATGTCTTAGAGGGTGGCTACTACTTCAAGATCTCCTTCTTCATATATGATTGATTCACTTGTCAAAATGACATCAATTACAAATATATAACAAACTGTTAAGATTGCCATGACCTAATTAGGTTTATAGTATCTTAGAAAACCTAAGATCTATGGTGTACAAAATTAACCTAGATCCTACAATTACATAGGAATTATCACTACATTTAATGATTACATCCATAATAAATAATCCTTGTTCTTGGTAAAACATTTTATGAATCCATGTAACTATTTGCATAGATAGATGTGCCATTCCTGATTACTATGTCATTTCCTAGATAACTTGGTAAACACAGCCTATTCTGTTCGATGAATACACTGGTGCTCGGTGTGTATGCTTCTCAGTGTTTACTGATAGTCGATGCTCGGTTAACTTTAATTCTCGGTAAAACTGCTCTGGTGCTTGGTTAACTATTTACTTTTAGTTCTCGGTACTGCCTTGTGATTGTTCGGTATGAAGGCTTGTTTGTTCAACTGAGTAGCATATTATAGCTTGTTGTTTCTCCTTTTACCAACTGATCATCATAGATAACTGACTGATCCAATTTGATACTAAAGACAACATCTAATGCTCAAATAGAGATAACAATATATATATATATATATATATATATATATATATATATATATATATATATATATATATATATATATATATATATATATATATATATATATATATATATATATATATATATATATATATATATGTTTGTGTGTCTGTGGAAAATGAGCACATAAAGAGCTCGTGTGGGGGAAGTATGAATTTGGGTGCACTGTGAGAGAGGGAAATTTTTAGGGTAGAATTTTCTAGGAATGTGGAGAGTAGAGAAAGTGTTGGCATCAACATAATGGAAAGGAACAAATTTATCAAATACTTGAGATGGTCAAGAAGGTATTTCTACTTAGACTTCATCTAATTTCTAGTATTTCTTTATCGATTTTTCTTCTAATTCACTGGTCATGCTACTATTTGAGTGCAACTATCTCACTAGACTCCTATCTTATGTACTTAATTGATCATTATATAACTTATGGATATCATTTATCTGATGAATGATTATGGTTCAATTCATTTATGTATTTAGGTAGTTGATCAAGATGGTTGGGATCAACATGTTGTTGGAGATTTGCCAGCATGACAGTACTGACTGTATGTTTGTCATTGATGACAACATATGGAAAGTAGCATGCATGGAAGTCTTATGTAGTAAGCTTTCAGTATATGTAGCATGGACATGATATTAGCATGATATCATGGGCGTAGAGGTTAACTATTAGTACAAACAATTATATAGCAGTTGGTGTAAGCAGTGTTCTTGACAGAGTAACTGACAGAGTTTTGTGTATGGTTATCCGTATAGTTGTCCTATAGGCATGCGCCCTTGGATATATGTTGAAGATATGTTAGTGATGTTTTAGTTATGGATGCATAGTCTGATGATGAACGCAAGTGAAGTTATGCAGTCGCTATTCGCCAGTTGTAATTTCCTATGTTTGTTTAGAAGAGCCTACAGAGATTTTATTGTTTCTTGAGTTGTGCCTATCTTGAGGGTATGCACCCTTAGAGTTAAGATTGGAGAAGTGTTATTGATGTTCTATTAAGAGCGCATAAGTTAATTCAACTTACAGATAAAGTTCCAGTTGTTTTGGTAGAGCTGACAGTGTGTAGCATCTGTATACATTTATTTTATTAGACAGGTCCCAGAATGAGTTGCGTGCATAATAGAGCCAAAAAAATGTTTGTTGGATTTTATTATGGTTTCTCTAATATTATTTCAAGGTGGTTCTAATAGGCCAACTTGATTATATCATTTGGAGGAAAGATATTTATAGGCAGTCATTTGTGATTGTTGGAGTGTGGTTCATGGTTGATTAAGAAGAGCAGAGCAGAGTGTGCGAAGTGTTGAGCCATCAGAAGAAGGTCTATGTGACCAAGTAAAGTACTTGTGCTATTCATTGGAATTGATCCAGATAGTAGGTCAAATCACAGTTCACCAAGATCCAGATATAGTGTGTATCTGTTATTCAAAAGGTTGCAGCCTTCGCCCATTTGAGCAATGAGCTCACGGATAGTGTATCCTCTCCCCTAACAGGGACAATTGTAAAAGAATCCTAATAGGGTCTGACCCTTAATGAGGTCTACTATACTTAATATATTGTAAAGCTACTCCTAACAGGGGAAAGGATCTTCTAGCAGGGATCATTATACACTAGTACAAAATATTAGTGGGTATCAAGTCCCACCAGAGTTTTTACCTATTTGGGTTTCCCTGTAACCAAAATATTGGTCTTGTGTTCAAGAGTTCTTTCATTGTGTCTATGCTTTATGTTTAAGTATACTTAATTGGATAAAGAATTGAAACTTGTAGATAACTGATTCACCCCCCCCCCTCTCAGTTATCTCTTGGGACTATTCCTAACAATTGGTATCAGAGCCAAGTGCCTCAGAGAGAAAGTTTAACAACTTGAGGTTGATCAAATGGCATACTTCAGGAAAGAAAGTCCTAAGTTTGATAGAGAGAATTATCTTGATTGGAAGAACAAGATGGTGACCCATTTGCAGTGCATTGCTTTTGAAGTTTTTAATGTAACCATCAAAGCAACCAAGATTCCTACCTTAGAAGACCTTGGAAAAGATGATGCTACTAACACACAAAAGGAGTTGTTTCATTATAATGCTATTTCTAAAGAAGCCCTTATCAGCGCCCTATCTGATGGTGAATTTTCAGAAGTAAAAAAGGTAGATACAACCCACAAGATATGGAAGAACCTAGAAGACACATTTGAAGGAGACAAACAAGAAAAAGATGCACACAGAAAGACATGGAAGAAAAGATACAATGCATTAGAGATGCTGCCTGAAGAAAACATTAGAGCTTACAATCAGAGGATTAATGAAGTAGTTGCTGGAATCAGGAACAATGGTGGAGAGATATCAGAAGAGGACATTATGGATAAAGTGATGACTACTCTTACTCTAGAATATGAAAGCAATATAGACATCCTTGATGAGACCATGCAGCTTACATCAAATTTCAAGAGAGAGACCTTGATTAGCAAGATCTCAGCCTTTGAGATTTCAAGATTGAAGACAAAACCAAAGAGTGAAACAACTTTCAAAGCAACAGTTCATGGTAAGAAATTTGCAAATACTTCTGGTAATTTTGATGATGATGATGAAGATAAAACACTAGATGATTTTATTACTATGGTTGCCAAAAGAGAAAAGAAAGGAAAAGGAAAATATGAAGGTCAATTACCTTTTAAGTGTTTTTCATGTAATAAGATTGGTCACTTTGCATCTAAGTGTCCCACCAGAGCTAAAAAGTTCAAAAAGGATTACAAGCCTAAGTATTCTAAGGAATGCTACTATGCTGGAGATGGAGTTTCAGATGAAGAATCAAGTGAAGAAGAAATTGGATTCATTGCTATTGTAGACAAGATGAATAGTAAGTTAGTTTCTAAAGATGAGAAAGTAAATCAAGAGCTAGCATTGATTTCACAAGTTGACATAAGGACATACTGGATTATAGATAGTGGTTGTTCACATCACATGACAGGTGATAAAGGTAGGTTTGTTCATTTGGACAAATACAATGGAGGTATGGCCAGATTTGGAGACAACACTCCTAAACCTATAGTTGGTAGAGGAGCCATCACTTTGGATGGAAAGAACAATACTAATGATGTTCTTTATGTTGATGGTTTGAAACATAACCTTCTCAGTGTTGGACAGTTACTTGGTAAAGGCTATCAGTTGGAGTTCAAAGATGACAAATGCATCATTAAAAACAAAGATGGTGTTATGATTGCATCAAGTACAAAGATAAGAGGTAATTTTTTTCAACTCAATTTAGAAGCAAGTTGTTTTGTTGCTAAAGTTGATGACAGTTGGCTATGGCATAAAAGACTATGTCATATCAATTTTGATAACATAGTAAAGATAACTAATGTTAAGGCAATAAGAGATCTACCTAGCATAGCAAAGCCAATTGATACTATATGCAAGGAATGTGTGATGGGGAAGCATGTGAGAAATTCATTCAGGAGTAAGCAGAATTCAGCAGAGAACAAGTTGGATCTGATTCATACAGACCTATGTGGTCCAACTCAAACAAGATCATAGTATGGTGAAAGGTATTTCATTTTTTTTGTTGATGATTATACTAGGATGATGTGGGTTGCATTCTTAAAAGATAAGTCAGAAGCTTTTGAGAAGTTCAAAATATTCAAAACTAAGGTTGAGAATGAATCTGGATTAAAGATAAAATGTTTGAGATCGGATAGAGGAGGAGAATTCACCTCTGATAGATTCTATGAGTACTGCGAAGAACATGGCATAAAGAGATAGTTAAGTGCACCTAGAACCCCTCAGAAGAATGGAATTGTAGAAAGAAGGAATATGATCATTCTTGATATAGCACATACCATTATGGTAGAAGGAAAAGTTGCACATACCTATTGGAGAGATACAATCAATACAAAAGTCTATACCATCAATAGAATTCAATTGAGGCCAGGCGCTGACAAAACACCTTATGAGCTATGGTTTGGTAATGTTCCCATAGGAAAATACTTTATAATCTTTGGAAGCAAGTGCTACATCAAGAGAGATGAAGCAGTAGGCAAGTTTGATGCAAGAAGTGATGAAGGTATGTTTCTTGGTTACTCTACTAAAAGTAAAGCTTATAGATGTTTCAATTTAAGATTGAAAAAGATCATTGAAAGTGCTAATGTAAAGATTGATGAAAAGTTTATGATTCAAGAAAGATATCATGATTACTCACCCATGATTGAAGAAGAACCTAGACCCTCTTCTAGTGAGACATTTATTGAAGAAATGTTTGATAGTATTGATGTGTTATTCAATGACCCTGAGACAAGTGAAGAAAATACTCCTAAGGTTGATGAGTCAACATCACCTAAAGTTCCAAAGTTTACATCAAGAAATCATTCCAAGGCAGACATCATTGGAGATTAGAGAGGCAAAGTCTTAACAAGATCACAAGCAAAGAACTCAGCTAGAAATGAAGTGGTACATTTACTATCTTAGATTGAACCTTTAAGTGTTGAAGATGCATGTAATAATTCAGATTGGCATGATGCTATGAAAGAAGAACTTGATCAGATTGTTAAGAATGACACTTGGGAACTGGTCCCTAGACCTAGTGATAAAAATATGATTGGAACAAAATGGATATTCAGAAACAAGATGAATGAAGATGGTACAATAGTAAGAAACAAAGCAAGATTAGTATGTAAAGGATATGCACAAAGAGAAGGCATTGATTATTCAGACATATTTGCACCTGTGAGTAGATTAGAAGCTATTAAGTTGTTTTTAGTTTATGCTACAGTTAAAAACTTCAAATTTTATCAGATGGATGTCAAATCAGCATTATTGAATGGAGACCTAAAAGAAGAAGTATACATTGATCAGCCTGAAGGATTCACCTTATCAAATAGACCTAATATGGTATGCAGATTGAAGAAGGCCCTCTATGGACTTAAGCAATCCCCTAGAGCATGGTATGAGAGACCAGATGGATACTTAACAAAGATTGGATTCAAGAAAGGAGCAACATATTGTAATCTATTCATTAGAGAGACATCTGAAGGTTTGCTTCTTGTAGCTATATTTGTTGATGACATTATCTTTGGAGGTAATAACAAACTCAGTGCTAAATTTACCAAAGAAATGCATAATGAGTTTGAGATGAGTATGATTGGTCCTATCAAGTACTTTTTGGGACTAAATGTGCAAGAGACAGAAAAAGGGATTTTCATTAATCAATCAAAGTATGTAAAAGAGATACTGAAGAAATTCAAGATGGATGATTGCAAGTTAGTAGGAACTCCTATGATCACTGGATGCAAGCTTACAAAAGAAGATGACTCATCAGTAGTAGATATAACATTGTATAAGTCTATGATTGGTAAACTCATATATCTTACTCAGACTAGACCTGATATTTCCAATGCAGTTGGTATAGTTGGAAGATTTGCAGCAAAGCCTAAACAAAGTCACCTCATGGCAGTAAAGAGAATATTCAAATACTTGCAGGGCACTATAGATTATGGTCTATGGTATCCTAATTTAGAAAATGTTGAGCTTCATGTGTACACTGATGTAGACTGGGCAGGATGTGTTGATGACATAAAGAGTACTTCAGGTGGAGTAGTGTTTCTTGGTGATAGAATGGTCACTTGGACAAGCAAGAAACAAAATTGTACTTCTCAGTCAGTAGCAGAAGCAGAGTATGTTGCAGTAGCCTTGAATTGTTCTAAAATTGTTTGGATCAAGTAGATGATAAAAGATTTTGGAATTCAGATTGATTATCCTATTGTTATTCACTGTGATAACACTAGCACTATCAATATGTCAAAGAACCCTGTGATGCATGTAAAGACAAAGCACATTGAGATCAAGTATCACTTCCTAAGAGAGAAAGTGGAAAAGAAAGAAGTCAAGTTGGACTATGTGAGTACTAAAGAATAGTTGGAAGATATATTCACAAAGCCCTTGCCTAAGGATACTTTTGATTATCTCAGAGAGAAGTTGGGAGTCATTCCCTTCCCTATTTCTACTTAAAGAAAGAAGGAAAGGCATAAGTCCTCTGGGATTGGTGGATGGTTGACTACTCTACCTTAGGAGTAGTACCGATGCTTTAAATGAATGGTGCCCTTTGCCATTGATGTCAAAGGGGGAGTATATGTAGAGTCATGAAAAACAAAAGTAAAAAGAGGAGTAATATACTAAGGGGGAGCAACATTCAGTTATGACAACAGTACAGTTGAGAAAATGGAGAATATTAGAAAATATTGCAGTAGCTGGAGGATTCATCTTTGGGGGAGTTTTGAAGAGGAAATGGAGAATGTTATAAAAGAAATGTTCATTTGGGTTGGTGGTGGTTTTTTCATTCCACATGTTGCCATCAATTCCAAAGGGGGAGATTGTTGGAGATTTGCCAGCACGACAGTACTAACTGTATGTTTGTCATTGATGACAACATATGAAAAGTAGCATGTGTGGAAGTCTTATGTAGTAAGCTTTTAGTATATGTAGCATGGACATGATATCATCATGTTATCATGGGTGTAGAGGTTAACTATTAGTACAGACAGTTATATAGCAGTTGGTGTCAGCAGTGTTCTTGACAAAGTAACAGACAGAGTTCTATGTATGGTTGTCCATACAGTTGTCCTATAGGCATGCACCCTTGGATATTTTTTGAAGATATGTTAGTGATGTTTTAGTTATGGATGCATAGTCTGATGATGAACGCAAGTGAAGTTATGCAGTCGCTATTCGCCAGTAGCAGTTTCCTATGTTTGTTCAAAAGAGTCGAAAGAGATTTTATTGGTTCTTGTGTTGCACCTATCTTGAGGGTATGTTCCCTTGGAGTTAATCTTGGAGAAGTGTTATTGATGTTCTGTTAAGAGTGCATAAGTTAATTCAGCTTACAGAGAAAGTTCCAATTGTTTTGGTAGAGCCGATAGTGTGTAGCATGCATCTACATTTATTTTATTAGATAGGTCCTAGAATGAGTTGCATGCATAATAGAGCTGACAAAATGTTTGTTGGAGTTTATTATGGTTTCTCTAATATGATTTCAAGGTGGTTCTAATAGGCTGACTTGATTATATCATTTGGAGGAAAGATATTTATAGGCAGTCATTTGTGATTATTGGAGTGTGGTTCATGGTTGATTAAGAAGAGAAGAGCAGAGTGTGCAAAGTGTTGATCCATCAGAAGGTCTATGTGACCAAGTAAAGTACTTATGTTATTCATTGGAATTGATCCAAATAGCAGGTCAAAGAGTAGTTCACCAAGATCTAGATATAGTGGGTATCTGTTATTCAGAAGGTTGTAGCCTTCGCCCATTTGAGCAGTGAGCTCTCAGACAGTGCGTCCTCTCCCCTAACAAGGACTGTTGGTTGTCTTTTCTTTCTACTTGTAGGTTTACACTATGATTGATAAATTAATGTCACTGACTCTATCACCACTCCAAAGTCTGCAAGGAAAAGGGCCAATTAACAAGGATCAAAGAGATCCTCCTACACTTTGAGCCTAGATGCTTAGACAGGTGTACCTTTGATTCACTTCTTGAAAGGAATCACAACATGTTATGCATTATACCCTTTAAAAATTGATTGAAAGATTTTATCATTTATATGTATGGTGGATGATGATGAACTACTTCTAGAGAATAGATCAGTGCCTTAACCTAGGGCATAGAGTCACCCAATAACACATGTCAACTGAGAATCCTAAATCAAATACTCCTGAACTTAGAATAAGTGCTTTGCCTATTATCCCTCTCACTCCCAAACCTGATCATCAAATTCCTATCCAACCATGAACTCGCTGAAATCACCTTGAAGACTTTAATCCTAACTTTTTTAGGAACTCAAAGATAATCCTACAATACTCTTTGTTGACCATATGCTAACCCACTTTGTGATATTAACATATATGAGCCCAAGATTAAAACAAAAAGACAAACATAAATCTGAGATTGGAATCCAGGTGTATTCTCATTAAAATTTGTAGAATCAATACATTACCAGAATAACAAAATGTTAGGAAAAAGACCCAAAATCCAGGCTCTCCTTGTTCAGTCTTTACATTGATTTTCAATATACATCAACCAACTCTTGCAAAATAAAAAATTCAACCATATATACCCCCTAGTCATCTTGGAATCCCAAAAATAGGATGCAACAAGCTATGGATGACTAGGGCAAGGGGTTAGGGTTTTCACCCACCAAACCAACCAAAATACAATCACAATTTAATACAAGGGAGGAAACCCAAGAAACCAGGAGAAAAAAATATCTAAGAATGATCTGTAATCATGGTAATTCCATGAGAAAGTACTAAAAACCATGGATTTGCCCATATTTATCACCCTATTGGGCCACCTACAACATACCTTTGAGCAACAAAATCATGGTACAAACCCCTGCAATTAATCATCAACTTCCTTGGACCACACTACAGCAACAGGCGCCACCAGTTCCACCAAATCCAGCCGCTAAAACAATTAATTTTAGTCCTTCTTGTCGCAGAAAACCCATCTAAAACTTCAAATTTGAAATGCAACGGTTGGTCGACAAGGTTTAAAATGTGACCATCGATTCCTATGTTTTCCTGACAGATCGAGCGGCCCAGATTCATCATTCACAACAGCCATGGGGCCCATTGAAAAGTCTACAGCCACGCTAGCAGTCAACAACCAATGAAAAGTGAGCACACCGGTGTCGCGTAGTATACTGGACCCATTGAATATAAGCCTTTTAATTGAATGGTAAGTGCATGATTGCATGGCCTAAAAAGATTCCATGCAATCATGCGACACCCATAGATCCTACCACATTGTCACCCTTCGAAAGATTCAGGCCCACTAAAACATCCTCGTCACCTTCCCTCTCAGCCAATTAAAAAAAAAACAAATCAGCACCACCTGGCCAATGGTCCCACTGCATCGTTACCCTTCCACCATTGAAAATCATGCATGTTAGCTCCAACTATCAGAGGACCCACCTTCCCTTTGCCACCTGAGAAAAAGGTAAGATCGACAGTTGGTGTAAGATCTCATAGCTCTGACAAAACCCATGAGAACTTACGCCAATCGTAGATCTTCTGCGGATGTCAGGACCCTCAAGGACACACCGACAACCAGGTCCCACTGACAACTACCAAATCACCTCTCAGAAACTAATGAGAAACAAACACGATGGCGTGACCTGGCACTGGACCCATTGAGGAACATCATACCGCTGGCTAATCGGACGGCTGGCATATGATCTCATGGGGGAAGAATATTCTATGAGATCATGCGCCCACCATAGGATCAGAAGAGACTGAAATGCTAGGCTCGTTGGGACAGATGGTGCCTTGTCACTATACCGCATGTCAGAAACTCTGACAACAAGAAGCCTTGCGAAACAATGACAGCCACATAAAATAAAACATGGAACTTAGGAAAAATTAAAATGCCAAGCAGTTAGACTTAGGGAAATTTTTTAAAAGGGGACCCCGACATGAAACCTAATCACAAAACACATAAAGTGAACCTTTTAAAGGCACATGCATTATTAGGATTTAAGTGGCTGAAAAGGTAATAGGAAAAAAGAACAGGGCTAGGGTAAAACAAGGGTTTTATATCCCAATGGCTAGATTTTTCAAATTTCTGACCTAGGGTTTAAGCCAGAGATAGAGAAAAACCTATAGAGACCAGAGGAAAGATGATGAAGCCATGAAAATTATTCTAGGTACTAACAGCGGCTCTGTCTAGGGATGCATGCCTCCTACAGGCATATCAAGGATCTAGAATCACTGGTTAAAGCAGACCACCCACACAAAAATCTAAACAAAAAAGAGCAACAGGACAAAAACCCTACAAACTAAGACAAAACAAGACAGGGGGCAGGCAACTTTACAAAATTTACAAAATATACAGACCTAACTACTGTTCATGGAAAGAATGATACCTTCAATTGAAGTATTTCTTCAAGAATTGTCCATGAACTGGCAATTCTTGAATATCACCATTTAGTTCTTTTACAATGTAGGAATCCTGGCCCCATTTTTCATGAATTAGATATGGCCCTAGCCAGATTGGGTCAAATTTTCCATGTTTCCCTTTATCCTCCAATCTAGCATTCCAAATTAATACCAAGTCACCAGGCTCAAACTTCTTGTCAACAGTCCTTTTGTCAAACAGATTCTTAACTTGTAACTACAACCTGGCATTCTTTGAAGCTGATTCTCTTCTAGTTTCATCCAACCTGATAAGGTCCTCAATTCTTAGTTGCATTTCATCATCTATATCATCATCATATAACTGAACAAACTTATACATTTCTAATAGATTGTTTTGAAGCATCCTTGCATGTATCCCATACACTAAGTCGAATGGTGCACAACAAATTTCCTTCTTCACAGTTACCCTATCAGCCCATACAACTAATGGAAATTTTGAATTCCATGCTCTTTTATTCTTATCAAGGATCCTCTTGAGGATTTTTATCAGGCTCTTATTTGTTGATTCTACCTACCCATTCCCCTGTGGATGATAGGGTGAGGAATATGACATCTGAATTCCTAGACCTTTGCAGAAATCTTTGTATTCAGTAGACTTGAAACACATTGCATTATCACTAACAATCCTCTCAGGACAACCAAACCTTGTGCTAATAGTATTCAATGAGAAATCAGTCACCACCTTACTAGTTGAATTCCTTGTGGGGATAGCCTCTACCCACTTTGTAAAATAATCAGTGGCAACTAAGATCCAAGAATGTCCTCCACTAGACTTGTTTGGTATCTCCCCTATGAAATCTATTCCCCACTGCTGGAAAGGAGCTTGCACCTCAACTGGCCTTAAAGGTACATTACCTAAAAACTTAAGCTTACCAGAGAATCTCTGACAAGCATCACACCTCCTTACCAACTACGCTGCATCCTTGAAGATTATGGGCCACCAGAATCTTGCTCTCAAGATTTTTTGAGCAGTAGTTTTACCCATATAATGTCCTCCACAAACTCCCTCATGCATTTCTTTTAACAACATATCCGCCTGATTTTCATCAACACACTTCAAGAGTATGCAATCCAAATTTTTTCTATACAATTTGCATCTTACAATCACATACTTGATGGCCTATAATTTCAATGTCCTTTTCTTATTATCATCCATCCTTGTTGGAAATTTCATGTTCCTTAAGTAAAATATAATGTCTTGATACTAGATGCAATCATCCATATCACAAGTGTAATCAATCTTAGTTTGGTTTATCTGATTTGCATCAAGATTGGATTGAGCCATCAATTTTGCCAACCCTTGTCCTCTGACCAATTTGGTAATCTAGATATCAATATTGAACTCCTGAATTCTATTTATCCATCTACATCTCCTTCCAGACACCTCCTGCTATGAAAAAATATCTTTTACTGCAGCACTAGGCACAAAGGCAATCACAACTGCTCCCATCAAATAGCACCTAAAAGCCTTGACAACCTTTACTAGTGCATAAGCTTGTTTCTCATTGATATCATATTTCAGTTCAACAGCCTGCAAAGATTTACTAAAGAATGCAATAGGCTGCTCATAACCCTCATTATTTTTCTACAACAAAACTGCAGCAATAGTATGAAAAGATGCAAAAGAAAAGATATGCATTGGAATATTGTAATCAGGTGCCTTAAGCATAGGTGCATCCCTGATAGCCTACTTGATATTCTTGAAAGCTTCATCAAGCTCACCCTCCCATTTAATCTCAGATCCTTTCTTCAACATCTTGGATATTGGCCTGGTAACCTCAGCAAAGTTTGTAACAAATCTTCTCAAGAAATTCACCTGACCAAAGAAAGATTGAATTCCTTTAACATTTTTTGGTCTTTGAATCTTATCAATGGCTGCCACCCTCTCAGGATCAATTTTGACTCCTTTCTTTCCAACCAAATGGCCAAGCAACTTACCCTCAGTGACACCAAATGCACATTTCCTTGGATTTAATGAAATGCCATATTCCAAAGCCCTCACAAATATTTTTTCTAGATGAGTACAATGGTCTTCTTCCTTCTTAGAATAAGAAATTAAATCATCTTGATAAACAATAAGGAAATCATTTATAAAATCTAAAAAGGCAACATCCATTGCCCTCTGAAAAGTTGCACCAGCATTTGTGAGACCAAAAGGCATTCTCACGTAAACATAAGTCCCCCAAGGTGAAGTAAAAGTTGTCTTAAATTGTTCTGATTCTTTTACAATTACTTGATTATAACCAGAGAAACCATCCATCATAGACATTAATTCAGATCCAATCACTCTTTGCAGCATAGCCTCCATATTAGGCAGATAATAGTTATCCTTTAATGAGTTGGTGTTCAAATTTTTGAAATCCACACAAAGTCTGATGTCACCATTCTTCTTCCTGACAGGAACCAAATTTGAAACCCAAGAAGAATGCCTAATGGGCTTGATAATTCCAGCATCTCTTAGCTTCATTAACTCTTCTTGCATCTTAGGTGCCAAAGTAGGATTTATAGGCCTTTGTTTTTGCCTAAAGGGTTTGGCATCTTCTTTCAAAGGAATAACATGTTGGAACAAGTCTTCTCTATAAACCTTTAGGTCATCATATGACGATGCAAAAACATGCCTTAATTTTCTTAGTAGCTCAATCAAGGACTTCCTCACTTTATGAGACATATCATTACCAATGTGAACCTTCTTAGGTGCTTCTTGTGTTCCAAGATTTATTTCTTCCAAATTTATATGATCCTCCTTTTTGGTACCTATCTGAACTTTGTCCTGATTATCAAATATAGTTTCTAGAACAAGTAGTCCCTTAGGAACCTTGTTAGTTTTAAGTTGAATGACTTCATTACCAAGGACAACTTCCTTTCCTTCTGTAGTCTCAACCAAGGCTGAACAATCTAACTCCTAACCATGATACTGATCTTCACAATTCATAAATCTCAAGATATACTGGTCATCTTCAAAAACTTGCTAATTCTTAACATTGTCTGGTATACTAGGCCTAGTCTGAATTTCAACTTTGGAGAGGCCAGCAAAAGTAATATCATTGGGATTGATTGCAATATTGGCCAAAAAATCAGCCATCTTGTTATTACTTCTATCCTTCCACTCAATATTGAAGGCATTAAAATACTCAATCAAATCCCAAACAACATTTCTGTATTGCTTTAACCTTTTGTTCTTGGAAGCATATACTGATCTTATTTGGGACACCACCAATTCAGAATCCCCAATAACCTTTATATATTTAATTCCATGCTTTTGTGCCAATCTCAATCTTAGCAACAATGCTTCATACTCTACTATATTATTGGTACAAAAGAAATTCAATGTGAATGAAAAATTGTAGGTGCTCCTATTAGGAGAAATGAGTAAAATACTTGCTCCTGCTCCATCTTTGTAGCTAGCACCATCAAAGTACATCACCCACAAATCACCCTTCACAGACCTAGAACCAACCTCATCAACAATACATGGCAATACAAGCTCCTTTTCAAGTATAGTGACCTTAGCTCTGAAAGCATTAACATTAGTATCTAGAAAGTAGGTAACCTCATTATCAATATTCTTTTCAATCATATAGGTTACCCTTGGTTCTCTTTCAATCTTAACAAACTGATCATCAATCTTGAAATTTGTAGAAGAGAGATCACACTGCAAACATCCACCCATGGAAGCACTCCTTTTCCTAGATAATAGCATACCATAATGGGGTGGAATTTCCACCACCAAGACACTCATGGTCAATTCTTTCTTTGGATAGGCTGCTAATCTATATGGCATTGCACTTATAGTCCCAATGACTGGTACTTCCCTCTGATCCATTGCACAACATTTGCCTTGATCTGTATCAACTTTGAGACCTAACTTTTCCATAATTTTGAAAGGCATGATAGTATTGGAAGCACCAAAATCAATCATACAATTTCTTAACTTCATTCCATTCACAAGGATACTCAAGAAGAATGGATCTATATTCTCAAGGCTAGCATTGACAGATTTATCCAAGTATATAGGTGGTATGTGAGATACCAATCCTTGGACCTCCACTTCTTTCAAAACTTTATCTTGAGGTTCATTGCATGCAATATCATTACTATGAACATTATCTACCCATGCAATAGCCCCGTCCTTATGTTCAGGGATCCTCAACAATTCTGACAATGGAACCTTGATAGTTATCTAAGACAACATAGCCAACATATCAACAGAAGCAGAGGGAAGAATCTCAATCTGCATTGCTTTATTGTCTTTTTGTCTATCTGATATGTTAGTTGTAGCTGTGACCTTTACTTTTTCAACTTTAGCCATTGTGCCAACTGGATTTTCTATTTCATTAGAAACTTTTTCAATTCCAACCCCCTTAGGTTCCCACTTCTTACCTTTTACATTTTTGAACCTTGCCATATGATCATCCCTTGATCTATTTCCACTGAATTCCCTAGAGTTGGTGTTCTTCATAAACATTCCTGCAACTTTCCCATTTGTATCCTTTGTCACCATGTCTCTAGTTTGCACTTGGGCTATCATTTCTATAGTAATTCTATCCATTTCTTCCTTTGAAGTTCTTCTCAAATTTACTATTTCTAAGGAAGAATTCATGTTACATGTCTTTTCATCAATGTCATCATTATCAGAAAAGACCTCCTAATCGAACAAGGCCTTATTGTGTCTTTTCAAACACACATCTTCTTCTTCATCAATATCAGAATCATCTTCATATCCTAAATATGAAGTTTTCATGTTGCATCCAACATCATCATGAGTTTCTTCTTGATCTAACTCCTCATTATTATCAACCTGATATGCTGGCACGGATTGTGCAACTACACAATGCTCTATAGAATGAGGGGATTGGCATGCTATACACCATGGTGTATCCTCTATGACATTTATAGAGGACCTTTGTAAAGGATCAGGGACAATTCTATCATTATTTCCTCTTACACTAGGGACAATAGGCTTGCCATCCTTCCATTGGGTGTTGTAGGGATAATTCTGCAATCTATTCTGCCTACTGAAATTGTTGTTGAATTGAGGCTTTTCATTGGTAGGAGCATTATTAATTCTATTAGCAGGTGCTCTTAAATCCTTCAATGCATTTAGCACCTTATCCAATTTATCTTCCTCTTGTTTCTTATTTCCAACATTTCTTTCATTATCCTACTTATACTTTTTATCTCCAAATAGCTTCGGATCATCCCTTTTTCCACCCAACTTTCCTAATATTTTCATATTGTTTTCAATATTGATAGCAATCCTAAAAGCATCTCTGAGAGTTGGTTCTTTGAAACTCAACAAATATCCCATCTTTCCATCAAAGGCATTGAAGTATGTGGTCAAACAAACATTGTCATCTAACCTCATAACTTGAAACAACCTATGCACACCCTTTTGAAATCTCATATTGAACTCAGCTGCAGATTCATTTTGATTTTTCCTTATAGCATTGAACTCATTCAACATGAAGCTAGCATTAGGCCTGTCACCATACTATTCCTTGAAACATTTCTCAAAAGAATACCAAGTGTCAATACAACTGTCAGGGAGTCTCTTAAACCAATCTCTAGCATCCTCCACCAAAGATTGAACAAATAATTTCATGACTACATCCTCATGCTCTACCTCATAATCATTTAATACATCCACAAATAACCTAAGGTGTTCTTCACAACTAATAGCATTATTACCAGCAAATTTAGGTATCTTATCTCTTATATCGGTTGGAAAAGCATTTGGGTAGCTAGGTATTCCATCAAAACTAATTTGCCTATAGCCTTCTAATTGCATAGGTCTTCTTTGAAAACTTGAACTAGTGTTAACCCTAGGACCAACATTTACATTTACATTCCCATCTACTTGTGCATTTGACTGTTGCCTAGGATCAACACCTATCTTAGCAGATAGCATTACTAAGTGGAACAATAGTAGTCATAGATGGCATACCTAGTTTAGTATCAGATGGGCCAAGAGCATTTCCAGATGAAGCCTTCAAGAACTGGATCTTTCTTCTTTTTTTTGCAATGGAAGCTTCAATTTCAGCCTCCTCTAATTCTCTTGCTAGGTCCTCATCTTCTTTTCTTCTTCTTTCCATCTCTATATCCTTATTTGAATTGGGTGGTGGGACCCCTGGTATTGTCAATGATTTGCTTGTTTGATGTCCCATCATCTTTTGCTTTCCTTTTTCACCAACAGCAACAGCAGGCCTAGTGATCTAATGCCCATCTTTATCTTTAGGGAGGGAAGCATAACTTTGAACCTGTCTAACCACAGGGCCCTCTTTATCAAACTCATGGTCTTGCAGCAAGTGCTCCTGCTCACTTCTCAAAGCATCAAGATCACCAAAGACATCATGCTGCAAAGTCTTAGGAGTAGAAGCAAGCATCTTGTTTCTCTCCTTCAACTCATTAATTTTTCTAAGAGACTCTCTTTCTATCAGAGCATTCACCTTTTCAGCTTCTCTCTCCTTTTGTAACCTCTTATGTATGGCATCTTGCTCTGCCAACTATAAACTTAGTGTACTTAAATCATCTGGGTCTATCATAATATCATCAGAACTTGATGACACATCCATATCAGTGATATTTTGGTATGGGAAATGGACTTGTCTTGGTCTCATGGGTTGCCTTCTGAACATATCCTCATCAGGATCTAAATTCAGTCCAAAACCCCTTTCTCTAGCTTGTTCATCCTGACCTACAAGTAATGAGCGACCACTATCTAATTTAGAACCTTTATATTATGAATCTTCCTCATTAGAGGATGCAAGTGGTGCTCTATTTCTTGTATTTCTTTGTTCTCTCATGGGAGCACTAGTAGACTCACCATTTCTTCTAATCCAACTCTTCTTTTCCTACCTAGGTAACTATTCCAGAGTAACCTCCAGATTTTTCTTAACAAAGGACCTAGTATTCCTTCTTTTGTCCATGATCTATAGTTTAAAACACTGGTTCTAACCTTTTTGAGTCGCCACCCACCAAAGTGGGAAATCTTTAACTGAATACAATAGGAAAAACAAGAGTCCACTTAAAAACTTTATCTCTAGACTCTCCCCAGTAGAGTCACCATTTTGTTGGTTGTCTTTTCTTTCAACTTGTAGGTTTACACTATGATTGACAACTTAATGTCACTAACTCTATCACCACTCCAAAGTCTGCAAGGAAAAGGGCCAATTAACAAGGATCAAAGAGATCCTCCTACACTTTGAGCCTAGATGCTCAAGTGGGTGTACCTTTGATTCACTTCTTGAAAGGAATCACAACATGTTATGCATTATACCCTTTACAAATTGATTGAAAGATTTTATCATTTATATGTATGGTGGATGATGATGAAATGCTTCTAGAGAATAGATCAATGCCTTAACCTAGGGCATAAAGTCACCCAATAACACATGTCAACTGAGAATCCTAAATCAAATACTCCTGAACTTAGAATAAGTGTTTTGCCTATTATCCCTCTCACTCCCAAACCTGATCATCAAATTCCTATCCAACCATGAACTCACTGAAATCACCTTGAAGACTTTAATCCTAACTTTGTTAGGAACTCAAAGATAATCCCACAATACTCTTTGTTTACCATATGCTAACCCACTTTGTGATATTAACATATATGAGCCCAAGATTAAAACAAAAAGACAAACATAAATCTGAGATTGGAATCCAGGTGTATTCTCATTAAAATTTGTAGAATCAATACATTACTAGAATAATAAAATGTTAGGAAAAAGACCCAAAATCCAGGTTCTCCTTGTTCAGTCTTTACATTGATTTTCAATATACATCAACCAACTCTTGCAAAATAAAAAATTCAACCATATATACCCCCTAGTCATCTTGGAATCCCAAAAATAGGATGCAACAAGCTATGGATGACTAGGGCAAGGGGTTAGGGTTTTCACCCACCAAACCAACCAAAATACAATCACAATTTAATACAAGGGAGGAAACCCAAGAAACCAGGAGAAAAATAGATCCAAGAATGATCTGTAATCATGGTAATTCCCTGAGAAAGTATTGAAAACCATGGATTTTCCCATATTTATCAACCTGTTCAGCCACCTGCAACATGCCTTCGAGCAACAAAATCATGGTACAAACCCTTGCAATTAATCATCAACTTCCCTGGACCACACTGCAGCAATAGGCGCCACTAGTTCCACCCAATCCAGTGGCTAAAACAATTAATTTCAGTCCTTCCTGTCACAGAAAACCCATCTAAAAATTCAAATTTGAAATGCAATAGTCGGTCGACAAGGTTTAAAATGTGACCGTCGATTCCTATGTTTTCTCGGTAGATCTGGCGGCCCAAATTCATCATTTACAACAACCACAGGGCCCATTGAAAAGTCTACAGCCACGCTAGCAGTCAACAACTAATGAAAAGTGAGCACATCAGCGTCGCATAGTATACTAGACCCACTGAATATAAGCCTTTTAATCGAATGGTGAGCGCATGATCACATGGCCTAAAAAGATTCCATGCGATCATGCGATAGCTATAGATCATACCACACTGTCACCCTTCAAAAGATTCAGGCCCACTAAAACATCCTCATCACCTTCCCACTCAGCCAATCAAAACAAAACAAATCAGCACCACCTGGCCAACAGTCCCACTGCATCGTGACCCTTCTACGATTGAAAATCACGCACATTGACTCCAACTGTCAGAGGACCCACCTTCCCTTTGCCACCTAAGAAAAAGGTAAGATTGACGGTTGGCATATGATCTCGTAGCTTTGACAAAACCCATGAGAACTTATGCCAACCGTAGATCTTCTATGGATGTCAGGACCCTCAAGGACACACCGGCAACCAGGTCCCACTGACAACTGCCAAATCACCGCTCAGCAACCAATGAGAAATGAACACGGCGGTGTGACCTGGAATTGGACCCATTGAGGAACATCATACCGCTAGCCAATTGGATGGTTGGCACATGATCTCATGGGGGAAGTGATGCAGGGGCATCCCTGAGGCAAGTCAAAAACCATGGAAGTCACCATGCAAACCATGGAAGTCATCCAATCCTATCAGTTGGAACAAGCACTAGAGTTTCATAATGTCACCTTGTGATGGACAATGATTGATAGTCTAATGGTTTTAAAATGTTTTAAGGCATTTAAATTTGCATAAGGTTTAAGTTTTCTTGTTTGTAATAATGGTTAAAGGATTGATTTTAAGATCTCCTTGTAACCCATCCACTTGTATGACTATGACCCCTTGGTATTGTTATAAACCTTGGGTATCATTAGTCCTTGGATGCAATCTAATTAGTAGGTGTCTATTAAAGTGTTTGTTAGGTGTCCTTAGATGTTTTTAGGAGTTTTGGAAGGCAAAAGAGACTTTAATAAGGTTCCTAAAGTTTAATATTTCACTTTTGTCTTACCGGCAACAAATTACAAAAAATGTAATGCAACTTTAAAAGTTGCTAAGCACATTTTGTCTTTGGTTTTGTTAAACTACTTCAACCATATAATGGTTGAGCCAACCATCTTGGAGAGCCTATTTTAGGCTTCATTTGGTCGAAGAAACACAGAGAGAAGACATTTTGTAAGAAGTTTGCCCTTAAAATCTAATAAAATATCCCTGTTTTGGAGCAATTTCTGTGTATTTTCTTGCTACAGTACAGCTGTACGGATTGGGAGGAGTCAATAAAACCCTCTAAAAGTTGGAGCAATTCCATTAGATGCCTTGAGAGTTGGTTTGGTAAATTTAAGTTGTTTTAAATCAAAGTTATAGCATTTTTTTCTAAAACTGCTATGTGAAACCCTTATTTTCAGGGTATTGATTGTGTACATGGCCATAACTTGAGTTTTATCCATTGAAAATTCTTTGTTTTTGGTAGGATGAAGGTTAGACATGTATATTTTCATATTTCAAAAGCTTTGGAACAGGATATGAAGTCTGTGAATTTTGGGAGCAAGCCTAGATCAAAGACTTCTTTGTTTTTTACTAGGATTTAGATACATTGTGAAAAATCAGAGCATAGCGATGGATGTTGGAGCACAAAATCTATTTTTCTTGAATGCATAGAGTGATTTGAATATCCTAAAACTCTAACCTTGGTTTCATGAACCCATTTTCAGTGACTTTGTTAAGAAACCCACACCTAAGGCATGCATTAGGTCTGCAGGACTTTATGAAGAAACTGAGGTGCAGGAGTGAGATCAGGGTCTGAGTTTTGGAGGTCATTTAGAACACCAAAAAGGGTGTCTAGAAAACATATAAGTTCATTTGGTCATTTGTTAAATTGCAAAGTTATTGGGGTAAAGCAGGTTTAAGAGACCTAGTTGAGTTCCTAGGTGCTTTAAGGATTTCCAAGTTCCAAGCTTTTGGGTGATCAACCAATGGTTGAAATTGTTTATTTTAATGATGTTAAAGATGATAATGACTTTTGAATGGTCTGTCATTGCCTAAAACAGTGAGAGTCTTATTGGATGGAAAAACAGGGAACTTGTCCCTAAGAGCTCATTTTGAATCAAGTTTGATTGAGTGTCTAAGTTGTTGAGGGTACAATGAAACCTTCTAATCCATGTTATTGCAGAGTTTACACCTTTCCATATTGGGATCAAAACCTAAATGAGTGATTGAACCAATTTGGTGTCTTGAAATTGGGTTGGGCTAAAGACCAAGTTTCTTGCTGACCACTCTGCATCAAGTGGTATCAGAGCATCAGTTAGTAGGTCTTTTGAGTAGGGTGCATAACTAGTTGACAAAATGCCTCCTAAGGGACAAATGGCTAGGGAGATGGAGGAGTTGAAACAAGAGCTTGAAAGGGAAAGAAGGGAGAAGAGAGAACTTGAAGCTGCCAAAGAGAGGGAAGAAAGGCAAATGAGAAGGGAAAGATTGCAATTTATTGCAAGGATAGAGACATTAGAAAAGGAAAAACAAGAGATGGAGCAAAGGAATCATGAAGAAGAAGAAGTGGGTAACTCTAGTCAAGAGCATGAGGTAGCCGATGACCTTGAAGAAAGAAGGTTTGTGAAGATAATCAAAGCAGTGCAAGGTAGTGGGATAAAGAATCATATAGATTTGCCACTTTACCAAGGAAGGATGGATAGTGAAGAAGTGCTAGGGTGGATTGAAGCCCTTGAAAACCATTTTGATCTTGAGGATGTTGAACCTGACAAGAAGGTAAAAATTGCCAAAGCAAGGTTGAGAGGTACAGCCTTAACATGGTGGACTAGTGTTCAAAGAGATAGAGAGGAAAGAGGTTTGAACAAGATTGCTGATTGGGATAGAATGAAGACAATGATTAGGAGTCAATTTCTGCCCTCAGATTTAGCCATACAGATAAAGATGAAGAGAAACAACTTGAAACAAAAAGATATGGATGTGATGACTTACACCGAGCAATTTCACACCCTGAGCATAAGGGGAGGAGTGGAAGATGAAGATGAAAAGGTTGCTAGGCACTTCAATGGACTGAAATACAGTATCCAAGATGAAATTGGTTTAAATGTACCAAGAACCATTGGTGAATGTTTTCAACTTGCTGTTAGAGCAGAGGAGAAGTTAAAGAGGAAGATTGATAGGCAGGGTAATCAGAGAGGAGGAGGTGCCATGAGAGGAAGAGGTGGTAGAGGACAACTTGAGGTTGCAGCAAATCAGGATAAAGAAAAAGGTAAAGAAGTGGTGACTGAGACAAGAGGAAATTTCAGAGGAGGAAGGACAGGAGGAAGAGGTCCTAGTATCTTTAATGGTACATGTTTTACTTGTGGAAAGGTAGGGCATCAATCTTATCAATGTCCTGAGAAGATGAAGGATAAAAGGGTACATTTGGTCCAAGAAAACAATGAAGAGCATGAAGAAAGAAAAGTTCATACAGTAGGTCCAATTGTGGAAGGAGAATTTCTGATGTTTAGAAGAGGACAGCAGCAGCACAAGCAGATCAAACCATCATTGTTCAGAACAAACTGCCTTAGTCATGGCAAGGTATGCAAATTGATTATTGATTTAGGTTCTTTTGACAATTTGGTATCATATGAAATGGTTAATAAGCTAGGTTTTAAAAAATACCCTATAGATAGACCCTATAAAGCATCTTGGGTCAGTAATGCTGAAAACATCATTGTGAGAGAACAAGCAGTGGTAGAATTTTCCATAGGACCATACAAAGATCAAGTTGTGTGTGATATTATTCCAATGACATGCAGTCATATTATCCTTGGTAGGCCATGGCAAGCCTCAAGGAACACCATTCACTTTGGGGCATCAAATGTTTATCTTGTGCATAAGGATGGAATGAAATACAAACTAACACCTTTGCCTAGTCAAAATGAAGAAAAGATAATTTTTTTTGGCAACAAAGAGTATGTTAAGTTGCAGGATCAGAAGTATAGGGGTCATGACATGGTTCACTTTCCATTAAAACCTTCTTGCTTGCTTGTGAAGAAGGAAACCACTCCAAGTACAGTGCAGAGTTTTTCTTGTCAATAGGCAGCAGCAATAAATGAGACAGTGACAGAGGAAGGAGTACACATTGGTACAATTTGGTGTCCTAGAATATTGTCACTACAAGCAGGGGTGCAAAGAACATTGAAGACTGCAGTACACTGTCAAGGAAATCTGCAACAACAGCAGCGTGGCAAACCTCTGACAGAGAACACAAATGTTTGTCTTAAGATAGTCAACAAGGATGTTGTCATGAAGGGAAACCAACCTCAATGTATTTTTGCTTCTAATCAATGTCTTGTAAGATGTTCTATTATGCAGGATCAGGGCTTGAAGATGAAGACTAGAAGAATGCCCTCTAGAAGAATGGGTTGTCAAAGGACAATTGCTTTCAACTCTTGGGACAAGAGTCTTTTTCAAGGTGGGGTGTTTGATGCAGGGGCATCCCTGAGGCAAGTCAAAAACCATGGAAGTCACCATGCAAACCATGGAAGTCATCCAATCCTATCAGTTGGAACAAGCACTAGAGTTTCATAATGTCACCTTGTGATGGACAATGATTGATAGTCTAATGGTTTTAAAATGTTTTAAGGCATTTAAATTTGCATAAGGTTTAAGTTTTCTTGTTTGTAATAATGGTTAAAGGATTGATTTTAAGATCTCCTTGTAACCCATCCACTTGTATGACTATGACCCCTTGGTATTGTTATAAACCTTGGGTATCATTAGTCCTTGGATGCAATCTAATTAGTAGGTGTCTATTAAAGTGTTTGTTAGGTGTCCTTAGATGTTTTTAGGAGTTTTGGAAGGCAAAAGAGACTTTAATAAGGTTCCTAAAGTTTAATATTTCACTTTTGTCTTACCGGCAACAAATTACAAAAAATGTAATGCAACTTTAAAAGTTGCTAAGCACATTTTGTCTTTGGTTTTGTTAAACTGCTTCAACCATATAATGGTTGAGCCAACCATCTTGGAGAGCCTATTTTAGGCTTCATTTGGTCGAAGAAACACAGAGAGAAGACATTTTGTAAGAAGTTTGCCCTTAAAATCTAATAAAATATCCCTGTTTTGGAGCAATTTCTGTGTATTTTCTTGCTACAGTATGGCTGTACGGATTGGGAGGAGTCAATAAAACCCTCTGAAAGTTGGAGAAATTCCATTAGATGCCTTGAGATTTGGTTTGGTAAATTTAAGTTGTTTTAAATCAAAGTTATAGCATTTTTTTCTAAAACTGCTCTGTGAAACCCTCATTTTCAGGGTATTGAGTGTGTACATGGCCATAACTTGAGTTTTATCCATTGAAAATTCTTTTTTTTTGGTAGGATGAAGGTTAGACATGTATATTTTCATATTTCAAAAGCTTTGGAACAGGATATGAAGTCTGTGAATTTTGGGAGCAAGCCTAGATCAAAGACTTCTTTGTTTTTTACTAGGATTTAGATACATTGTGAAAAATCAAAGCATAGCGATGGATGTTGGAGCACAAAATCTATTTTTCTTGAATGCCTAGAGTGATTTGAATATCCTAAAACTCTAACCTTGGTTTCATGAACCAATTTTCAGTGACTTTGTTAAGAAACCCACACCTAAGGCATGCATTAGGTCTGCAGGACTTTATGAAGAAACTGAGGTGCAGGAGTGAGATCAGGGTCTGAGTTTTGGAGGTCATTTAGAACACCAAAAAGGGTGTCTAGAAAACATATAAGTTCATTTGGTCATTTGTTAAATTGCAAAGTTATTGGGGTAAAGCAGGTTTAAGAGACCTAGTTGAGTTCCTAGGTGCTTTAAGGATTTCCAAGTTCCAAGCTTTTGGGTGATCAACCAATGGTTGAAATTGTTTATTTTAATGATGTTAAAGATGATCATGACTTCTGAATGGTCTTTCATTGCCTAAAACAATGAGAGTCTTATTGGATGGAAAAACAGGGAACTTGTCCCTAAGAGCTCATTTTGAATCAAGTTTGATTGAGTGTCTAAGTTGTTGAGGGTACAATGAAACCTTCTAATCCATGTTATTGCAGAGTTTACACCTTTCCATATTGGGATCAAAACCTAAATGAGTGATTGAACCAATTTGGTGTCTTGAAATTGGGTTGGGCTAAAGACCAAGTTTCTTGCTGACCACTCTGCATCAGGAAGAATATTCTATGAGATCATGTGCCCACCGTAGGATCAAAAGAGACTGAAATACTGGGCCCGCTGGGACAGATGGAGCCCTGTCACTATACCGCATGTTAGAAACTCTGACAACAGGAAGCCTTGTGAAACAATGACAGCCACATAAAATAAAAGGCGGAACTTAGGAAAAATTAAAATGCCAAGCAGTTAGACTTAGTGAAATTTATTAAAAGGGGACCCCGACATGAAACCTAACTGTGAAACACATAAAGTGAACCTTTTAAAGGCACATGCGTTATTAAGATTTAAGTGGCTAAAAAAGTAACAGGAAAAAAGAATAGGGCCAGGGTAAAACAAGGGTTTTATATCCCAACGACTAGATTTTTCAAATTTCTAACCTAGGGTTTAAGCCAGAGACAGAGAAAAACCTGCAGAGACCAGAGGAAAGATGATGAAGCCATGCAAATTTTTCTAGGTACCAACAAGGACAATTGTAAAAGACTCCTAACAGGGTCCGACCCTTAACTAGGTCTACTATACTTAATATATTGTAAAGCTACTCCTAATAGGGTAAAGGATCTTCTAGCAGGGATCATTATACACTAGTACAGAATATTAGTAGGTATCAAGTCCCACCAGGGTTTTTACCTATTTGGGTTTCTTTGTAACCAAAATATTGGTGTTGTGTTCAAGTGTTCTTTCATTGTGTTTATGCTTTATGTTTATGTATACTTAATTGGATAAAGAATTGAAACTTGTAGATAATCGATTCACCCCCCCCCCCCCCCCCCCTTAGTTATCTCTTGGGACTATTCCTAACACATGTTTATATACTTTATGGATGACAATATAAATTATGGATGTTATTTATGTGATCGATGTCATGGTTATGGTTTGAGTATTAAGGGAGATGACAATGATTTATATGATTTTATTATGTTATAATTTTTAAATATTACATATATTACTTATATGAAAATATAATGTATATTAATTGTAAAATAAATAAATAATTTCAATAAAAATTTATAATTAGAATAAATTATAAGTGTTCTAAAACTTGTCATTAAATACAATATTATTGTACCATCCTAAATTTTAAGCATCTATAATTAGATGCTCAATTAGGCCCCATTTTTGCATTCTTGAGATTTCATGTCTATTATGCTTGATCTAGTAACACATCTCATCTATTTATGCCATCCTTTCACCCTTGTGATCTCCCCATTCAAATTATGGCATATTTCCTTCAGCAAAAAATGCCCTAGGCAATATGTTCCTAGGAACAAAATGCCTTGGGTAATCTATTCATCGAGATTTGGGCCCAAATTCAAATGGGTGGCCCATTGTAGTGTTTTAGCAGGATATTAGAACCTATATTGGCCTCCTCTAATTTTTGAGCCCTAATATATTTAAAGGGGTATTAAAGTGGTCTGTCTATCCCTATTTGGACATCCACAAGCAAGAATTCAAGAGCCAAGATCATAATTTAACAATCAAAACTGATCATACTAGTCTCAAATATTTTTTGAACCAGAAGGCCTTGTGTGAAATTCAAATGAAGTGGGTAAACAAGTTACAAGCTTATGATTTTGACATAGTTTTGGTTGAAATTAAAATAGATTAAAAATATTTAATATCAATTAAGAGTGCAAAATATTCTTGGGCTTCCAACATTTTAGAGGGTGCTACACATGATGATAGATATACAATTCAAAATGACCTCATCTTTTATAAAGGTAGAATATTCTTAATGCCTAATTCAAAATTCAAAATGGTAGTCATAAAGTCTTTTCATGACATTCCAATAGCTGGTCATCCTGGTTCTTTTAAACATACATGAAAATCAGGGAGAGGTTTAGTTGGAAAGGTCTTAAAAATGAAGTTCTAAAGTTTGTTTAGGATTCTCCAATGTGTCAAAAAAATAAATATGAACACACATATCTTGTTGGCTTATTGCAGTCCCTACCAACTCCCAACCAAAAATAGGAAAGTATTTTAATGGATTTCTCTACCAAGTTACCCAACATAGAAGGGAAGAATTGTATTGAACTAGTGTAGTTCATAGGTTAACTAAATTTGCCCATTTCATTGCAATTTTAGCAATATTTACAAAATTTCAATTGGTAGATTTATTTTTAAAGGATTTTTTTAGACTACATGGGTTACATCATGTTGGTAAATAGATTTATCACTGCAGATTCTTTCTTCAGTATGACCCTATTTTCCTTGTGAGCAGTGACAACTGTGCCAACAATTAGAGATATTGAATTTGATCACAATCAAATGGAAACCTTCTTCTACATTTGAGAGGGGAAGCTCCCTCGTATGATGGGGGCATTTCAATTTTTTGTGTACTTTTCCCTTGAAACTACAAAATGAGACAAAATAAAACTAAAGAAAACAAATATGAGAATCCCCAATAATAGACATATGAATACTAGTTGATATTCACAATAGAAGATGATTATAAAGGGGTTCTAAGTACATAAATGAAATGATGAATAAAATATGCATAAAAAACCTTAACACACAAAAATATAAGCTATTCTAGTACATTCACACCAAGATACCAAGAACTGTTCATGCATTTTTCCAAATCAATTGCATAGATTAGAAAATGCTATTGGATACCACCTGTTGGCACTTCAATTTTTAAACCATAAAATCTTACATTTCTTTACAAAATTGAAACATCTGTGCATTATCCTAAAATTAAGAAAAATTCATTGTAAAAAACCCAAAAAAAACCTTGCAAAAATCCCAAAGCTCCCATTCAAATCCAAAAATCCCTAATTAAAAAGCCAGGCATGAAAAAACCCTCAGTGCATTTGCTTTCATGAGAAAACCCTAGGTCGCTCTTTTATAATCTATTTGAGCGTTACTTTTTTATGTCACTTAAGTTCCTAAAATGCATGTGTTTTCTTTTTATCACCAAGCGGGGTCATGTTCTTAACATTTCATATTACCTAGGCCTGACCCCTTTTTAATTTTTTCTAAGTCAAAAAGCCTGGTGATGTTACTAAATATTCCTAAGTACTTAAATACTTTATCTCCTAATGTTTGACATTATATTCAGCTTTGAATCTTGAATCTTGATCGAATGGTTGTTGCATGTTTGCATGGAATCTTTTGAGCCTTTGCGATCATGTGACAACCGTTGATCTTGTATAAATCTTAGCACGATTGTCAAGTGGGACTGTTGCTAGGTGTACACAAGTGTTCGCTCATAATTGGCTGTGATATTTGCTAACATGGAAACTATCATTAAGACTACCACTTGGTAAGAAAAATTTGTATGTTCTCTTGCCGAATATTGTGACGTGGCAACTTCTCATTGGTTAAGTAAAATGGGCACGATTTTAGAAGGATCTGCAGGACTGACAGTTTGCAAAAAATTGGATGGTTTTCGCATGTTCACATGGAATCTTTTCAATCCCTATGATCATGTGACAACCATTGATGTTACTTTATTCCTAGGCATAAGAAAAAGGTGGGTTTGCTACTAGGTGTACACACATGGCTGTTGTTGATTGGTTGAAGGTATTTGCTGATGTGGAAGATGTCAGTAGCATTGGCACTTGGTAAGAAAAATTTACATGTCTACTTGTCGGATATTGCAACATCGACGTTCCTGATTGGTCGAAGTAAAGTGGGGCCGGTCACTTAAGGTAACAACAATAGATGGAAGATCTAACGGTTGTTGCATGTTCGCATGGAATCTTCTGAGACCTTGCGATCATGTGAAAACCATCGATTTGGTATCAAGGCCATGATGCAGAACTTTGTGTCTAGTCATAAAGGGAAAATAACAGTGACCATCGGATGGAGCATCTAAGAGTAGTAATAAATCCAAAGTATCAAGTGGGTCCTGGATGACACGATTAACAGATTGACGTCGATACATTTTGATCGAACAATTGTCACATGTTCACATAGAATCTTTCCAAGCCTTGCGATCATGTGACAGCCGTTAGATTATGTTTTAAAAGGAATCAACTGTCCAAATTCAAACTTGAAGCAAAGTTGGTGCAAAATTCAATTTTTCCTATTGACCGATGACAGTTCAATTTCTCAGAGAAGTAATGGCTAGATCGTGTGGAGTAAACTGCTGAAAGGACTAGTTTTGATTACTAATATATCAAAGATTTACACTTTATTTGAAACCACAAGGAGATAAGATTGGCAGAGAATTAGGTGAGAAGATTTGCAGAAGCTGGTTGACATTTGCTGAGAAAATTCTGAAAAAAGGTTGGTGAATATCCGTGCAAATCTTTTTCATGTTAAAAGCATTATAATTTTGTTGTGTTTCTTTTGCACAAACTATAAAGATTTTATAAACACAAAAATGCCACCGAGAAAGGAATTATCTGCTAAAACTAATTACATTAAGAGGGGTCTACATGAGGATTTGTTACAACTATTACCCAGTTCAACAATTGATACAGTAAAGGCCAAGCAATTGATGCCAAAGGAACCTAGGGTGAAGGTAGAAAATGGCTTGTATGACATGGGGAATTACATAAGAGATGCTAAGATTGGCACACTCAATGCAAGTGGCACTTTTGATATCACTGGTTTAGCATTGTTCAAAGTAGGGTTTAGCCAGAGAAATGCCCCTCCTCCTAACAAAAATATATGGCAGTTTGACCTAGGCAATCTTGTGGTGCCCGACGTTTTCCTAGATGCAGATTTAATGATTTAGGTTGCAAAGAATTATGACCCAATTACTAGAATTGTTAGGGATGCTAAAGGAAACTTGTTAATGAACATCTCTGTTGAAGAAATCAGGAGGGTTTTTAAGCTAAGTGAGCCCTCCAATAACCTAGAAAAATTAATTTGAAGAACTGAAACAAGCATATAATGCACAAAGGGATTATCTCAGAAGTGGTCCCGTGAAGGAATTTTGTGACAAAATTGGGGGAATAATTGCCAAGGGACCAAGTACATAGGAGCCCTTCAAAATAGAGTATTTTAACTTAAGAGAAAAAGGTGCATATTGGTCATTATGTCAAGCCTTTGGAGAAGATGTAGAGGAAAGAATGCTAGTACATTTTATGTACATGATGGTCCAAATTTTACACCCATTCCTATCAGTTACTTTTCACTATGTCCCTTACATCGTTGATTTAATTCATAATGGATTAATAGGAATCCAAAAAAACAAAGTTGATAAGCCATTATGTTGGTATTCTTTCATGATGCATATGTTCTTATTTAAGGGTGCCAGTTACTTTGAGAAGGAGATGGAATTATTGAAACAAAAGGATGGTGAAGACATGTCAGTCCAATTGTGGAGCCTCACAATGACATGGGATAGGGAGGATCATAGTCTCATTAACTTTGATAGATGCTTTGCAGCCAGACTAAGAAAATTGTTTGTCCATGAAAGCCCAAGAATCCCAATTGCCTTAGTTGAACTTGTCAGGCCAAAACAATTTGCCCAAGGCCTCAAAATTGTCCATAATTGGGGGGATTTCATTTTTTACGCTGTTTCTACTATTATCAGATTATATGGTTTTAAAGGGGTTCCATTCATTACAGAATTCATTAGACAACTGGGAGACATTGAAAATAACACTCTCACAGGTAAGGGAAGAGGAAATCTATTCCCAAATGTTACAATTTCCCACCAATTCATAACCACACAAGGTGGCTGGCTTCATATGGATCAAGTCTTGGCACCATATCATATGGCTACTTCAGTTGTTAGGAGGGGTTTTACAATGAAATGTTTAAAATAAAGGTCAGGTGCTCTTTGATAAATCAAATTTTTAACTTCCCTAAGGATATTATTAGAAATATCCCTAATATACAAGAGCAAGAAATCAGAAAAGAAAAATAGCTGGTATATAAGAAGACCTTGGATTTTGTCCAGCAGTTTGGCCAGGGATATGATCCCTTAAAGAGCATAAATCCCATGGGTAAGAAGATAGACACTCTCATGGATCATTTTCATGAAGTTTATCAAACCCTCAATGAGAAAAAAGAGATAGTCATGAGGGATAACCCAGAGAAGGCTCAACCATTATTGAGAAAACTTGCATTTGCAAAAGTATTACCACTAGCAAGTACATGGTACAGAAGAAAATTGGTTATAATGTGATAGTACCAGAGCCTAACAAACCAAAAAAAACAAAGAAAAAGGAGGATATCCCTTCTACATCGCAGTAGGTGGAGAAATACAAGGAGGTTGTGGAGATTCTAGACTCACCTCAGGATCAACCAGCTGAAAATGTTCTTGAATCCCCACCTCCCACCAAGAAACAAAAGCTAGAAGAGAGGCCTCAACATGTTGAGGAAGTTTACTCTCATTCCCAATCACTTCTGAATATCATGGATGATCAAGAGGTCACATAGTAGGTACAATAGTTGGGATCTCTAGGTCAAATTTTCATGAGCTATGAGGAGATAAATGAGGGGGTGCCAGAGCCACCAAAAGAACCCGAATTGGATCTAATAGTGGGAGAGATGGCAGGCACAGAATTGGACCTAATAATCAAACAAGCATGTGATGAATTCCTGGCTGATGATGCCTTTGTAAAGGGTAGAGAATTCATGCAATTTTTATGGAAATTGAACATTAGTTAGTTTGAAGAAACATGTGAGAAAAGGCATGAGGAAAATCCAGACAAGAACCTCAAGATCATAGAGGATGAGGTAAGAAAAGAAATGATAGATAGATTTGAGAAAGTCACTCTAGAATAGGGGAGAGACTTGGTGAGAAACTCAAGAGTCAGACCACACCTATTCATAAGACCAAGGAGGAGGTAGGACAGACCATTAAGGGAGTCACTTTCAGTAATGACCATCAGGCCTTGGTCATGTGGTCCGTAAAAAATAATGGAGACAATAAAGGAAAATAGATTACTAGGGGTGATCTCACTGGTAGCCTAATAGTCAAAAGGGTTATTGATACTTCTATAGTTGAGGCATCAAGCATGGTGGTAGCAACAACTCAACTAACAACAAGAGTGGCAGAAAGGGAAGTCAAGGAAAAGGAGAAGCTTACACTAAGATTGGAAACAACTTGTTGAAGGCTTATGGGGAGCTAAGACAGGGCATATATGACAAGGATACATTAATTGCAGACTTGAAGAAGAGGTTAGGTGAGAAAGGCCCAATTCAAGCATCAGGGAAATTACAAATTTCCTCTTCCCCTGCTGGACCTTCTTCTTCAAGCCCTATCATTAAATACCCCCTCTCCCCTCTTCCCCCTTCTATAGGTGATGAAGACATAGAGCAAAGGGAGAAACAAAGATATGAGAAGAGAATAAAGGACACAATCCTACATTTTGTTGCAAATGTAAAACCAAAAGAGGTTTATAGAGTTGCTAAGAAAATGTCTGACATTTTGATCTCTTTTAAGAAAGAGAGCCACTGTAGACCCAATCTTGGAAAAATGGGCTGCTAGAAAGAATAGGTTGAAGGGTTGCTGGAAGAAGTTGAGTCCCACTTTTGGCCAAAAAGTGGAAGTGTTTTTCCTATTTTTCAAAATTTATGTCAATTGATGTCCAAATTTGAAGCACTTAAAGATTGAATCTTGGAAAACTTTAGTTATATCAAATTTAGTGCTTGGAATCTAGTTTTCAAATATGTAATTTTTTTTAATACTCACATGGTATAAATTGAATTTTAGTATGCATGTCTAAAAACCACTTTTTCAAAATGTTTATTTCAAGACCACACCTTATGCATGTATGGACACCCTTTTTTGAAGTAAATGAATGTATTTTGGGGAATCCTTTTGGGAAAAGGTACCTAAAACACTGAAGATTGGTCAGGATATTTTTTCTTATTTTTTTATTGAATATTTTTTTTTTATTAATTTTTCATTGACTATAAAGTACATTTTTGAAACCTCTGGTGTACAGACACCATAATTTGATGATAACTTCACCTTTTTTCAATTTTTTTTTTTTTAAATTGAAAAGAATTCTATCTAGTTTGGTCACATATAACTCATTTTTCAAAAAACCAAAAATTAAAAAAGTTATTAAAGTTTTAGTTAACCTTGGTATTTCAAGCTTAGGTACCACTTTGGCTTAATAAATATTGTATAAATATTAAATTTTATCATATCACTATAAATTTATATTTTTATTATCTGCACAATAAGAGCTAAAATGGGTTTTCATTTTATAAAAAAATTCATCTGGGATGTTGTTCTAAAAATTATGGCAAGGCGGAAATTTTTCTATGTAATGCCTTAGCCATTTTTTTGCAGGTTGAAGCACAGGCTTGGTCCCACCAAGCCTGTCCCAAACCGAAACCCAAAGTAGGAGGTAAGGTTCCCACCTATAGATTTACAAATCGAGCGCCCATTATTTAAATTCAAAAAATGGGCGCCCGTTTTGTAAATCTAAGAACGGTCCCATAGATTTACAAATCGGGTGCCCGTTATTAGATTCAAAAAATGGGCGCCCGTTTTGTAAATTAAGAACGGGCACCCATTTCTTAAATAACCGTTGCAGCAAAAAAAACCTAGACTGTGGGCCTAATCTAATCATTGGTGACTTTTGATGTTGTATTCTATCGATTTGCAGCAAACAAACTGAATATTTCTGCCATCATTCCTTTTTTTTGTCTTACATTGGATCTCACATTCAGAAAAGATTGTTTGATTTCAAATTTTGATGCAAAAATGGGATCAAACCGACGTAGAAAGATGTCAATGAAGGTTCTGACACTTGAGGAGGTTGCACAAAATAGAGAGGAGGCAAAACGACAACGAGAAAGAAGAGAGAGACTTCGAAATGCAAATAATGTTGGAGTATCGAGTTCAACAATTGTTTCAGAAAAGGAGGATAATGAAGACATCATAATGGATGTAGAGGTTGAAGAAGCAAAATCAGGTGCATCTTCGAATCTAGTATTGGATATGGGTATGTCTTTGGAGCCAACTATTACAACTTATTCTGATAAAGATATTCATGCTTTGCTAGAAGTGGGTTACAATAGAAATGATTTAAATTTTATTCCTGAAAATAGATTAACATGTTTAATTTCAAAAATTAGTAATGTTTATCCTAATGATAAAGGAACTAAAAGTCAAACCCCAATTGAAACTAAAAATGAAACACCAATTTAGATTGAAATCAACAATGAAAATGTAGACATAGAAACACTGATTGAAAAAGAAACTCATTTAAATGATAATGAAATAAATGAACAATTTCAATTAAAAACTGATGTGTTAGACAATTTGTGTGGTTTGGTTTCATCAAGACAGATTAGGACACACGCGAGTAGATTGTTTAGATAATTTCTTTATAATAAGAAATTTGGGTTTCAATGTCAATTAATGTTACAATTAATTAAAATGTCTAAAATGTGAAAAGTAATGAAGAGGTTAGGCATTTATGTGAAAACTAAGAAGAAGGATGAGTCTCTAAAACAAGTTGTATCAACTGTTGCTAGTGCCTTTGACACAATTGGAAAGAAAAGTCATTCTAAAGATAGTAATGCGGCACGACGAGCAATAACAACAGCTTTAGTAAACAAAACTACTACTGATAAAAGAATGATTTCAAACATAAGTGGATATCTTAATATTAATCATAAAACTTTAGCAAGAGCTGTAAAGAGAAGAGTTAACTTTGAGAGTGATCCGGAAAACCATTTATGGACCTTCAGTGGTAGACTCGCAAGGTCTGACATGAAACTTACTAGTGAAGTCAAAACTTTGATTGAAAAATTTTGGCACGATAATACAAGAGTATCCCCTAATGCAAGAGATTTTCTTAAATTAAGAGTCGGTTCAAAAGTTCATGATCCACATCCAAAACACCTTTTAGATATGACTCAAATAGAATTGTATAAAAAAATTTGGATGATAAGGTGTTAACTATTAGTATTAGTCAAAGATCTTTTGAAAAATGTAAACCATGGTATGTGAGGATTAACAAAGAAAGAATCACCTGTTGTTGTAAAACTCATGTTCAATTTCGTTATCATTATGATGTTTTTCGATCTATACATTCTACTATGCATACTAATGAAATGTTGCAGGAATGTGATATAAATATACCACCTAAAACTGTAAAAGATTTTATATCAAATTTATTTTGTAACCCACCTAATGAGAAATTTTATCTTTTGAATGCATGTGTTTCTGGTGTATGTAATTTATGTGGCAATCTTATATTATTAGATGAATGTTTGCATGAGAATATTTCATTTGATTTTGTACAACAATTAGTTGATGTACAAAGATTTAAAACTATTGAGTATCCATTGAAGGATGGAAAAGTTGGAAAATGGTGTGACCTAATAACTGAAAAACTTAGTGTTAATGCTTTTATGAATGAATTCAAGAGTAAGGTCATACCTAAATATGTGAAACACTCTCACAATTCTAGATGGCTTGATGGACAATTTCAGATATGCAAGAATACATTTCCAATTGGTAGTATACTGTCAATTGTTGACTTTGTAGAAAACTACACGCTTGCACCACAAGATGAGATCCAACCACAATATTATAATTCAGTGCAGGTGACAATTTTTGTTCATATTGTCTATAGACATGCACCCGATAGTACAGAAGAGGATCAAAAAATATTGAGAGAGTATCATTTCTATATGAGTGATAATAAGTTACACTCATCGAAGTTTGTCCAATATTACTTTAATACCTTTTATGAAAATTGAATGGAGAGAGAAATTCATATAACACAACATCTAATATGGTCAGATAATTGCACAGGACAATTCAAGAATGCTAGAATGTTTTATTGGTTGAGTAGGATGCAAAAGAAAACAAATATCCAACATATCTAGAGTTTTTTTGAGGCTGGACACGGGAAGGGAGAGCATGATGGTGCCAGTGCATGTGTTAAGAGAGCCCTTTGTAGAGAGCAACTCAAATTTGAGAAAAAATCAAAATTTAAAGATGCATGTGCAATTGTTGAATGGTGTAAAACAAGTTTGTCTATAGGATCAAGTCAGAACTCTACAATCAGACATTTTTTCTGGCTAGTTGAAGAGAAGGATATCCTTTCAAGATATGATTGTAATACAATCAGTGGATTGGCTAAATGGCATTCATTTAGGAGTTCTAATTCTAACACTTGGACTATATGGACTAGGGAGCTTGCATGTTTTTGTCAATTTTGTGTTATAGGTGAATGAGAAGAATGCAAGAATATAGAATGAGTTGAAGAATGGCAACAAAAATCCTTAACACCTAGTGAGAGACAAGATGAAGATGTTATAATAAATGAAGACCTGGATCATGCCTTTGCATCAGAAGATTATGATCGTGTTTCATAATTTAATACAATTTAATGTAAAACTTTAAATTATACATTAGTTACATTTGTATGTAGAGGAATTTATGATTATATATATTTGAATTATAAACTTTTAAACAAGTTTTATTTACAGTGCACATGTACTTAACATTTTGTTTTGCAGGACATGTGTATGCTGTTGTTGCACCTGAGGATAATGAAGAGCAGATAGAGTATTGGTTAGCTCAATGTGTAGAACCCAAGAAAAAGTTGATATGTCATCAAGTAGATGATAATAATTTTCAGTATCCAATTGGGTCTACTGTGGTAGTTGGTACATGGCTACGCAAATACCTAACAAGAAGGAATGGTTTACCATCTTTTGAAGACTACCAATCAGAAAAGAAGATTATACACTATTCCCATTTGGTAGTGGCAACAAATATCAAATTGGAAAGATACAAAGGGAGACCTGCTAATAAGATTTTATGGACACTTTCAATGGAAGAGCATGAGGCAATCATAGACGCATTGCAGAAAAGAGAGGATGCTGATGGTACATTAGGTTGAATGAAATTTATACATGTAAGTTTTTATTCAATTGTCTTATTAACTTTCAAATTAAAATTAACTTTAATAAATGAACTTGAGTACAAAAATTCTAACATTTTAACTTGTTTATTTTTATGATGTAGATTGTCAGGAAGAACATAGATCTGCATTGCAGAAGATAGAGGATGTTGATGGTACATTAGGTTGAATCAATTTTATGTGATGTAAGTTTTTGTTCAATTGTCATATTTGTATATATATGATTTCTATATGTCTTCTTTCAAGTGACATAATTTATAATTTAGAGATATAGATTTGAAATTAAAATTAAATTTAACTTTAAATGAATTTCTATAAATTCTAACATAATTTCAACATGTTTATTTTTGTGATGCAAGATGGACCTAGAAGAACATATCTACATGAACTATTTATGTAGTACAATGCACTCTTGTTGTAAATTCATAACTTTGTATTCACCTAATTTTGTTGTAGATATTAAACTATGCACATTGGTTCTAGATTATGTTCACTTAATTGATCTCATTACTTAATTTAGTTATTAAGTTTGTAACATCCATATTGTTCTTGTCAATTACATGTATTAATAGATGTCATTGTTAGATCTAGATGATTTTTTTTATAGTTAATCAAAGTGTTCATATTACTTGTAACACGTATCTAGATATTGTACTTAGATCAATTACACATAACAACTCATGATTAAGATAAATAACATATTACAAGTCCTGAAATAATTTACATGTATTGAATAATGTCCATTGAATATCAACTAATTGTTAGATCTAGCTATTTTTTTAAGGATAAATTGATAAATTACATAACAAGTCCTGATTAAGATAAATTGATAAATTACATAACAACTCATGATTAAGATAAATAACATATTACAAGTCCTGAAATAATTTACATGTATTGAATAATGTCCATTGAATATCAACTAATTGTTAGATCTAGCTATTTTTTTAAGGATAAATTGATAAATTACATAACAAGTCCTGATTAAGATAAATTGATAAATTACATAACAACTCATGATTAAGATAAATAACATAACATTGTCTTGAAATAATTTACATGTATCATAATGTCCATCATATCAACTCATTGTTAGATAGATGTTTTTTCAAGGATTTAAATTGATAAATTACTTAACAAGTCTTGATTAAGATAAATTGATAAATTATATAACAACTCATGATTAAGATAAATAACATAACAAGTCCTGATTAAGATAAATTGATAAATTACATAACAACTCATGATTAAGATAAATAACATAACATTGTATTGAAATAATTTACATGTATCATAATGTCCATCATATCAACTCATTGTTAGATAGAAGTTTTTTCAAGGATTTAAATTGATAAATTACTTAACAAGTCTTGATTAAGATAAATTGATAAATTATATAACAACTTATGATTAAGATAAATAACATAACAAGTCTTGAAATGTCCATCATAAATATCACAAAACAAAGTCATACTCTAAAAATAAGTCCAAGTAGAATATATGATAACAAGTAGACTAGTATATAATGCAAGTCCTAACTAACAACAAGTAAACATAATATGAACAAGTCTAAACAAGCCCAAATAGTTAGAACAAGTCTAAACAAGTCTAAACAAGTCCAAATAGTCAGAAAAAATAACATGAAAGAGAGAGAGAAAGAGGAGAAAGAGAGAGAGGAGAGGGAGAGAGAGACAATAATTTAAAAAACAATCTAAGTTTATGTTTCAAGAAATTTGACTACATTTATATTTTAGTTTTCTAATTTAACTTATAAATTTTGATTTTCTAAAATAATAAAAAGAGATCTAGAGAGAGACAATAATTTAAAAAACAATCTAAACTTTTAATATGTTTCAAGATTTGAACTAAATTTATATTTTGGTTTTCTAAATATAAAAGAGAGAGAGAGAGAGAGAGAGAGAACACGTTTTTAAGTTTATGTTGTGGTTCAAGAACTAAATTTATGTTTTCGTTTTCTAAATTTATATTTTGATTTTCTAAGTTTAGGGTTTTGTAAATTAGTTTTGTATGTAGGTTTACGTTTTTGTTTTGTTACCTAGGGTTTTGTTTTTCTATGTAGGGTTTTCTAATGTATGAAATGTACATATACCTAGAAATTTTATCAGTTTTCTACACTAGTACGGTAATTTAGAAATTAAATTAAAATTTAAAAAAATTACAAGCAAGAACGATAAAATATAATTAAATTTAAATGCAATAATGCTGAAAATAATATCAAACTATACATTTTTAAATTAAAAACAACTGAAACTATATTTTTTAATGACAAAAATCTTTAAAAAAAACTTAAAAAGAATAGTACATACCTGAGAGACGAAAAAAATGGCTAATGGGGTCGGAAAGGGCAACTAAATCGGGCACCTGAGCTCTCCAAAACAGGAACCCATTTTCGCGCTGATGAAAATGACAAGTTTTTCATTTAAAAAGAAAAATATATACATTTTCAAAATGGGCGCCCATTTTTTTCAAAATGGGCACCCGTCTTTTTCAAAACGGGTGCCCATTTTGAACAAATCAGGCGCCCATTTCACTTTGGGTGCCCGATCCTAAACGGGCGCCCAATTTTGAAAATGAGCGCCCGATTTTTGAAAAAGGGTTGGACACCCGAACCTAAACGGGCGCCCGATTTTTAAAAATCGGGCACTCGTTTCGTTTAAGGATTTTCCAACCCCGTGAAATTGGCCCCCAACTCCCAACGTTTACCCTAAAATCATTCTCTGATTTTATTATAGATCAATGTATTGTGGATATCCAACTAACAAATACTTATAAATTTGTTAAGGCCCTTTTTGAGTTTGAGGTAAATAGAGAAAGTTTAAAGAGAAAGGTAGAGAGCTTAAGGGCTAGGTACTTTTAGGACAGTTTTCAAATGTTCCCAAGTCTTGTCAAAGAAGATGGAGTTATAAAGGACAGGGATCAGTGGCTAGAACAAATTAATGAGGAAGTGTCAGCTAGAATAGACACCATTTTGAATACAGAAGACAATACCCCCTTTGTACAATTAATTGAAATACTATAGGATGTCATAATATATTTCACTAATGTGAGAAATGAGGTACACCAAGCAATTGTTGATTGGGACAAATTGCTACCAAAAAGGGATGAAGTTCTAGCCTTTCATTGGCCAAGTGAAGAAACCTATACATCTTGAGAAACAACATACCATGTAGAAAGTGCCAAAGAAGAAGAGACATCCACTGAAGAGGCAAGAAGTGGTAGTGCCCCAACCCCTTGAAAGCAAAGCAAGCAATGATGGGAACCTCAAACAGTTGAAGAAAGCACGGATGCTACACTTGACAAAAGTTGAACTGACCTTGGGACTTGTTGCAAATTTTGGCGCTCATTTCTACAAGCCACTTTGTAAAATTGTAACAAGAAGATGTTATATTTGTCTTTTTTGTCTTATGTGGTGAACACTTTTTGTCTTTTGTAAGAAAGATCCGAAGCTTGTATGCAATCCTTGTTTCTATAAAAGGATTACCAAGATCATTTTAGGACTGAAACTTTGACATTCTTACTGACAAGTTTTGAGTCTAGGATATTGTAGACTATATTAGGCAAGTTTTTGTAAAGAGCAATGTTGCTGGTTCAGTAAAATATCTAGAAAGTTGTATTTTAAAGCACTTTGTATACATGACATTGATATAGCATTTGAATAAAATCCGAAGTTTATATCTCTCCTTTGTGTATTTCTCTTTGAGTTATGAATTGATAAAGTTCATTTCATGGATAATCTCTGTCTGTATGATTATATTCTTTAGCTCTGATATAGGATCAGATTAAATAAGCTTTAGATATGACATAAATTCTTTAAAGTTTTACATAAGGATTTAAGTAAGTAGTGTGAGTCTAGGATTCCTTTGATAAAATCCACCAGAGGGCGATAACATTTTCAAAGGGGAGGACCATCAAAGTTCATTATATTTGTTTTGTGTATTACAATTTTGCAGTGAGGGTGCTGCCCAATGGATAAGGCATTGGCCAATAGTGGAGCTATTTTATAGAGATCAGTGTTTGAGAAGGTTCTATTTGCATTCCTAACATTTTGATATAAATTTGTCAAATTTCTTTAAGTACAGTGACTTGCAAAGTAGTATTCCACCAAATGATAATGGAAAATCAATGAATGAATGGTCATCATTTAGCATTTTCTTATCATTTATTTGTTATTATTGAATCCAGTCTATTATCATTGAGGTAAGGCTTGTTGTTACTAGATTAGGAGTACCCTCCTTGGTTTTGTAGAGCCAGAAGTGTAGAGGGCAGTCTTTCCCCTATAGTTGGTCCAATCATCATAGAATTCCATATTTGGATCTAACCCATCCTAAAACCCTATAGATGTATTGGTTGCTTATAAAAGCATAAAGTCCACTTTGAGGAACCAACACCACCATTACATAAGAGATTACCAACTTAACATATGAAAAGTAAGTAATAATAAGTAATGAAAACCTCTAAGATATATGACTAAAAGCATTCTTCACTATTTCCTTGAAAACATACAAGTTCAAGAACACTTTTGTGTTGGAGTAAAAAGTCTTATTGTTTACTCTTCAATGAAGTTTAATTAGGTCAATACATATATTAGGTAGATGGATATCATTGAGTCCTATTTGAACTCTAACTCATCTTAAGAGGATATTGTAGAGTTCTATCATAACTCTACTTCCTACAGGTTGAGACACTTGTCTTAACCTTGTCCACTCTACCTATCTGCTCTTTCCTATTTAACTAGAGCTTTTGTACCTTTGTAAACACCTAAATACCTCAAGATCTCATTTCAATATAGCTTTTTGTGTTGATTCTCTCTATTCTGGAAGATGTCTATAGACTATCTCTTGGGTATAGGTTGACCTATCCTAACATGGTATCAAAGTCATCAGTCTCTCAGCTCCTTCCAGTCCTTCTTGAGAATTTTCATCACTTTTTTTTGAGCTCCTAGTTTTTATCTGATGTAGTACACTGGTGTTTGTAGATTTGTTTTCACAGCCCTATGAGATCTCACTTTGCACACTTAGTTTGTAAAAATGGGACGAGCTCTTGTTCATTGTTGATTAGCTCAATCTTATTTTGATGATCAACGTTGTTTATTTCTAATCTATGTTTTGATCATGGCATGTACCTTTAGTCTCTGTATCTAGATCTAAAGAGCACATATGATCAAGATTCATTGGCTGTCAATCACACACCGGTTTTCTAGCCCCATATTTAGCTTACTAGTGTTTTCAGATCTATATTATTGGCCACCAACATTTTCTCGCATGTAATTCTAGGAGGAAAGTCTGTTGCAAGATAATATGTGTTTTTTGGTCATCCTTAGTATAGATCTTTGAGCATTTCGTGGATCTGCATGGAGAGTTTGACCTTGGGAGGCTTGTGGATAACAAATCTATTGTCCATTCTCATTGGCCAATTCATAACCTGTCCACTGCAACCCAGAGTGATTTTCGATCTCAATCCATCTAACACTACGCTCATAGCGACTAGCATGGGTTAATTCTAGCACACATGACACATCCCTTGCCTGGCGTGTTGTTTGAAGGAACTCATTGGGAGCCTCCCATTGCAAGAGAAAGTTCAGCAGCTCGTCAATGCAACCAATGTTGTTCCCAGGCTTGGTCCTCTTGTGTGCAAAAATTGACAAGCAGGAGATTTAGATCGACTTTCCTAAAGCCGTATGTGTTGAGCTGCCTAACGAAGCTGGAGACTCCATGCGGGAGATTCCCATCTCCTCTGTTTCCTTAACAAATCCGTCACGAATGATGGTGTACATGGGCGTCACAATCTGTGTGTACGCCACCACCGTGCTTAGCTTTTTGCCCAGTAGTTTATGAATTGGTGACTTCATTCATGGTGAAGGGGCGTGCGCAGCAGGTGTATGGTGGCCTGATTTATTAATTGGTCATTCATTACTGTCAACACATGTATTAGTTAAAGAAATGTTTAATGCAAATGGTCAAAAGTCTTTTTGACTTAGCGTATTGATCTGTAGACCGTTCACGTGGCCCATGATTGCAAACTTGGGGAAAGCAGGATCCTGGTGGAGACATTGTTTGGATGGAGCACCAATTGGAGGTGACAGAAAGTGTTTTATTGATAACATGCACAATGACGAGCTCACATTTCTTTTATGAATGTCGGCCACATTTTATTTTTTCTATGCACTTACAACATTGAACGCGCTGGTGACTTTATTAAACTGGTGGTTGCTTTATGAAGGCTCACCTTTTGGAAACTGGTCGACACCTTTCAGAGAGTGGAGATTGGTCACACCTGCACTGCAGCTTCTAGTGACCAACGTTTCTTTCATGTTGGGGCTCTTGGGAGGCATGCTTAAAACTCACTGGTGACTGGCACGAGGCCTCACCAAATTATGCTCTTTGGCCTGCGTTAAGCTTGGCATCCGCATCATGCTCTTCTCCAAGCGATTCGATTCTCTGGTCTGTGCGTGATATATCATTTGTGTGCATTGTGACTATGCTCTATTGGAGCTACTGGCGCTTCCATCTAATCAAGCTTTGGTCAATTTCCTTGGTCCGGTGAGTATTTAGATTGGTCACACCAGCATTGAACATTCTGGTGACTTTATTAAAGTTCGTAGTTGCGTTAATCATTTAGAGCTTGCAGTAATATTAGTGCATGGTGCCTTTCATATTCTGGTCAGCATCTTTATCAACGCTTTTTGGTCTATGATGATTTGACTACACTTGATTTTTAGCAAGCTTGTGGCTCTTCTTCAGTGCACATATTCTCGTCTCTTGTTGTAGAGTCGTGAGTGCCTTTTTGGTCAAACTGTGCAACTAAGAGCCTTACTTGTGCTTCACAAGTGCATCATGTCTGGCATGTTTTTTAGTTCCTATTATCCATTTCAAGTGGTCAATGACTATAATTTCTTGGTGGTTATGGGGGTTGGCGTGCAGAGCCACCATCAAACCCATCCACCTACTCAGCTCTTCTTGGGTCCTCTCCATCTGGGAGGGGCGCTCTTCTTTGACATGATGAGCTGATGGTCCCATAGAGGACCACACCTATGCCCCCAAGTACTTAAGAGGGGCGGGTCATTTTTTCATCTTTTGGCTCTAATAGGCAAGCATCGTCACAAAGGTGATTTCATGCACTTCCTTAGTGCAATTTCTTTTCAAGTTTTTTCTTGATTTATCCTTTGGATCAGTTGAGCATCCTATGTAAGTACTATTGTAGACACATTAGATCCAGTGTCCATCCACACTTTTTGGAGATTTCACACACATGATGTGCCATAAAATTATTTGTAATCGCATTGAATTATAAAGTGCCACAGGGGGTTGTGTAGAGGCATTATTTTCCAATCACAGCTTTGTCAAAGTGAGAGTTCCTCAATGAAAATAGAAAAATCACTGATATTCTTGCCTCATGCGAGTGTGTAGTTTGACACACACACACCTTTTTCTCAGTTACAGATACTTGTTGGTCCCTTCTGCATAGCATGGTGACACATCATTCTCGTGGATCTATCAAGCCTCACCCAAGTCAACATTATGGGGGGGTATCCTACTATTCGTGTTCAGGGTAATTCTTCCTTGGTTTCTCTTGAAGTATACTGAGACACTCTTGCATTCCTTTTTAGTGGAAGTTCCTTGGTTTCACTTGAAGTGTGCTGAAACACTCTTGGATTCCTATAAGACTATTGCACCTGCATTTTCAACATTGTTGAGAAGTGATGATGGTATCACTCAAACAACATCATTGGTTGTGTAGTGAAGATCACTCATGCAGATTCATGTGCCATTTGTATCTTCGATCAACAGATGCTATTGCCATTGTTAACATCTGATCAATGTTCGAGAAGTGCCAATTGGAGAACTCATACAGATTGTTGTCTTCCTGATCATCATCTTCTTCATAGGAGATCATCAGATATAGCACCAGATCACTCATCAATAGCTGTCTACAGATCCTTTATGCTTCAGTGGTGTTCATGTTCATGATTTTAGGACATATTTTTGAAGGCTTCTTAGACCTTCATGTTCTCTCTTTTGGAGAGGAGTTTTCTCCCATTGGGTTTTCTCCTTTTCTCTGGTTATGAGAGATTGCATTATTGTTGTACATGGGTACCTAACATGGCCTAGTTGTCAGGACCCATAAAGCTTTTCTACTGCATTGTTTTACTCCCTAAGTTACACTTAAGGGGGGGTGTTGGAGTAAAAAGTCTTACTATTTACTCTTCAATTAAGTTTACTTAGGTCAATACATTTATTACGTAGATGGATATCATTGAGTCCTATTTGGACTCTAACTCATCTTAAGAGGATATTGTAGAGTTCTATCATAACTCTACTTCCTCTAGGTTGAGACACTTGTCTTAACCTTGTCCACTCTACATATCTACTCTTTCCTATTTAAGCAGAGCTTTTGTACCTTTGTAAACAACTAAATACCTCAATACCTCATTACTACATTACAATACAACTCTTGTGTTGATTGTCTCTATGTTCTGGAGGATGTCTATAGACTGGCTCCTGGGTATAGGATGACCTATCCTAACATTTTGTACATATTGTATACCCAAAAGCCTCTTTTGAAAATTCTCCATAGTTTCCCCTTTGCAAAAAATCCTTCCCTTTTATTAAATTACATAAGTCTTGTATTTATAGACTCACAGAGTAACTACCTTGTAACCACTTAGCATAATCTCCTAACTACCTCACGTAACTAATCGAGATAACTACCTAAGGTGGTTACTTTAGGTAACTACTTCCAAGGATAACCACCCAGAATAGACACTTAGGATAACTACCCAAGTGACTACTAGTAACTACTTGAGTGATATAAGTCAAGATTTACCTAACTTTGACAAAAAGTGAACCCTAAAAGCTAACATTTGATTAAAATAAATGACATAAGTCACTTTTACAAAATGGTTATTGAAAGAATGTAACTGCAAAGAAAAGCAAGCCATTGATTTTGTCAGGGTAAGCCTTGTGTCTTCTCTTAATCCAAAAGTTACTTACACATCACCAATTTATTTTTCAAGGAAGTGAATTCCAACATCATTTGGTAGGCATCCTTTTCTTTCCACGAGTTCATAGTCTTCCGAAGTGTTTGTAAAAGTTTGTCCTATCCATCTTTATCAACTCCATGTGTCCTTTACAATGACAATTCCTTTATTTTCATGAATATGACATTCTTTTGACATGGAGGCTTGTATAACGCATGATCAATTCTCACGCACTCATCTTCAATACCACAATAATCTTGATGATGAATTAGATGGAAGAATGACAATCACCACTAGCTCTAAGGTTCTTACATTGGATCCATAAACATCCACAAGTTTGCATCTAGATAAGAGAGAGTCATGTTGAGTCTTTAAGTTCCACTTTATTTTCACTATAAGAATTGTTAGATATTCATATATCCTCTCAAAGCCGCGAGTTTGGCATGGAAGTTTAGTTCCACACTAACTAATGCAATTGTTCAAAAGTTTGTAAAGTTCCTTTCAACAAATTCATTTTGGGCATTTTACTTCTTTCCTTAAAATGACATCTCTCAGGTATTCTGTCAACCTTTTACGTGCCTCACCTGTGGTGGCAAATTGGTTTATCAAAACAGTTCAATGACAAACATTTGCATATGCTTGGAAAGTTTTTGATGACTTTTCACCAATTACAAAATTCTGACAAAACTCCCCTATATATCATCTGTGTTTGGATGGATATCCGTGTGTTGAATCTGCAAGCACCTTCTTGTGTTCATTTGCCAAGCGAACTTACCTATAGCTGCATTTTCTTGGAACTTCTTAAAGTCTTTTCAACATTCCCATGCCCTGCATGCCGTGCAATCATGCCATGTTGTGAGACAACATTCTCTGAGACGGCACTGTTTAACATTTCGAGTGCCTTTTCTATGCTTCCAACTGCATGCATATCTACCATAGCAGCATTATGCTTTAATGGATTTCCATACTCTATTGCAAAGATTGGGAGAACACTGGCCATAGTTGTCGGAAGTGGCTTTATACCTGCAGATTGAGTGAAAGGCCGTTTTACAATCACAGATTTGTCTTTGCTTGAATGTTTGTAAGGCCACCCAATATCTTGTATTTAACGTGCAGTGGTGGACGTCTATGATAACCGTTTCTTATTACCCATTTACAATATGAAAATTATATTAGTGAGTTATATTGATTGGGTGAAATACCCAAAGCACCACTTGATATTATGGCCTCTTCAATACCTCCACTTTATCGGCCTTTTAGACAAGTTTTCAAATCGCCCAATTAGAAAATCATAACAAAAAATTCAGATGTGAGTGCATCTGTCTTTGAATACACTTGGCCAACTTTTGAAGCATGCCGATGAAGAAAACAAATGTGATGCAACATAGATTTAAATTGACTTGAAACTTTTTCACTTATCATCCTCTTGGTGGGTGCTTTGATAAACTGTTCACGCGCCTTGTATGTGCTTCCACAGCTTAGCAAAATGACCGACTTTGCATGGCTTTGAACTAACTTATCAATGATTTTACCTTCAGCTTGTATGTCTACAATGTGCCTCCAACTATAATATCTGACAAAAATCTACCCATCGATACGCCTTGATGGATCTTCATATAGATTCTAATCTTGCATTTCGTACATGAGGGCTCTGAGGTTTGGAGTTGCACATTCCAATCGCATTTGATTGGAGTTATAAATACATTTCTGTAAACTACAAAATTACCGCATGCTATGAGATGATATGTGATTGAGACTTTCTATACAATAGGTCACGTGCCTTGTCTATGCTTCTTCATTTTGTGCGCATGTCTGCTGGTGCATTTCCAGCTATAAAATATGGCCAAACCCTTCACCCGCTACCCATTTTACAATCTCTCATATTGATGCATGTGCGTCGCTTCTATCACGTCTTGATGAAGAATCCTTATTCACAGTTTTAAAGTTCCCCATTTCTTTCGTTGGAAAGGTATGGTGTTCCAAAAGGTTGCATTTGCTTCAAAGTTTCTAAGCCCTTTCCAACGAAGTCATTTTGTGCTCAAACTGCAAATGTTGATTATTGCACGTCGCAAGATTTGTAACTATTGAATCTGAAAAACATTTGTTTTCCCTTTGTACTTTGGTGGGTGCTCATACCCTGTTCGAAGAATCTTCTCAGTTTTGAACAGACTCAGCACGTGCTGGTATTTTGAATCCATTTCAAACATGTTGTTCACTTTTTCTCAAAATCACCCAAAAATCATAATCGGCTTCTTCGCCATCTTTTCTCCATTGTCGATGAATGAATTATAATAATATATCAATGGCTTTGACACTTGAGTGGCTTACTCATAGAAAAATTATTAAATGATTTAATAACTTTTCATGGCTTTTATCGGCATTAGAAATTGCACTCGCAATTCTAATTAATTTCCAGAGACCAATAAAACTTAGCTTTCCACATGATCAAGAATATTCCATACTCAAAATATATTTTTCAAAGCTTCAATACCAACGGTCCCTTATTATTACCATAACACCTCTCCAATGCACAACTTTTCCTTGACACATGCTTTAGTGGAATCGTTGGATTGATTTTCTCCTTTTGTGATAATCCATTATGTGTAGAAACCATAGAAACTTGCACGTCATGATCATGTTGCTATAGACAGCATTAGGAACGTTCTCATAAAATGATTTTATAATATTTTGAACTCTGATTGTTTTAGAAAATTTTGACAAGCTAGAGGATTGCTTGTAGGATTTTGAATGAGATCACAAATTTTCTTGCTTTGAGATGACGAAACAGTCGAAGCTTGAAGGATGTCAGGCTTTTTCAACTATGAATCACTCAATGCAATAATTTTTACATAAAATCTTTGAACTTTGGCTGGTTTAAAATTGGGGGCCAACACATTATAATATAGTAAGTGATAGGGACAACATGTTTTGGGTTTGTTTTGCCAAGAATTGTTTAGGTTGAGTGGTCCAAAGCTCACTCCCAATAGTAGCTACCATCCACAAAATGATGGCCAAACATAAATCATTAACAAGTGGATGGAAGGTTATTTGTGAAGTTATATTTCAGGGCAGTAGAACGTGTGGGTAAAATAGTTACACTTGAGTGTGTATTGTTATAACTCTACATAATTTATGTCAATCAAGATTTCCCCATTTATGGCCCTCTATGCTCGTATGAACCTTTGAGATTCATGGACGTATTGTTTGGGGATAGTAGGGCACCTAAATCAAAAGATTTGTTGCAGCAAAGCCAAGACATTATGAAATCTTTGAAATAAAATCTCCAACAAGTCCAAAACTAGCAGAAGCAATATTCAAATCGGTATAGAGTTGAATGACAGTTTGAGGTTGGTGATTTGGTTTATTTGAGGTTGTAGCCCTACATGCAATCTTCACTAGAAATGGGTTGTTCAAAGAAGCTCAAGCCCATATTTTATGGTCCTTTTCAAAATGCTAAGAGAATTGGAGAAGTGACATATGAGTTGGAATTGCTAGCAAGTAGTAAGTTACACAATATTTTTCATGTCTCATGTTTGAAGAAAGTTTTGGGTCACAATGTAATTCCCTCTACCATGTTGCCACCCTTGAATGAGGAAGGAAATATAATCTTAATTCCATAAGAAATAATTGAAACCAAAGAAAGTACCCTTAGGAAGTGGTCAATTAAAGAGTACCTAGTGAAGTGTAAGAATTTGGTGGTAGAAGATGCAACTTAGGGAAATGAGTAGATTTAGTTGAATCTAGAATTGAAATTTCTTAACAAGCAATTTTGGGGAGGGAGGGATGTAATGTCCCTCCCTAATTAATGAAACTCATATTGTCAGCTTTAGATAAATGCTAAGGTGTCCCCTCATTAGCATTTAATTAAATATTAATATTTTACTTACACTTATAAAGTTAAATTGCAAGAAAATGTGAAATATCCTTTTCATCTCATATGCTGAGGGAATTAAAAATTGAAGGAATTTAAAGAATTCCTAGGCAGTTACATTTGGAGATCAGGTTAAAAGAATTGGGAGTTTTAAGTGAGGTGTAGACTAGAACTTAGACTTTGAATAGGTATTTACAGTTGTAGTGTTAATTTCTTGTTTCTTTAGAGGGACATTATCATTAGGGTTGAAAAAAAACTCTAAGGATAATTTATATTAATGGTATTAAAGCTTGGATAAGAGGAATAAGTGGTTGTGTTAAATATAAGTAGGATGCATAAAGCTTAAGTTGATGCCTTCAATGAGATGTCGGGGGAGTTTATAAATGTTTATAGACTATTACTATTTAAGATAAATAATCTTACCTAGACATTACACTTAACCATCTAATTTATTGATGAGATTTTCACTAAAATTAGATTCCTACTATTTTCATGAGTTCAAACCTGTCTTCTAGTAGGATAAGTCAGAACCGCTTGAGACTTATTTTTGGTTCATGGTTCATAAAATTACAGAAGTATTGTGTAGCATAAAATTTAACGTGAATATCACCTCTGATCTATTCCTGCACAAGTTGTCAAATGAAAATGGGATTTAGGGGATACTACTTGCTATAATAAAGGCAATAATCGAATTCTTCTTGTAATATGGGAAAAAGTAACCAAACACAAATATTACATTTACATGAATCTATGAATTGGGCATTTGAAAAATAGTGTTAGAAAATACCATCACACAGACATGATGAAGTTTTGGTGTAGACAATTTCTTGGAACCTGGACGTGTAATTCTATGAAAGAGACTTTTTTTGTTTAAGCATTTATTATCAAAAGGAGAAAATAAAATCCCATAATTTCCAAATTACTACATATTTTTTGAACTCGGGAGTAAGTGTTGTTCTAGGAATATCATCACTACATTGAAGTTCAATTGTTAGTCCCGCCTATATAGGCGGAGACTAATGTTTTCACTGCATTATCTATTATTAGTTTGCCTCAAACAGTGTGCAATCCAAACATATTAAATTACATTTGTAATGTTTTAGAGTTATTTTTATTTTATTTTTATTTTTCAAAGAATATTTCTATTTTCTAATTAGCTGTTCATATTTTTGCTGGTGGTTTTTAACATTTTTCTATTAAAAATTCATAATTTTTTTGTGCTACCAATGAAAGTAGAAAGCCCAATGGGGGGTCCCACCCTTGATATCTCATGTTTGAGGGCATTGGCTATCCACGACTCCACTGACAATACATATTTATTATTTGCCTAGGTGTACTGGCAGCGGTTATGCTAAACTTTATATAATGAAAAACATTTTTGTGGCTATCGGCACTATAGTACATCATTAGTGTGCATGACTTATTAATTTTGTAAATGTACATATTTTTTATATAATAAAAAAAATATTATATAAAAATAAATTAAAAATTTAAGTAAATAGAATGAATATAAAATAATATAGTATATATTATATTTATTTTAATATAATATTTTTTCATTTAATAATATTATTATATTTTAATATAATTTTTTTTCATTTGTTAATTTTTTACATAGTATATATTAAATTTATTGTTATTAATCTATAACTTAATAATATTATCAATATTTTTAATTATATATTAATTGATTTGAATAATGAAATTGCATATAATAAATTGTTAATATTTATTATTAATTATATATTTACTTTAAAAAAATTATATAATTTAATAAATTTATAAAATAAATTTTTTTAATTAAAATAAATAATACATTTGTATATGTTATAATATAATTTTATATAATTATTTTTCTTGACCAATGTTCTTACTAATGAAATAGAGAACATTTGAGTAGACATATATTACTACTATATTTTAATAGTCTTTCACTTTTTAGTTTTATTTTACCAATCTTAATCTTATTTAAAATTTAGAGTTGTTTAAAAAATTAATAAGAAAAATTTTTTTAATAAGATTTTTAAAATAAAATTTAACTTCTAATAGATCATAAAATCTAGTGTTATTTTCCACTATTTGAAAATTATTCTAAATATAATCATAAATAAATCTATGTTAAATAATTAGATGTATATAATTTTTATTTATTTTTTACTAGATAAAAAGAAATAAAAATTATAATATCAAATACAAATTAACTAAACATGAGCAATGGTAAAAATAAATTTTAAGAATAATAAAAAAAAATTTAAAAATCAAACAAACATATCACTAATTAAAAATTAAATATATTTTATTTAATAAATTTATATTTTTGTAATTTAACAACTGGAAAAATTTATATTAAAATAAATACAATATAAACTATAATAATTTACAATCATGCTATTTACTTAACTTTTTAATCTAATTTTTTATAATATTTTTATATGGCAACGTCTGAACAACTAACTTAAACACCTCAGACACATAGATTTTTATCTTTGCTAGTAACGATGTACTATTACGAAAATATTTAATATAAAGAAAAAAACATTTTTAGTTAAAATATAAATTTATAATGTGTAGAAAATACATAAATATTTTAATCTTTAAAAATATGATACATAATTTATATATTAATATTATTTAAATTATTTACAAGATGTTATTATTATTATTATTATTATTATTCATAATTTAATTATTGTACAATACAAACAAAGTAAAATTACAACTAATTTTGTTTCTTACATCATAATTAGAATTAAAAAGTGTTATAATCTGTAATCATTTGCATATGCCATAGCAAATTCGTCTCAATTTCAAAAAAAAAATTCATTAGGCGGGACTCATGCTGTAACATAGCTCTTGTTGAGATATGTTTTCCATCTCTTTCCTTGTGTGGGGACTCGAATAAATACAAATTATGGAACAAGGTTGTCCTATAGATTGTATCTATAGAAAGCAAATGCCTATGATAATTTCAGCATGTGTGGACTCTTTGAATTTTTTGAAACCGGTTCTATGGTTGTTCTATGAAAAGGAAAGGTGGAGTGGATATTAGAAGGATTTTGTGGATCTAATTTTGGAGTTTTATTTGGGGTTTCAAGTATCACAACTTATTGAAGAAGTCTATTCATTTCAGACAACATATTAGTTGGAGACTCAAGAATGAAGTATGCGCTAACTAGCTTGCTGGAAAATATGGATTGTGGCAAAAATAAAATAAAATATTAAAAAAAAGAAATGAATTTTACTTACCTCCAAAATGGTACATATTAATGAATGAAATTCCTTGTAGCTCACCAAATTCCTAAACCATTGTAGTGAGTATCAAGTGTGAAGTGAGTTCAATTTCTTTGAATTTTTGTAGAAGTTGAAATTAAAAATTATTATGTTTTTTTGTTTCCTTCATATGATTGTGTGTCTACTCAAGTAAAGAACTGAATCATTTAAATTCTTTGAAAAACCTTTCTTGCAACAACTAGCAACTACGCAATCATGATCTAGTGTTTCTAATTAAGTAGAAAAGCTAAAAAAATTGGAACAAATTTAGGGGTGGCTTATTATAAGATTGCTCATGGTGGGTCAGATAGCTTCCTTAAAGGATATTTGAGAAGCTAAAGTAAGCATTTGAATCTATTCTTTAGTTTTTTAATGATGTTTTTAAGATATGTTTTTTTTTAAAAAAATTGTGATGATTTTTTTAAATTTTTTTATAAACTCTTTTTTAGAAAAAATAAACAAGTTTAGCTCTTTGTTATGATATTTCATATCTTTATTTTTTATTTTTATGCTTGCATTTATCAATTTTTTTCAAAATAAAATTATATAATTTCTTATAATAGCAAAAAATCAGATTGCACCTGTTGGATAAATATTTTGTAGGTAGTTGTAGACACACTACTTGCAAAATGGGATATTTAGACACAGTGTATGAGAAATAATCTCTCCTCTCATCTTAGGGGAGGCATCCTTCTTATTGCAACTAATTCAACTAAAACTTAACAAGAAACTCAAATGTAATCTAAATTGGGTGTTTCACGTATCACTTCCTCTTTCTTCAAAAAGGATTTCACTTTCACAAGGATACACTTCTACACACTGAAATTTTTTACAATTTCACCTCTAAGAACTAGTTGGAGCAATAATACCAATAAACTCAAAATTAACCGAAAGATTAATTGTTAAGTGTACTAGTTGACTATAAACTAAGGAATATATATAAGCTCACAAACTTATAAAATATCCTGAAGAGAGTTTAAATTATGAAGCAACAATATGATAAGCACAAAGACTTGAACACATGAAACTTCTTTTCTATTTTTAATATCGATATGAACCACAGCTCAAAGACTATGCATTCACTTTCAACTAACTCAAATTGACAATTATAGCACAAAGTCTACACAAAATCAGATTCAAGGATCTCTTTATAACAACATAAATAATTCCACAAGTCTTCCCAACTCAAAGATTGAAAAACACTTTCTTTTTATTCACTCTAAAAATCATCTTGCACAAATTAAAGCAAAGTTTGAACTTGCACAATTTCTCCAAAGTTTTCTTGCAATGCATAAAGATAAATATTTACAATGAGCCCTCTTGTATTTATAGGAGAGAGGCTATTAGAAAAATATGGAAAACTAACTACCTAAGGTAGACTTATCCAACATTACAGTCCTCTATAATATGATTACATGTAGCAAGATATGTAATTGCAAATTTTTACTTTACATGTTTCATTACATATGTAATTGCAATTTTATGCTTTACATGTAACTTGTCAAAATGCATGATGAAAAATAAACTAAGTGTCTAACAAAACATGACTCCTATTACATTAATCTCTATTGGAGAGGTTTTCCTATCACCAAAATACCAAGTGCTAGAAATCTCCAAATCTGTACATGAGTGGGAACATCTGTAGAAAATAACACTTTGACCTCTGCATTTGGTGGTATCAACCAATCACTGATTTTCATTATCACCCATAACTGGAAAACTGTTCACGATCCCTCTTATTGATCCTGCTATCACCTACTTGGAATCAATCTTGAAAGCATTCTACTTTTTCTCATCTGTGATGGTTGGCCCTTCTGACTTTGGATGAACACTTGTAGCACTAAGATGTTGGTGGCTCATGTCTGAAAGCTATGCTTCAATCAATGTTGAAAAATGCTGCATTAGTGATCCATGGATGCAATTCAGGGATTTTGGGGTGCACTGCAGATTTTATTGCATGTAGTTCAAGTTGCAATATTTTATGTAGTTGGACCAAAAAGTTCCTACTACGAGGGAAAAACATAGGAATTTAAGTGAAATCGGGGTTTTTGGACCCAACTGCACTTAGGATTGCATGTGTAGTTGCATATGTAGTTCATTTTGCAATCGGGTCAAAAATCCCCAATTTCACTTGGAATTGCTTTTTCAACTTGGGAATTGTAGGAGATTTTAGATGCGATTGCGCATTTGACTGCATGTAATAGTACATGCAGTTGGTGTAAAAGTCTTTGATTTTTCACAAACTTAGGGTGGAGATTTCCAGGGTAGTAACACTTTTGATTACATGTAATTGTACATGTAATGGGTCTCAAAAATCCTAATTTTGGAATTATGGTGGATTTGGGCAAAAATGTAATCGGGAATTTTTGAGGTGATTACATATTGCATTACATGTAAAATGACATGCAATGAAAAATGCAATGGATATGAAAAATCCCGAAAAGCAAACATAAAATGAAAATTTTCAGAGGAATTACACTTTGAACTTCGGGAAACGCTGCATGGTAAATATGAGGTATACTAACATTTTTTGCAAGGTACATGTATGCAAGTTTCTCAAATATTGTATTTTATGGAAATGAAAGGGAATTTCAGTTTTCTCAAGATAATGATATAAATGTGGAATTTCCGGGTATGGCTGTAAACGAATGAAGGATTTTAACTTTTCAACATTATTTTGAAATGATGGCATATGCATTGGAAATATTCTTCAACATGCTGAATGCAAGCTATAAGGAATTCACAAAAAAGAAACCCCCAAATATGGCTTCCAAAAAACCAAAGATGAATGGAAATCTCATTTTTGACAAAAAATTTATTCATAAAACCCTGGCTGTAGCTGAAAAATGATATCTAACTCAAAAAATATCCAGCATTATACATCCAAAACATATGGGAAGGCAAAAAAAAACCATGTAAAAGTAAAAAATAACAATAAAAAGAGCATCTACAGCCACATTTTTATTAAAAATGACCATGAAAACACATACTTCTGCAAAATGAAAAATGTTTTTGACTGAAAATGTTCATAAAAATGTAAAACAAGATGCTCATACCTACTATAGCACAAAAACAACAAAGAAGATATAAAACGTGACTTCAAAACATTAAAATGCGGAGAAAAATGTGTCCAGATTTTTGCCCCAGCTATGATCCATAATGGTGAAGGATGCATTATAAGAAGAGACAACAAAGCGTTTGAAGTAGACTGACTCAGCATACGAACTTCTAGTTCTATACACGACTCTTGTTGCAGCTTCTAGTTCCAATGTGAAACTCAGCTTGCGAAAGGAAGGAGTCGAGATTTTTGAAGGTGAAAACTTTATCATATCTTTGTTATTACATATGCAATAACACCCAAAAATTCTGCCCAAATACATATTGGGACTTTGGAAAGGATTTCACAATTTAAAAGATTACATGCCATAAAACATGTAATATAAAACAAAAATTCGGATGACCTTTGGGGAAGCTTCGGGCTTTTATTTGAGTTTGCAACTTCATGTATTACATGTAATAAAACATGTAAGTCCTCTAAAAAATTCTGACATCTCTAAGGTATAACCTCCATTTTTTAAAAGACTTGTGTTTTAAACTAAGAGATATGGACATTTTAAAATATATGCAATATTAAATAAAATCTCTAACCTTTATGAATATAATGAATTTTAAAAACCTTTGCATTACATATTACATGTAATTGTACATGAAAAGCACTCAAAAGGTTTTATTTTAATAGATTTGAGATTGTAAAATAACATTAAATATATTTTAAATACGAATGAAAATCCGACCAAAGATGACTTAAGAATTTTTAATAATACACTATCAATATATTATTAAAAAATAAACAACAATAAAATAAAACAAAAATAAAGAAAAAACTAAACTCTAAATAAACATTAAAATTTAATGACTTATAACTTCTAAATAAATAAATAAATTTATTTATTTAATAAAAATACTTAGAGTTTTAAAACTAAATTAATTCAATCAAAAACACGATTAAATTTAGGTGTAGTTGTCTAAATTTTATTAAAACAAAATTTACGACAACAGTTGGCTCTGACTGGGGAACGTCTCTTGTTCATCCTTGGAAATGACTAGAGATGTAGAATCTAGTTCTCTAAGTGCCTTCTTCCATTCCATTGGGCTATAGATTCAGGGGACCAAAAATTACAAAAGACACCAAAAAGATGCAAAAGACTCAAAAAAAAAATATGCAAAGACTTGGACTTTGTATGTACAATGGTACCTATCTAGAGCTCATTCAAAATAGTGCTTCAGATTTTGTCCACTATAGGGCAACGCAAATGGTGTTCCATCTCAGTAACCCAACAGAAAACTATTCTTACCAAAGATTTGATGGATTGTGAAAGGACCACGCCAAAGAGTATCAAACTTCCCATGCATGCCTTTGGGTTCTCTTCATTTATCCCAAAGTAGTACACGATCACCAACTTGAAACTCTCTTTGCTTTGTTTTCTTATCAAAGAGAACCTTCACCTTCTTTTGATGTTCCACAATGCAATCCACCACTTGGGTACATTGTTCTTCTAATGCTGACAGGAACATGATTCTTTTGTCCAAGCCACCTTCAAAAGTATCATCTTCAATGGCCTTGGCTAACTTCAGAGCAGGGAGCTCCAAAGTGATGGGAATTTCAGCATTCACACCATACAAAAATTGGAAAGGGGACATACCAATTTCTCGTTTGGGTGTAATTTGATCAGCCCACAATGCATCATACAATGCTTTGTGCCACGATCTTTGATTTTTATCTACAAACTTCTTGATAATTGCAACCAAGTTCTTGTTACTGGATTTTGCCTGACCATTACCTTGGGGATAATAGTCAGACGAGTGCACCAAAGTGATCTCAAAATCATAACAAAACCTTGTTATGTCATGTGATGAAAATGCTGCTGCATTATCTATGACAATCTTATGAGGATCACCAAAACGTGAGATAATGTTCTCCTTTAAGAAATCACATACCACTTTAGATGTAGCATTCTTTGTTGGTATTGCCTCCACCCATTTGGTGAAGTAGTCTATTGTAGTAAGAACATATGTATGTCCCTTGCTTGAGGATGGATTAATTACACCAATGAAATCAAGTCCCCACTACTGAAACGGTTCCTCAATTACCACCGGCTTTAATGGTAGAGCAACAATCTTTTGCTTACCTATGAATTGTTGACACAACTCGCATTTTCACACCCAATGGACGCATCTTGAAACATAGTGGGCCAATAATGGATTTTATGTGTTGTGACTGGTGCAAAAAAATGACCACCACATGCAAGGTTGTGAAAAGACTCAAGCAATCGTACCTGTTGCGCTTTATCCACACAAAGAAGAAATGTCCCATCTAAGCTTCGCTTATACAAACCATTATTCCAAAGAATAAAATTTGCAGGCTTCAATTTAATACTTCTTTCTTTATATGACAAATGTGGAGGACACTCGTCGTATGTAAGAAAATGAGTGATATTAGAATACCACTCATCTGTTGTGGTAACAAACAAAACCGTTGGAAAAGATTAAGGAATTTCAACTTTCACTTCAGCGGGTTTATTTTCAGCCATAAGCTAACATAAACCTTTCCCTCGAATAATCTTTGTGGGCTTAATTTCCATGTCATATTCTTGGATCTTAGCTATCCAATTTCCTCTTTTGGTACCAAAATCCTATTGTGTTAAAATTGTCTTAACTGTCATATCTGGAACCAAAGCAATAACATGTGAATTTAGAATGTAGAACCTAAAATGCTTTACCGCCTTGACAATAGAAAATGCATGCTTTTCCATTTGGGTGTACCTCAGCTCATGACCTTTCAATGGACAACTCATGAATGAGATGGGAGACTTAACTCCTTCATCTTTCCTTTGCATTAAAATCACAGACATAGTATGCTCAGAAGCATAACTATACATGATGAAATCCTTTGTGTAATCTGGGCTGACTAATACTGGAGCTTGCGTGATTGCTTCTTTGATTTCACCAAACACCACTTTTCCTTCTAGACTCCATCGAAAGACATTTTTACCCTTCATCATATCCACGATATGATGAGTTTTCTCAACAAAGTCAGGAAGAAATCTTCGCAAGAAATTTACCTTTCCGAAGAAAGAGTGAACTGTTGTTTTACTTGAAGGTAGGGTAAGACCTTGGATTGATTTTACTCTTTCAGGATCAATCTTTATACCTTCCTTTGACACAATGTGTCCCAGAAGCTTTCCTTCAGTCACACCAAAAACTGATTTCTTGGTATTAAGAGAAACACCATGTCATCTACATCTTTCAAGAACTTGTTGAAGGTGATAAAAATTATCTTGCCATTTTTTGGAAAACACAGTCAAGTCATCTAAATAAACAACAATGAATTTATCAATAATTTCTCAAAAAGCAAGGTTCATTGCTCATTGAAAAGTAGCCCCCGCATTAATGAGACCAAAAGGCATCCTGTGATAAGAAAAAGTACCCCATGGCATTGTAAATGCGGTCTTGTATTGATCCTCTTCACTGAATTCAATCTGATTATAGCTAGAAAAACCATCAAGCATGGACAACATTTCAGAACCTGTCACCATCTGCAAAACTTGGTCCATTATTGGAAGTGGGTAATTATCCTTTAGTGATAACTGGTTGAGATTCTTGAAATCCACACAAATGTGAATTTCTCCATTCTTTTTATGCACTGGAACTATATTTTCTATCCACATTGAATGGTGAATAGGAAAGATAATTTGAGCATCCAGCATCTTCTGGATTTTAGAGAGAATTGTCCCTGAGATTTTTGGATTATATTGCCTTTGCTTTTGTTGGAATGGAATAGCACCAAGCTTGAGAGGAATTTCATGTTGTACTTCCTTTGGACAGAAAGATTTGAGGTCATCATAAGAATATGCCAAGACATCCATGTATTGACGCAACAATGAAATGAACTTCTCCCTTTCTACCGAAGTGCAACATTTTCCAATGTTCACCATTTTTGGATCAGCCTCTGACCCGAGGTTGTATTTCTCATATTCCATGGTAAATTTGGCCCTTGATTATTTTTGTTCTTTGACGTATCTGTCATGCTTGTCAAACAACTTCTCTAAAGAAACTAAGCCTTTAGGAATTTTATTCCCCTTCAATTGAATGAATTCTTCTCCAGTTTCAGGATCAATATCTGGGACTGATTCTCTAGATGATGACTCGCTGCCCTCAAAGTAGAGCTCATCAAAATTATCCTTTGTTTCAAGAAAATTGATGATCTGCTTGTCATCATTGAAAACTTGCCAATGATTTGAATTATCTGGAACACTTGGTCGAAAAATCATCTCAATTTGATAAAGATGATCAACAAAATCTTTATGAGGAATTAACAAGGTTGCTGATGCAGCAAGAGAATCAACTCTGTCATTGTACTCTCTTGGGACTATAGAAATGTTGAAAGCATCAAATGGCTCAATGCAATCCCACACCAAGTTGTGGTAGTGTCTTAACCTCTCATTTCTTGTTTGATATTGATTATGAATGTGACACACTACTAACTCGGCATCACCTTGAGCATGTAAATTTCTAATTCCCTTTTTATGTGCATTTCAATACCCAACAATAAGGCCTCATATTCGGTTGTATTGTTGGTATTGTTGAACTGCAATTTGAAGAAAAAGGGAAAGAATTCACCTTTTGGAGATATCAAAACTATTCCCGCACCAGACCCTAAAGATGCACAACTACCATAAAATTCCAACATCCAAACATCATTGGAACTTCTAGTACTTAAATCTATAGGGATTTGAGTAGGACTTACAACTTTTTCAACCATGGTAGAAGATTTATCTTGAACCATGATGAAGGATTCATTAGAAATAAGATCAATCTCTTGATCTTCACTTGCATCATCAAATATGTCAGTATCAGAAAGACAAGAAGAACCTCCTAATCCATCAGTCCAGTCTTGTGCAAATTCTGAAACTTCGTCAGCATGAAAGTAGTAATTTCCCATTCCTGCTGACTCAAATAAAATCCAAGCATGAGGGTCGTCAGGCTTAACCACTATGTACTTGGTTTCCCTTTCAGGATGCAATTTTTGCATAACACCCTTAACGGGAATTCTCGCCTCTGACATATCCATGTTGAGCTCTCTGCCTACATCCTTATAGAAATTATGACCAAGTAACATTCCATAGGAAGCAGGAACATCTATGACTAAGATAGTCATCTTAATTTTCTTTTCTGGGAAAGACGCGAATGCGAACTATGCATCCTTGATTTTCCCCTGAAGAGGCACTTGCTTATTTTCCATTGAAAAGCAATTTCCAAAGGTCTTTGTCAAGGTAAGACCCAATGCATTAGCCACTTTAGCTGGCATGACATTATCAGAGGCTCCAAAATCTATAACGCAATTACTAAGTTTAAATCCATTAATGAGCAAGGAAATATAGAAAGGTTCTATCTTTTCGGGAATAGATGATGGAATAGTAACAAGGTTATTAGGCAAACTCTTGGGCTCCGGGGCAGCAGTTTGAGTTTGGGTAGGTTGAGATTCCTTGACAAATTTGGTAAGTTAACAACATCAGATTTCCACAATCCATTAGTAATGTAGATAGATTTTTGGATTCGATCGTGTAAGTATTTTTAGCATCAACATTTTGGATCACACTCTGTGATCCATCATCAGGATGAGAAATGCAAGGATGGAAAATAAAAATGCAGACTTAGCCTAACACAAGGGCAAAATAAAGGTGAGCCCTTATTTGGTAAGCCTTTCCAATTGATCTGGATACGCTTGTAGATATTCTACCTCAGACATCTAGACTTTGGTCATCCTAGCATGATCAATAATATCAAAAGCTTGAAAGGAATTTGCTAAGGAAGAAAAATTTTCAGCTTGAGGCTTAAGATTAGACGTACTGGATTTAGGTACACTAGATGAAACAGGAGGAGTAGGTGTACTTACTTGATTATTGGTTACGTCCTTGGGTAGGGTTGGAAGTGGCATTCCTCTTTTTGCAAGGGTGATAGGCATTTGCACATTAACCTTTTCTTTGGAGGCTTCATCTTTTTGATGCGCCAACTGTATTTGAGAATGCATCATAACAGCATAGGCATAGCCAAAACTCTCCTCTGGATCATTGTCCTCATAGTGTACATAACCAATGCTAGAGTCACCAACTACTCCATCATTTTCATGGTATAGAGCAACAATGTCCTCCATCTGATTATCCTCTGATAAAGTACTATTTTGATCATTCTCAAAATATCCCATGGCTTGGTTGCTTGGTGGGGCTTCAAGTGCAAGCCTCTCCGAAGGAGGGGGAAGCTTTGCTTGATTCTTTGCTACATAATTGTGAGTAGCATTGGGATATGACCTCCGTGGAATGTCCTTGTATGGAGCAGAAAAGGACCCTTGAGATATTTTCTTTTTGAGTGCAAGTAATTCATTTGCCAGCTTCTGGACCATAGGATCTGTATTGCTTGAAGTGGAAGCATTGAAAGAGTTCCCTTTTGGAAAATCCTTTCGAATCTTACCAGCCATGATAAGATCATCTTCAATCTCTGTTGCCAGAGTTTGAGCATTAGCAAGGCTTGTCGGAACAACTCTTCTCAACAAGAAGCTAACTTCTGGGAGTTGCGTGTTTATGAAGAAACACTTCAGGTTCTCTGTAGTGGGCTGAGAGGAAGCAGGAATCCGATTTGCCAACTTGTTAAACTTGGCAATGAATTCACACATACCCTCTTGTGCATCCTTCTTCATTTGTGTGAGTTGAGCAAGTAGTGCGTGCTCATCTTCTACAAGCTTGAAACATTCCTCAAACTTAGTTTTCAGGGAATCCCAGTCAACGATAGCCCCTATAGCTAAATTATAGAACCAATCAGCAACAATAGCTTGTAAGGTCTCGACAAAGAGCCTTACTGAAATATCCTGATGTTCAAGACCCAATATGCCACATGCAATATAAAAAGCTTTAATATGCTCATCTGGGTGTTTCTTGCCATCACCATAGAACTTGGGAAAGTTCTTACGAGAGCCTTGTGGAAGTGGATGCAAAGGTGGAGTAAGATTTAAAGGACCAAAAGCTGTCCCCCATGGACCTATAACAACCATCTTAGGGAAAACAAAAGAAATTAGTGGTTTCTAAAAGAAAAGTGAGGTTTCACCAGGTACAGGGCTCTTCCTTCTAGATGGTGGATAACTCGTAGTTCGCTCAAGAGGAGTTTTATTGGTAAGCAGGTCAAGCTTGGCTTTTTGAGACCAACTTAAAACAAAATGTTTTGAATCTTCTCCTTTAGAATGGTGTTCGTATACATGAAAACCCTCCAGTGTGAACAATTAGAAAAACAATGGGTAAAATATCAACTTCAAATGAAAGCGTGAGGCTTTTGAATGTGTTCGATCCCCAGTAGAGTCGCCAAAAACTGTTGGCTAAATATTTTGTAGGTAGTTGTAGACACACTACTTGCAAAATGGGATATTTAGACACAGTGCATGAGAAATAATCTCTACTCTCAACTTAGGGGAGGCACCCTTCTTATTGCAACTAATTCAACTAAAACTTAACAAGAAACTCAAATGTAATCTAAATTGGGTGTTTCACGTATCACTTCCTCTTTCTTCAGAAAGGATTTCACTTTTACAAGGATACACTTCTACACACTGAAAATTTTTACAATTTCACCTCTAAGAACTAGTTGGAGCAATAATACCAATAAACTCAAAATTAACCGAAAGATTAATTGTTAAGCGTATTAGTTGACTATAAACTAAGGAATATATATAAGCTCACAAACTTATGCACTATCCTGAAGAGAGTTTAAACTATGAAGTAGCAATATGATAAGAACAAAGACTTGAACACATGAAACTTCTTTTCTATTTTTAATATCGGTATGAACCACAGCTCAAAGACTATGCATTCACTTTCAACTAACTCAAATTGACAATTATAGCACAAAGTCTACACAAAATCAGATTCAAGGATCTCTTTATAACAACACAAATAATTCCACAAGTCTTCCCAACTCAAATATTGAAAAACACTTTCTTTTTATTCACTCTAAAAATCAGCATGCACAAATTAAAGAAAAGTTTGAACTTGCACAATTTCTTCAGAGTTTTCTTGCAATGCATAAAGATAAATATTTACAATGAGCCCTCTTGTATTTATAGGAGAGAGACTATGAGAAAAATATGGAAAACTAACTACCTAAGGTTGACTTATTCAACATTACAGTCCTCTGTAATGTGATTACATGTAGCAAGATATGTGATTGCAAATTTTTACTTTACATGGTTCATTACATATGTAATTGCAATTTTATGCTTTACATGTAACTTGTCAAAATGCATGATGAAAAATAAACTAAGTGTCTGACAAAACACAACTCCTATTACATTAACCTCTATTGGAAAGGTTTTCTTGTCACCAAAATACCAAGTGCTGAAAATCTCCAAATCTGTACATGAGTGGGACATCTGTAGAAAATAACACTTTGACCTCTGCATTTGGTGGTATCAACCAATCACTGATTTTTGTTATCACCCATAAGTGAAAAACTATTCACGATCCCTCTTATTGATCCTGCTATCAGCTACTTGGAATCAGTCTTGAAAGGATTCTACTTTTTCTCATCCGTGATGGTTGGCCCTTCTCACTTTGGATGAACACTTGTAGCACTAAGATGTTGGCGGCTCATGTCTACAAGCTATGCTTCAATCAATGCTGAAAAATGTTGCATTAGTGATCCATGGATGCAATTGGGGGATTTTGGGGTGCACTGCAGATTTTACTCCATGTAGTTCAACTTGCAATATTTTATGTAGTTGGACCAAAAAGTTCCTACTACAAGGGAAAAACATAGGACTTTAAGTGAAATCAGGATTTTTGGACCCAATTGCACTTAGAATTGCATGTGTAGTTGCATATGTAGTTCATTTTGTAATCAGGTAAAAAATCCCCGATTTCACTTGGAATTGCTTTTTCAACTTGGGAATTGTAGGAGATTTTAGATGCGATTGCGCATTTGACTGCATGTAACAGTACATGCAGTTGGTGTAAAAATCTCTAATTTTGGGTAAACTTAGGGTGGAGATTTCCAGGGTAGTTACACTTTTGATTACATGTAACCGTACATGTAATGGGTCTCAAAAATCCTGATTTTGGAATTATAGTGGATTTGGGCAAAAATGTAATTGGGAATTTTTGAGGTGATTACATATTGCATTACATGTAAAATGACATGCAATGAAAAATGCAATGGATATGAAAAATCCCGAAAAGTAAACATAAAATGAAACTTTTCGAAGGAATTACACTTTGAACTTCAGGAAATGCTGCATAGTAAATATGAGGTATACTAACATTTTTTGCAAGGTATATGTATGCAAGTTTCTCAAATATTGTATTTCATGGAAATGAAAGGGAATTTCAATTTTCTCAAGATAATGATATAAATGTGGAATTTCCCGGTATGGCTGCAAATGAATGAAGGATTTTAACTTTTCAACATTATTTTGAAATGATGGCATATGCATTAGAAATATTCTTCAACATCATGCTAAATGCAAGTTGGAAGGAATTCACAAAAAAGAAACCCCCAAATATGGCTTCCAAAGAACCAAAGATGAATGCAAATCCCATTTTTGACAAAAAAATTATTCATAAAACCTTGGCTGTAGCTGAAAAATGATATCTAACTCAAAAAATATCCAGCATTATACATCCAAAACATATGAGAAGGCAAAAACAACCATGTAAAAGTAAAAAATAACAATAAAAAGAGCATCTACAACCACGTTTTTATTAAAAATGACCATGAAAACACATACTTCTCCAAACGAAAAATGTTTTTGACTGAAAACATTCATAAAAATGTAAAACAAGATGCTCATACCTACTATAGCACAAAAACAACAAAGAAGATATAAAACGTGATTTCAAAACATTAAAATGCGGAGAAAAACGTGTCCAGATTTTCACCCCAGCTATGATCCATAATCATGAAGGATGCAGTATAAGAAGAGAGAACAAAGTGTTCGAACTGGACTGACTCAGCATACAAACTTCTAGTTTTATACACGACTCTTGCTGCAGCTTCCAGTTCCAACGTGAAACTCGGCTTGTAGAAGAAAGGTGTTGGGATTGTTGAAGGTGAAAAATTTATCATATCTTTGTTATTACATATGCAATAACACCCAAAAAGTCCGCCCAAATACATATCGGGAATTTGGAAAGCATTTCACGATTTAAAAGATTACATGCCATAAAACATGTAATATAAAACAAAAATTCGGATGACCTTTGGGAAAGCTTCGGGCTTTTATTTGAGTTTGCAACTTCATGTATTACATGTAATAAAACATGTAAGTCCTCTCGGAAATTTTGACATCTCTAAGATATGACCTCCGTTTTTTAAAAGACTTGCATTTTAAACTAAGAGATATGGACATTTTGAAATATATGCAATATTAAATAAAATCTCTAACCTTTATGAATATAATGAATTTTAAAAACCTTTGCATTACATATTACATGTAATTGTACATGAAAAGTACTCAAAAGGTTTTATTTTAATAGATTTTAGATTTTAAAATAACATTAAATATATTTTAAATATGAATGAAAATCCGACCAAAGATGACTTAAGAATTTTTAATAATATAATATCAATATATTATTAAAAATTAAACAACAATAAAATAAAACAAAAATAAAGAAAAAACTAAACTCTAAATAAACATTAAAATTTAATGACTTATAACTTCTAAATAAATAAATAAATTTATTTATTTAATAAAAATACTTAGAGTTTAAAAACCAAATTAATTCAATCGAAAACACGATTAAATTTATGTGTAGTTGTCTAAATTTTATTAAAACAAAATTTACGACAACAACAACAATGGCTAGTTGTCAAAGTTGAGTGGGTGGGGAAAGAAACCAAAGATTCAAAATTGATAAAGGATCTCCTTTATGGAGACATACCATAAGGATTTCATGACTTCTAGAAGGTGGGGGATTATCTAGAATAGTTGATACTCTAATGTGGCAAATGCAGAGCTCTACACAATAATTTCCTTATTTTGTATTTTTAGGAACAGGTGGTAGTCGCACATAAATCGGATGTGATAAGTTTAGGAACTCATAGACAAGGTGGCCCAGACAACCTCTTCCTAGGAATAGTTTGGCCCAAGCGACTTATTCCCTCCAAAATTGCTGCAAATTGATTTTACAAGTCAGTGGTATCCTTTGGTTCCTATTTTTAGTATATGTGTAGATCTATTTTCTTTTTTTAAATTCGTGTAACCTGAAACTAACCTTTTATCTTTGTCTAGCTTACATAATCTTAATTGACACTCAACTTAGTGAAGGATCATGATACCCATCCAGTGCTTGGACCCTCATCAGCCTATTATGTTATATCTCCTACCTAATGTACAATATGAGATAAGATTTCTCTCCCTTGATATCCATTTCTTATTGTACAAGTTTAAATTCCCTAAACTATTCCTTCTCATCTTCAACAAGATACAAACCTGAACCATCAATAGGAAATGCATAATGCTAAAGTATAGTTGGCCTACAATCATTGTAGACAACATGATAAATTGATAATGCTAGGAGTGTAATTTATAAATATATTTCTCTTTTCATAGAATGTCATTCTCCTTGTCTTTCATTATTAAATTTCATCCAAAATAAATCAAGAAACCTCCTTAAGAAGCTTAGAGCATGTATACAACATCTCTTTGAGAATCTCAGTCGCCATGACAAGACATGAGGCATTAAGAGACAAATTGACATCACATGTTGTTAAGCCAACATTTGAGAACTCATGAAAGAGATCCCTACACTCTAGTTACTTAGGGGTTTCAAGGGGAAAGAATAAATTACTCTACATTATATCCCAATTCAACAATATCTCAGAGCTTCCATAGAATGAATTCAATATAAATGTCAAGTTATGAATTGGATTTACACAAGGAGAAATAATGAGGATAGGATTGGGGCCACCTAGACCTCCAAAGGATTTGACTTTCCACCTCTTCTTGATTTTGATATATGGTAGTAGTAGGGGAAAAAATAGTTATTTCTCATTCCTTTCATATGACAGGTGATGGGTTCAAATATTGATCGCATTCTCACACTCCTTTGTTGTCAATTTTGTCACCATTCTTAGTGCTTCTTCATGCTCCCTCTCAAGTGTCACACACATAGCCACATGTGTGCCATCTTTTATGCCAATAAAGCTTTGTCTGTGAGATTTCTCCTTTGACCTCTCTGAACATGCCTTTAAACCCCACAACTAGTTACTAGTATCTAGCCTTGAAGCTTTCCAATTCACATTATCCTTACTCTATTGCTCTATGATTCCAAGAGATTCACTTTCTTAACCACACACAATTTCTAGCATAGTTCTATTAGGGTTTTCAACTATGCTCATGTATTATCCTACATAAACTCCCCTTGACTCTTAGTTTGAAAAATTCCCTTTATTTCTTGCATCTATTGCAGATACTCCATGTCAGTGCCAAAAGTTTTTTTCTTTTAGATTACAACGTGCTAATGAATTCCTCAATTATTGAATCATCTAAAATGATCATCTCACATGAAGCCTCAGTGAAATATTACCCTAGCTCATTCACACGAATCTTCTCACTCTCCAATTGCTTTAAAGCCTTCTTTTAAGCATCAAAAGCCTCACACAATGATAGATACTCAGTAGGAAATGAAGATTCAGCATGAAATGAATGGTTCCCTCTTAAGGTTGACTCTCTACTACATATAGGGTGCCTAATTTTCTACCTCAAAAAATTTCCCTTCCATCCATTGAATTCAAAAGTTATTTCACATCCTTGAGAATCCAATTATCCATCTAAAACTAAATTTTGTTTTATGTAAGGAACATATCTAACATCCTATAGAAACCAAATATTTTCATTTATTAGTTTTAACAAATTATCCCCTTTTCCAATAACATCATGTAAGAAAAATGTTGAGTAGAGTTATACCTAAGAGAAGACCCATAAAAATGAATAGCCCATATATTATAGATGAATATATTTTCAAAATGCAAGTTGATGTTTTCTATAGGTAGATAATAAAATTATAATATTTTCTATAATTATTTCTTTCATTGTGCATATGGGTCTAAAATTTGTGTGGGTTGAGCTATATTGGGTAGTCTTTCATTGGACCCTATGATAATCAGTGTACCAATATTTAACCTACACCATAAATTCAATATCGACGTACCTCAAAAGTTATATCTCTTAATGTTCTTGGATATATTTATTTAAGGTAGCTAGATATTAATTGCTGTGTTGAATCCCACACTAAAAATTTCAAATTATACATTATCTAGGACAAGTATAATAGGATATCATTTCCATGTCATTCAATAATCAAGCATATCCCATTTATACACCAAGCATCTATTATCTATCCATCATTGGTGAAAATCCATCACATCGATCTATCATACATGAACAATTTTGCAATCTTATAGATTAAATTTTTCATTAAGACAGGGTGTGTAGGAGTTAATTGTGAACTCTCCATGTCATAGGATCACATGATAGAAGAAAATAACTTTTCATAAGATACAATGACACGAATAGCATGCTTGATCATGTATGCTTGAATGAATGAATATAAAATGTACATTCGATGCCTTGATTATAAAAATGAGGTCGATAGGTAGGATTAGACAAGATTATAACATGTGTTAGTAATTAGGTATGACTTGAGACAACTAACTTGACAATTATTAAGTGACTTAGGAAAGTAGAATTATATGCCAACATATAAGGTTATGTACATTATGAAAATTGACCTCGTAGAAACTAGAAAAAATATCCTTGGACCTAAGTAAACATGTGAATATGACCTATTGGTATATTAGTTAAGTAAAATACCTTATTTATGCTGGAACATGGTGGACCCTTCTCAATTGCACTAGGATACTCCATCATCATTTCATATTGCAACTAAAGTCACAACTCTCAATCACGTAGCATCATCATAGCCACATCAACCTCATATGTATTATTTCTTACTATCCTCAAACTTTTACAAAAAATGTTAAATTGAATCCAAGGGTTATTTTCATAAAGAGAATACCCTTATTTAGGAATGTCACAAAGATGTTTATTAAAAGCACTAGGTTTCTATTATAGATACATGCATTAAGTGAGTCTTTGAAAATAATACAATAGTTGATTCTTTGTATTTACAAATATAAAGTCATAAAATATTAGATACATCCAATATTTTACCATTATATTTCTTTATATACATAGACTCAACTAATATTATATATCTTTGTATCCAATATAAAATATTTTACCATTCTACTTTGATACATCCAATATTAGATGACTATTTAAAAACTACAATTAAAAAAACACAACTATCTATCAACTATTAAAACTGACCAAGTCCATTCACACATCTTAATTGAACTAAATTTTATAATCCATCCCAATTTTAAATTAATTATTTAAATTATTTTATTACTTTTCAGTATAAAAATTAACCTCCACATATTTTTTATTGGTAAATGAATGAATATATTATTTTATTAATAGAAATATCATTAATACAAAAAATGGTTCTAGTCTAAACCATAATAGCTACAGATGATCCCCCAAACCTAAAAGTACATCATTTTCTGAGTTTTCACCTTTGAACCCTAAGAGTAATGAACAAAATATACATGTTTCCTAAAGAAAAACCCTAAATCACTGTATCTAAAGGTTTGTTGTCGTAGATTGTACAAATTTTACAAGTATCCATGTCGACTCTTAAGAGAAAAAACTACACATAAATAAGAAAAGAGAATTTATTTTACTTCAATTTTCTTTTGTCTTCAACTCACTCAATCAATAGTCCTCTTGGTTAAATTTTGGGCATTTCTTCCCTTTCTTCTCTACCTCTACACAAACAACATCTCATATCTTCTCCCTTTTGCGAGGAAAATCCTTTAGGGCATCCCATCCAATCTAGGATTTTGCTCAACTTTTTTCTTTACCACTTGTGAAACTCCACAAGATGAATAGACAAAGTGGTCGTTCAAACTCTCCTAAGTGTAACCATTCACCAAATCTTGCAATGAAACCTTCCCCAGGCTATGGCATTGCCAAATTGGGATGCATTCCATGTGTTAACTCATCCTTCATACATTATTTCATTAACAATTGCACCTCTTCCTTCGTCCCTAACTCCAAGCCCTAAGCCATAAACATGGATGTAATATAAATATTGTTGCAATAGCAATTCTTGGAATTTAGGAATTCCTTTTTTAACAAGGTTTCAACAATCTGCACAAAGAGTGGGTCATCTAATTTAAACACACTTCACATTCTCTTCTCTGACATTTTTCCCAAGAAATACAACTATTGCTTTCGCGTGATCAGAATGAAATTGGCCCCCACCACCTTCTATCCCTTTCTCTAAACCCAAATCTTAATACTTATTTTCACATTCACAATGCAATGATTTCATTGATTGTCAAGTGATCACCCATTTGAAGGAAAATTACTATAATTACTTCTTTATTAATCTTGATGTTCACTGCAATTGACTACGTATGGGTCATCATTATTCACAATGAGGGTGTTTTGGAAATTATCCCACAATTGCTCAGTATTATCTTCATTGAATTACACCACTAGTTTGGACAGGTTGTCCACCACCATGTTCCCGTCTCGTTGAATGTTTGAAACTTTAAACTCTTAAAAATCAAATAAGTCATTTAGTATGTTTTTAATACATTTATATATTTTCCAAGTTATAGTTTCCCTTTCGATAATTGCATCAATAAAATTTAAAGAATCTCCTTCCACATGTAGCTTTGAAATTAATAATTTTTTCACCATTTGAACTACGAAAAGTGTTGCTTGAGCTTCCATCTCATTGTTCGTTCCTCCTCCCAGCCTCTTGGCTCCCATCACAATGATAATACCAACCTAATCACGAGCAACACAATCTCCTTTGAAGGGCCCGAGTTACTCTTCAATGTTCAATAGAAGTTGATTTTGACCCATCCATCTCTTGGTGTGCTCCATTTAATAGGTTTCTTGTCCATAACAACTCGATTAACCCAAAGGGTCAGACATCTTTTTATATACTTGTATATCCTCACATGACTTTTAATATAAATAATTAGTATTTCAATACTATATTATTATTACATTTCAACTCCAATCACAATATCATAATGGAGCCCATCCCAATAATGTAATTGTCTCTATTATTGGCCAAAGCTTATCACAATACCTTTTCAAAAGTTAAGTTATATTAATTTAATGATATAAATATTGAAAATAATATTTTAATAAAAGAGAAACAAAACTATAGGGACAGCACCGCTTGACTCGGGTTATTCATGCATTTGAACGTAATACGACGATGAATAGTTTTGTAGAGCTGACTTCTGTCAATTATGTGTGCCATAATTGGAAAGGCAGAGGATATCCGCTTGTGGCCAGCGTGCATAGGGTTATGTCATCGCACAAACAATGCGGAATGGGTTTCATCTCGACGTCGTTAACGAGGGAAAGTCCGCACAAAGGGACTTAAATATCACAGCTGCACTTGCAAGTCTTCGATCATGACAGCTTACAAGACTAGGTTTTGCATATTTTTTTGAAGAGATCAAGGTTGAATTACAAGGAGTTTATCATGGAGATTCAACAAATCTGAAAACTGAAATGATGGAGACATCTTATTTTTTTCTTACACAAAAGAAAACAATGGAAAACAAAGGAATCTACCCACAATTAGGAACCTTCCTAGTCACAAGTAATTTCAGCAATGAGATCAAGAGAGGACAAAGTAAAAGCTGTCACGCCAAGGCCGGTGAGGCTGACGACGAACAAAGAACGATTTGATGGCAGTATTCATTAAAAAATTGCAAAGACTTTACAGATATCCAAACGGCTAATAAATAAATAGCCTATAAATTCCTATAATTGTTTATCTACATATCCGTCTTCGGTCTAAAATGTAAGACGGGCAAGAAGTTGTAGAATGCACAGAATGACAGGTTTACCGGTGGTGAGAGATGATAATATTCGGTTATTTGCAGTTGGAAGGCTGAGCAACTGAGAGAGAAGACGAAGATTTGAATTTTATTGACCAGCTAAGATGAATGTTGTGAAGTCTCAGGTGTGGCAGCCTTGTAATCGTAAGCGTGGCATTGCATAGTCTGTAATAAAGTGCGCATATATCATATGGGAGCAAAATGAGCGCGCAAAGAACTCGTGTAGGGAAGTATGAATTGGGGCGCACCGTGGGAGAGGGCAATTTTTCCAAGGTGAAATTTGCCAGGAATGTGGAGAGCGGAGAAGGTGTTGCCATCAAGATCATGGAAAGGGAGACACTGCTCAAACACAAGATGGTCAAACAGGTATTAGTACTTGGATCTTTATCCAATTTCCATTCTTTCTTCATCCGTTTTGCTTCTAGGTCACTGGTCTGACTCTGTTTGAGCACAACTTCCTCACTAGACTCCACTTGTAACATCAAATACTCCATACAGTAAAAAAAAGAAAAAGAGAGAAGAATAAATAAAAAAGTTCCTTTAAAGTCTGAAAACCGTACTTGTACAAGCAATCGAGGTTATGTTGATGATGGTATGTTCGGAAATAACCATGTAATTTTATTTTGCATTTTTTCAGATCATGCTGATTCATTATCATGATACACAGTACAAATAAAATCACGCAGTTATTTTCAGAAGCATATTACTCACGCAGTTATTTTCAGAGGCATATTACTCATTTAGTTTGACTGAAAATATATCTTTTACTTGTACACCGTGGAAAAATCATGTTTACTAGATTTCACTCATTCGTTAAAATCATACCAAAAATTAACAGGGGTTTTGAGGAAATGGCGACAGCAATGGAGAGATTTTATCAATTCATTTTATTAAAATTCCATTAAAATTTCTAATATTCTTTATGTTCCTCACCACCTATCCCTTCTTCCCTCTTTTCCCAGTCTACTCATGAACATAGCCGAGATAAACAAAACAGAAATTATACTGGCTCACTCTATAATTAAATCAGACCAAAAATTAATGGTTTTCAAGGAAAAGATAGCAACAATGTAAAAACCAGAAAGATTCTATTAGTCCATTTTACAGTTATATCCATTAAAAAATTAACAGAACAGATGTGTTCTTGTGATATTGCTATCAGGATTCAATTGTGTAGTTTTTGAGTCAAACTCATTGACCCATGGTTCATGAATTGTGGTTTACAAGAACCCACCTCTCATGAGAATGAATGGAACACTTAGCACTCATTGTATCTAGATGATGCTCGCAGAGGTGAAGCATTGGGCCTTCCCGGGAGCTCACCCATTCTAGTACTATGCCAACTCAAGTGCATTTAACCATGGAGTTTCCTCCAAAGTTGAGCCCACATAGCTTGCTACCCCATTTGCAAATCCTTCAGCAAGTGTTGTGCCTTATCAGCCATTCAATATAGAGCCCCTTTCCCTCATCAATTGATAAGTAGGAGATATTTTCCACAGCAAGTCAACTTGTGATATTGCTATTAGGATTCAACCACGTAGTTTTGAGTCAAAATCATTTTTTTCAATTTTTTTCTTTTTATGGATTAATGGTGTAGCTATTGTGCCCCCCTTTTTAAATTAGAGTCATGAAGAAGGCCTCTTGCATAGGCTAAAGGAAAAGCAGGAGAAATGGCTAAATAATATGATTTTAAGTTGGTCCTGGCAATTTAATATTTTAGAGGCTCCTCTTTGCAGTGCTAGCAGACAAAAAAGTGCATTGTGACATGGCTTCCAGCACTCTGCGTCTCGTCCCTCTTAGGGTGCCACTTCTAGGTGGTCTTCTGGGCGCATTAGAATGCCAACTAGTGCTGCTCCTGGGTGATCTGCTTTTTGACTCTTGAAAGTGGTTCCCGCGGCTCACTCTGGCGATCTCTCCGGTTCGTAGAGATGGTCAAGATAAAGACAAAAATATTGATGAAGGATGGGGTGTCCATGATGTCAGTCCAGACCCCACTGATGTATGGGGTAGGCCAAGTGACAAGGACTCTCTACCTCCTCCTTGTACTATTGCTTTTGCCTCTTAGCAAATTTGTTCTTTGGGTTTTTTTTTGCCGTGCCCTGATTTGTGTGAATCTCGAGGTGTGATCTTGCATCGACCTATCTTTTTTTTGAGAATGATTACTTTTATTTTCTAAATTAATAGAATGCTGGAATATATTCATAAAAAAAGTGTTTTTCAATGCTTAATTTAAATAGGTAGCATTTTCAAATACTTTGGAAAGAAAGTTCAATTCAAGGGTCCACTTTGGAAAGGTTAAAAAAGGTGGGCAATTGGCATCATTTTGGCATCTTGATTTCATTTGACATTTTCACTTTCCAGTTTTGAGCTTTGGTTCAATCTTCACAACCAAGGATGATAACCCTTTGTTGCTTGGGGATGACAACCTCTTGGATTTTTTCTGGACTCGGGGACGAAAATCCTCATTTTCGTTTAGGGCATCTCTATATAGAGCTTGCATTGACGCTGAATTTTGGTAATTTTATACACATTTTCAGACTAGAGCATTCAGATTTGCAAGCAAATATTTAAGGAGCATTATTATCGATTTCAGGGTATATTCCTCCAATTAACTGCTGGTTTGGTGATCCACACCAATCCTTGGATAATCTGCAGCATTCCATAAACTTCACTAGGGAGACCAGAGGATATATATACACCAAAGAAGGGTGACTGATATAATTGAGTGAGTGCAGCTGTTGGAGGAATTTCAAGCAACTTTGAAGCTGATCTTGCAGCCACATCAGTCCTAATGACAGTTTTCTTGTCATTGCTTATTATTGGAGAAGGGATGTTGTGAAATTAGGTGATCATGATAGTCCAAGGCATATTTTGGAGGGGCAGCTATCACATATTACTTGCTGTCAGTGATTTGTTGCAACACCTATTTGTGACTGCCGTAGATTGGTGGAAGGCATTGCCAAATATTAATTTTCATGTACAGCTGCTAACTCATCTGCTGCATTAAGCTGTATCAGTTATCATTGTAGCTGCTGCATATATCATTTTTAAGCTGCTGCACTGCAGAAAATAAAGTTGAATTCTTATCTATAGTGGCTGTTGCTCAAGTACTAACTAATTTCTACATAATACACTGATGCTGTACTAGTTAGTTAACTGAATTTGAGTTTATATTGGTGTTCACATTTATTGAAACAATTCAGATCTGAGACTACTTTGCAACCTAGGGTTTGTGGTACATTTTCCAGCCACTCATTATTTTGATCTGCATTTCAATTCAGCTGTGTTTGTTGTTGTTTGGGTTTCATTATCAGTAAACTACAAAAAAAATAAAAAATCATAAAATCTAGATTGAGGACATCACCATATCCCTTCTTACCCCTTATCCACAATTTTCTCATGGCTTTTGCTTAGGGAGTGCTCACTTAGTAGGAGTACTTATTTGGATTTTCTTACTCAAAGTCATCTCCAAAGAATCCTCTTAGTTTTAAAACTTCAAAAGGACAGAATATTTTTCTTAAATTGTGGATTAGATGCTTCTTACTTAGTTCTCTTGAATTTCTTGCTTAAAGTGGTTCACATGGAACTTGCCAATTTTGTTTTAAAAAATAGAAATACTTCACTATATCAGAGTAATGAAAATAAGAGATTAAGTACAATAAAAGGTGGCTAAGTGCATAGGTTAAGAACTCAGAAGAAATTTTAAATCAAAGTGCCACCTGTTAGCTATTTAAGTTGTCATTAGTGTAAATCACAAACACCATTCCCACCAGTAAAGGTTCACCGGTCACTCACATTACTTCAAAGACACCGATAGACGAAAAACAGAGTGTATGCACTGGTAGATTAAGCAAAGGGGATACATTGGAAGACCGATCCAAGTACACAGTATCGGTCTTATATTGTATACAGGGATGAACCGGGTATAAGAGTATACCGGTCTACTGCATAAAGATCCGCACCGGATATTCCGCAGAGCAGTTTGAGTTAAAACTGGGTTATACGGAACATCCACCGTTCAGAAGTGGAGTTAGCTTTTTAACAGGAGTTATCTTTATTTCTACGAATGTTTTAAAAGTAAACTTCAGATCAGAATGCATAGCTTTTTGCTAGTTGCATGATTTATTGTTGAGTTTACAGCCTGGCGGTTCTATGAGTTAAGGGTTTCATTACGATGAACTCTTTTTATAAATAAAGGTCATAGGACACAAGAAAAGTGTTGTTGAGAAAATAGAGCAGTGAAGTGACATCTGCGTAGAGATCATAGTCACCAGAGGTGAAAGGCAAAGAGATAGAAAAGATTCAACAGCCAGGCAAACCGGGGAAGAGATCAATAGGTATCATCTAATTAGACAATCAGTGTCATATGAGATCATTGCTTTTATAAGGTGTGAAAGAAAATTGAAATCCCTCTATCAGGGTGGACCTAATCGGTTCTTTGTAAAATCCTCTAACAGGGTAACATCTTTGTTGATGTTGAAAGACCTCTAACCAAGAAACTCTTAACAGGGTTAAGATCTTAACCGATCTTCTATAAAATCCTTTAACCGGGTAGCACCTTCACCAGTGCTTTGTAAGCTCCTAACAGGGTGCCTTCATTCTGCAGTAGTGAAGTTGTGAGCTCTGTCTCACCGTAGTTTTTTCCTTCTCGCCGAGGGTTTCCACATATACATCTTGTGTTGATCTATGTATTTCTATAATGCTTGTTGATGATTGTTTACATTCTGCTTATCTTAGAAGAATAATTAGACAAGTGTTGAATTGTAATAGAAATAGCTTTTACTGATTCACCCCCCCTCTCAGTAACCAGTTAGTAATAACAATTGGTATCAGAGACAAGTTCTCATATATAAAGCTTAATCGCTTGAGAGAAGATCATGGAGGGTTACAAGTATCAGAAACAGCTAGAGGAAGTCAATGACATCATTGCCTCTCTGGAGAATAGCCTGAGGAGATCACTTCCAAAAAGAAGGGAGCTGGCTTTGCAATTGAATGAGAGCAATGAGACCATTGATGAACTTTCTGGGCAGAGTGGATCTAATGAAGTCGAGGAGGCAGTCTCTGAGCTCATGGAAAGGAATCAGATCCTAACCGGGCAGATCTCCAATCTCAAAAGGGAGCAAGAAGAGAATGCCCTGAGGATGACTGAACTGATTGAGAAAAAGAGGAAAGCTGAAGATGAAAGACACATAGCAGCCAAGTCATTAACAACCTCTGAAAAAGCAAGGAACCGGGTAGAGGAAGCTGTAGGGGCGAATGAACTTATCATTTTGCAACTCCAAGAAGACATGCAAATTGTCACCCAAGAAAATGCCAACATGCAAAAGGGATGGCATGATAGGGATGAAGCATGCAAAAGAATGACACTAGTGCTGTATCAACTGAAGGAATAGATGAAAGAACTTGAAGAAAGAAATGGAACCCTTAAAAGATACAACGAAAGCTCGGTCAAGCTTGATGAGCAACTTAAAGCTCAAAGAAAGCATAAAGATCACACCGGTCTTGGATTCACCGGTGAAGTCACCAAAGAGACTGGTGAGTCTTCTGGAGCCAAGATAAGCAAGAAAGAAAAGAAGCCGCTAGCACAAAAAGGTAAGAAGACCTTCAACACCTCTTGCACTCATTGTGGGAAACCGGGTCATAGAACAAATGACTGCAGGAATGCATCGGTGAAGCCAAACAACAACTACTGCAAGAACTGTTGCAAGTATGGCCACAAGATCAATGAATGCTGGTCCAGACCCACAACTGTGTCCAGTGGAAGTAGGGGAAGCTTCAAGGGCTACTGCTATGTATGCAATAAGTTTGAACACAAGGCTGAAGAATGCAGATCAAAGACAATGGCATTCAGATCCCCAAGACCGGTATTCACCAAGAGAAACAAGAACTGGAGCACAACCAATTGTGCAAACTGTGGGATACACAGTCACAATGACTCATGGTGCAAATCACCTAACACAAGAAGAGTGATGGCATGGAAGGCAACTGGGATAGTCTGCTATCACTGCAACAAAGTTGGACACCTAGCCAAAAATTGCAGGAACCAGTCATCTATCAAAAGGAAAGAATTGGTCAAACCGGTAGAGAAGATCTCATCCTCAAATGAGAAGATCAATAAGGAAGAGAAGACTGAAAAAATAGTCAGACATATTTGGTTCAAAAAGGAATCAAAGAGTTCCGCTGAGGAGAAAACAGAGGAAAGATCATCTTTTGATGGTGATATCTCTTTAGTAAACTGAGCCATGAAGACCTAGAGGGAACCGGTAGACCATCTACCATTCCCGGTAGGACTGGTGAGAATTGGATTCACTCAGTCTACAAGGATAACTAGACAGGTAAGCAGTAATCAACTGGGGTTTGCCAAACCAAAAAAGCCGGATCACTGGTTGGCAAAAACGAAAAGAAAAGTTAGGTAAGGCATTTAATACTGTAGCCGTTTAACAAATAGTTACCGTTAGGTAATTACCGTTATTACCTAACCCTATATAAGAAAGGAGAATTACTCATTAGTTTAACTTTTCTTTCTTTGTGATTAACGAATTCTTGTGCTAAGTAAAATTCTCACTTTGAACACTGTGAGCTATTGTCTGTAATACTGATCAAGCGACCTTCTGTGGTAACCGATTATCAAGAAATGGCCTCATCATCCTCTACTGTGAAGTTGATCAAGGAAAATCAAGTGGACCGATCTGCATATGATATTGCGGCGATCCAGAATCGAGCAACTGATATGGCTGGAGCTTTGTCAACAGTACCAGATGGCGTCTTTATGACAGAAGATGTGACTGTTTATCCATGCCAAGCAGGAAGAACTTGGTGAAACATACATTAAGGGCGAGTATCTCTCTCTGTGTGAGGACGAAAGACTACAAGACCGATATGCGAAGCTGGTGTTGTCTGGTCTTATCAATGGAGTCACCTATCCGACTATCTTCCGACCAGATTGGATCCGACTGGTCCTCAGTCGAGTGCACAATCCAGGGTTTTGGCTCCAAAAGGGTGCAGGTACAGAAATAACCAAGGAGGACTTGCATCGTGTGATTGGATACAGTTAGGAAGGGGGAGCTTTAACCCTGCGAATGATCTCTAATGCAATCTTCACAAAGTTGACGAAGTCCAAATCCGATGGTCGCCTCATGACAGTGAATGACATCGAAGGCGAAGGGGTTCGGTTTGCATCCGCAGTGATAGGTTATAAAATCTATCAGTCCAGTAATCTCAACAATATACCAGGAGGAGCCATACATGCCGCCCACTGGATAATGTATGATAACGCCAACTATGATATCTGCGGAATGCTCCGAGGGCAGATATTTGAAAATATGAAGAAGCTCGGTATTGTCAAAAAGAAATCTATGAAGTATGGGACCTTGCTGGTAAGTCTCTACTTCTACTATCAAAGTTTCTTCCCAGGAATTGGCAAGGTTACATGGAAAACCGACAGACCGGTCATGCACCAAATAGCTGAATTGGCCAACCAACTAGGAATCCAGTTAAGTAAAGTAATGACTGAATTTTGAAGCCTTTCAACTAAGGATGCACGCAAGGGAGTGGGTGCCGTCAACAATTGTTGACTCATACAAGGATGATTTGTGTTTTCTTGTTTCCATCGATCACTGCATCATTCAAGCAGTGGAACCGAGAACAGAGTATGCTCCTAAGCTGGGGTATGAGATCACTACCAAAATTGCTAAGGCATATACTGATGCCCTAAATGAAGCAAATCTGGATCTCACTACCCACCAGTTCGGTACATTCGTAGAGATCCAGGAGAATTTGAAAAAGAGGGCACCGATTAAAAATGTCTACACCAAAAGGGCACCCACACCAAAGAAGAAACCGGTGATAGAGCAGCCCAAGGCTCAAAGGAAGAAAGCTCAATCGGTACCCAGTACCCAAGAGGAAGAACAAGAAGAGACAACGATTGAGGAAACAGTTCCTCTAGTCAGAAAGAGGAAATCAGGTAAACCGATAAAGGAGGATCCACCAAGAAGAGCCAAGCCCACAATTGATGAATATGTGGCATCATTGAAAGAAACCGGGGGAATGGGTTCAGTAAGCAGAAGATATCAATTTGCAAATGAAGAAGACAGGAGGAAGATAGAAGAAGCGGTAGTGCATTGCATTCATAAGTATAATCTACATCCTACCGAACTTCACAAGATTGTATCGGAGGATCTCCTACAAATTCTTGAAGTTAGATGGAAAACTTCAATGGAAAGAGAAAAGGAGCCGAGGATACGAGCTCTGCTAGAGGTTCAGAATGTAATGTCCCCGTTTTTTGACTTATGGGATTAGCTTGGTTTGGCAACCCTCACAGGCTAATTAGGCGATCAGAGGGGGTCAGATGGTGAAGCTAGCGTTCGGATTCCTTTCTGGAGGTTCTGATTATCAGGTCTGCTCTTCATTCGGATCATTTTGGTCAACTTACTATTTTTAGTAAGTGATATTTTGGGTATGGCCAGGATTAGCAGGGTGTCTGCACGGAGCGTCAGATATCTCAGGGTCGAGTTTCAAAGAATCTCCAATTTGAGAGACTTACTATTTATAGTAAGTCTATTTTTAGCAGTGGCTATTTCTGGCAGGGCAGTGCCTATTCCTAGCTGGGCAGTTGGACTTGGTGCTTTGCCAGAAATTCGTTGATTGCAGTCAGACAGTTCAGTGGCTTATATTTTAAATGTGTTATTAAATTAAATTATTTTGATTTAATTTAATAACTTATGACTTTATAACTTTATGTTATAAAGTGAGTTTATTTTTAAAGCCAATTAAGTGAAAAGTGCTTTTTCCAAAAAGATTAGATATTCCACTCGAAAAAGCACTTTTCTCATCTTATGCAATCATTATTTTTCTTGGAATTTGGGAAGAAGACAAATCCTGGCTAGGGTTTCGAGGACTGATTCCTCTTTTTCGTAATTTGAGCCATTACTTGATGATGGTGAATTTTACATGCTGATTATCTCTGAGATCACAGTTCGGTGCTGTTGTATATCGGATGTGTGAGAGTTCTAAATTTGGAGTTTGGAGTTTAGCTGTGGAATTGTGTTATTGAATTCAACAATTGAATTCTCTTATTATTTTGTGGATGCTATTGATTTATTTTCTGGTTATCGAAAGAGCTGAGACAAAGAAGATTTTTGTAATTTATATGTGGTCTTGTATTTGAGAGCTGCAATTCATATTTATTTGGAGACGCCATTGTTTATAGCCAAACAATATTGCAAATCTGTCCACGTTAATGCAGAAGTGTTGGCACGTGTGGTGGAGACCATTTGCGGCTGCAGATTTCTGGGCGTGATTCATATCCAGTAGGTCCGTGAGTACATTCCTTGGGCGGCATTCCAATTTCAGTCAATTACGTACTGCATATAGCAGTGACGTGATCACTTTGTAAGGTGGCGGTTGCATTTTGCAAAAACATGAATACAAGAGGGGAAATTGCGCAAGCACAGGTGCAATCCGAGAATTAATAATATATGTTTGTTTCATCATTTTCTGAATATTGGAAGTCAAATAAAGATAGTTAATTCTGAATGAAATTCCTCTGAATTAGTTAATTAAAATTGCCGGTTGTGTTATCAGAATTAGCTTTGCATAAATTTGTTAAAAAAGTTGCAGTTGTATTCAATTTATATATATATATACAGGAAGAGCTAATTTGGTTCTTCATAGTGGTATCAGAGCCATTTTCCTGCCATCCCGTGGGGTCTGGATTCATTAATTTTATGAAGTTATTTTTAAAGTGACCAGTACTTCCATTTTCCCTAGCTATGGATAAATACAGGAGATCCAGTTCCGGAAGTCGTCATAGCATTACAGGAAATAGAGAGGAATTAAATGCTTTGGTAGAAAGCGTGGAGAGACTTAGATTGCATTAGCAGAGATTAGCAGAGAGTTTGTCAGATCCAGTTACAGTAGACAGGGCAGCGAGATATATGGTCTCTGCCTTTAGAAGGCCGACAACGTGTTTGCAGGGGAGAAGGCTAGAGTTTTCTCTGACAGTTGTCCATGATTTTGATGTTCCTGCATCTAGTTCAGCACTTGCTATTCCCATTCGCAGTGCTGATGATGGATTTATTGCACTGGAACCAGTGGACATTTCAGTGCCATTGGTTGACTGCAGTGCTGAGCATCACCAGGTTGAGGCTCCCAGAGCAGTCACTACAGATTGTATAGAGGCAGCTAATGTTGCAGTTATCACTAAGTGTTCAGACTCTTTCATGGAGGGAGTTATTATTGGAGATGTTTATGTCAGCTGTAGTAGTGTTGCTCCAGTTCAGGAGGCAGTTGCTTCCTCAGATGGGACCGAGGCATGTACGGAGTCTCCCAGTGGGGAGGTTGGAGATCTGGGTATTACAGCGGGTTCAGTCAATGACAGTTCGTGCTCTAGCATTATTGGTGCACAGCTTGACGTTGAGTCATGTGTGCAGAGATATGTGTCCGCAGATGAGATTTCAGCAGGAGATGTGGGAGCTGTTAGTATAGACACATCTGATGACACTTCTGAGGATGCTGTGAGTTGCATTGGAGATGACACCCCTTGTGAGATGTTGGGTGATGACTGCGAGGAGCGTATGAGCTCTGACAGCTCAAAGATTTATGATAGCAGTCGCAATGTGGGATCAGTACAGGAGACAATGGTTTATTCCTGTGTTGAGGATGTGAGCATGGAGCATTCTAGTGATGACACTCAGGATGAGAGTGTTGCAATTGATTTGGGCGATGTAGTTTCATGCCACAGTTTAGTTGATTCACATGACAACATTGAGTCGTGTATGCAGCCAGAGTTAGTAGAGGAGATGCAGATAGATGATGTGTACACTAGCATTGCAGATATCTCTAATGCTGAGAGCGAGGACGATGAGTGCTGTAGTGTTTCTGGCTTTCTATATCTGACTTTGGGCATTGATTTAGCGTTGTCAGTTGGTGATGGCGGGTTCCAAGATTTTGTGTTATAGGGACTCATAGATGAGGACAAGGAAGCTTATGAGTGGCAGGAGTTTGTTACAGCTAGGGCTTCCAATTTTAGAGACGGGATTACTTCTTCGGTAACTCATGAGGATGTGCCTCAGGGTCTGGATTATCAGATAGTTGCAGAGGACGAGGGAGCTGGAGATTGTTTTGAGTCAGTTTTAGTAGCAGCTTCCCTGGATTTAGATGAGGATGTGTCTGATGCTTGTACTCAGTTTGTAGAGGTGTACTCAGATGTAAGTACATAGAGAGAGGGTGATCTTGAGGGGAGTTTGTTGGTTACAGCTTCCTCTCATTCTGTAGACAATGAGTTTGAGGTTGTTCATAGGAGGCCTGTTGTGCAGAGTCATCATGTGACTAGTCAATTGCGAGTTGATGAGAGGGATATTTCTTCTATTCTCGAGCATTTTGATGCCGCTCGTCAGTTGTTGGCTGTTTATGGTTGGTGTGCTCCTATGACAGATGAGCCTAGTGGTGGTTACCTTTCATTGATAGAGATTCATTCTTTGCATGAGGCTGTCAAGATTTTGAGATAGAATTACTTACAGATGGTAGCCGACTGAGATCACCTGGTTGAGTGGGGGAGTACAACTTATGAGGCATTGATGGACAGAGAGGAGGAGGTGAGTGAGCTTACCCAGGAGCTCACGACGACTATTGAGGTTTTAGAGGACACTCAGCGGGCTTTACACGAGTCACAGTTACAGTTGGAGGAGGTGACCGTGGAGTTGGAGTATTTACGGTCCACACCAGCCCTAGACCTAGTTCGATTGCACATTGAGGTAATTGGTGGTGAGTTTGCTCCTACAGTCGGTATTGAGGAACATGATGTTGTGGTAGACACATCTGTTCAGGATATGGGGGCACTCGGTACGGTTGAGGTAGGAGTACCAGTGGAGTCGAGCTCTCAGGTTGATTTGCTTCCCTCAACTGGGAGTGAATCCATTTCATCATCTCACATAGCTGATAGCATGGGACAGTTGGCTGTGCCACATTTTCAGAGGGATCAGCTGTGGATTGCAGGGGAGCATGTTGACGCTTCCACGTATAATTTCTACTGCACTGAGTTTTTTATGGAGTATTTACTTGAGAGTGCAGATGTGCGACAGGATTCTTATAGAGTATCTGAGGGTACTCTCATCCGAGGCTCCTGTGCTATTCGAAGGTTGGCTGGGAAGATTGTGGAGACTCTTTCTACTATGCTTCCCCACAGGGATTTCGGGGTTGGGTTTGTTGAGAGGATTGTTCAAGTTCCTACCCAGCCTGCAGTTAGATTGGAGCCATCTCCTGATTCCCAATTTGGCATGAGGGGCTATTGACAAAGATTGGGGTTTCTGACCGGCATTTCACAGTGGGGTATGCTCATCATTTTTCTTTTGACCCTCAGGTGGAAGATTTGACCTCACACAGGGGTAAACTGGCTCCAGTATCCTACCATCGATTATGGGATGAATTAGCACCATCGTTTGCAGATGGATTTGGCAGTTGCAAGTTAGATTACTTGCAGAATCCACATACTCAGGACTGTTTATCAAAGGGCAGAGTTGATAACAGTGATTCAGACACATTTGGTCACTGTTGTTTTCCCAGTGCAGTTGGGTGTGAGTGCTGGTAAGACAGGGACTCAGGTTTTGATAGAGTTGTTATTTTAGATGGGTTGAGTTCCTTTGAGTTGTTTTCAGCATCGACATCTACAGTTGGTTTACAAATGTTGTTTTTAGTGGTGCTTGTTCTGTTGATGTTGGTTCTTTCTTCACAAGAGTTTGGTGAGGATCGGGACATTACTTGTGACCATCCTTGGGATCTGGGTGGTTTATGATGTTGCTTGTTTTCTTGATTGCTTGAGGACAAACAATCTTGGGAAGGGAGGACTGTAATGTCCCCGTTTTTTGACTTATGAGATTAGCTTGGTTTGGCAACCCTCACAGGCTAATCAGGTGATCAGAGGGGGTCAGATGGTGAAGCTAGCATTCGGATTCCTTTCTGGAGGTTCTGATTATCAGGTTTGCTCTTCGTTCGGATCATTTTGGTCAACTTACTATTTTTAGTAAGTGATATTTTGGGTATGGCCAAGATTTGCAGGGTGTCTGCACAGAGCGTTAGATATCTCAGGGTCGAGTTTCAAAAAATCTCCAGTTTGAGAGGCTTACTATTTTTAGTAAGTCTATTTTTAGCAGTGGCTATTTCTGGCAGGGTAGTGCCTATTCCTAGCTGGGTAGTTGGACTTGGTGCTTTGTCAAAAGTTCATTGATTGCAGTCAGACAGTTCAGTGGCTTATATTTTAAATGTGTTATTAAATTAAATTATTTTGATTTAATTTAATAACTTATGACTTTATAACTTTATGTTATAAAGTGAGTTTATTTTTAAAGCCAATTAAGTGAAAATATTAAAAAGTGCTTTTTCCAAAAAGCTTATATATTCTACTCGAAAAAGCACTTTTCTCATCTTATGCAATCATTATTTTTCTTGGAATTTGGGAAGAAGACAAATCCTGGCTAGGGTTTCGAGGACTGATTCCTCTTTTTCGTAATTTGAGCCATTACTTGATGATGGTGAATTTTACATGCTGATTATCTCTGAGATCACAGTTCGGTGCTGTTGTATATCGGATGTGTGAGAGTTCTAAATTTGGAGTTTGGAGTTTAGCTATGGAATTGTGTTATTGAATTCAACAATTGAGTTTTGTTATTATTTTGTGCATGCTATTGATTTATTTTTTGGTTATTGAAAGAGTTGAGACAGAGAAGATTTTTGTAATTCATATGTGGTCTTGTATTTGAGAGCTGCGATTCATATTTATTTGGAGACGCCATTGTTTACAGCCAAACAATATTGCAAATCTGTCCACGTTAATGCAGAATTGTTGGCACGTGTGGTGTAGACTATTTGCGGCTGCAGATTTCTGGGCGTGATTCATATCCAGCAGGTCCGTGAGTACATTCCTTGGGCGGCATTCCAGTTTCAGTCAATTACGTACTGCATATAGCAGTGACGTGATCACTTTGTAAGGTGGTGGCTGCATTTTGCAAAAACATGAATACAAGAGGGGAAATTGCGCAAGCATAGGTGCAATCCGAGAATTAATAATATATGTTTGTTTCATCATTTGCTAAATATTGGAAGTCAAATAAAGATAGTTAATTCTGAATGAAATTCCTTTGAATTAGTTAATTAAAATTGCTGGTTGTGTTATTAGAATTAGCTTTGCATAAATTTGTTAAAAAAGTTGCAGTTGTATTCAATTTATATATATATATACAGGAAGAGCCAATTCGGTTCTTCACACAGAACCACCTCACTCTAGAAGAAGCCACTGAACAAGATGAACTGCATCAGCAAGATTTCCTGACAAAGAGAAGGATAAGTCGGATGCTAATAGGAGAAGCTGACAAGGTTCATAAGGAAGGAGTAGCCATATGGACAAAACTTCTTCAGACCTAGCAACAAGCAGAAGAAGCTCGACAAAGAGCAACAGTTCAACCGATCGCTAACACCGGTAAAGGAAAATGAGTGCTTGGAGCTGAGGCACCGGTAATTGTAGATATCACTGATGAACAAGGCAGTGACTATCCAGCTTGTCCAACCATTCTAACATCTCCAAGAAAAGGTAAGATACACACAATGCGTGTTAATGATATTGTTGACGAAGTAATGGACTTTGTACAAGTAGATAATGTTGCCAAATGGTATAGTCTGCTAGGAGAAGATGATAAGCAGTCAGTCATAGTAGCCATAGTAGAAACTTTTATGGACTACAATAGAACTCGAAGGGACTATAGGTCCAAGTTCCCACCGGAACTCAATTCTAGGCTTTAGACAAAATGGAGAACCGGTCTAGGCACAAACACGAGGATCAATAGGGAAACATTGTTAAAGGTCAGACTTGGTCTCAGTGAAGAAAGAATAAAGCTTCTACTAGAGGAAGCAGCAATGAACTTGGATACCAAGTATAGAGTTGCCCAGATGCTAAACGGATATGAGAATCAAGTCTATAAAGAGACTCTGTACTTCTGGCAACAGTATGACTTCAGTGCACTTGAAAAATTAGGTCCTTAGGGTCAAACTGAACAAGTGCCGACACCACTAGTTCAATTCACTAATCGTGAAGAACCTACAACTGGTAATGTAAATGTTCAAACAAAAGAGTTTACATCTGGTGAGCAAATAAATGTTGAACAAGAACTAGGAAGTGATATACCTGTGGGAGAACTCCATACAGCTGAAGAGCAGCGCACAGAAGAAGCCTTGCTGGAAGAACAACTTCAGCAAGAACAGGATGTAGAAGATAATGTGCAACCGGAAGAAGAAGCTCAGATTGAGGCAGAAGCACCTGCCAAGGAAGATCTACTTGAAGAAGAGGTGCCACCAGAAGATAAAACTCAATAGGGAGATGAAGAAAATAAGGAACAGGAACAAGAAATTCCTATACAAACTGAGCAAGCTCAACCGGAACAAGAGCCAAAGCAATAGGAACAAGCAGACATACCTAGTTCCTCATCTAAAAGGAAGTTGTCATTTTCTGAGGATAAGGAAGCCAAAAGGAGCAAGGTCACCGATACAGTGGTTGACATCAGCAAAATGTCAACAAGGCAGCTAAAAGAGCTAACCAAAAGGAAACAGGACATGGTCCTGATCACTGTAAAGAACATTTTGTGCAACTTCGTACCGGATGTTGACATAGATGAAGATGAACCGGTCATCGATCAGCTAGAAGTCTTGGCACAAGCCATCTGTGATGATCTCACAGGTCTAGAAACTATGGTAATAGACCACTATGAGAAGAAAAGAGTAGATTATCCACAAACAGGTTGAAGAAATTAAGGTAACTGTGTCAACCAACCTCAGAGTGCTTCAACAACAACTTCAAGTGGCAGGCAGTTTGATGACTCGAACTTCAAACTTTGAAGTATTTATGTAGGATCTGACAGCCAAGTCTGCAAAGACCTCAGAAGATATAAGAGCTTTGACATCTCAATTCGACATCAAGAATAAATCTGCAACAAATTTTAGCAGAGAAATGACAAGTCTTGCTCTAATCCTAAGAAAGACTGTAGAAGAGGAGAATAAGAGAATCCAAGACATCATTGGATTTCAGTTATTTTTGGCCCCAATAGTTGATTCCATGTAGAAAACCGCGACTTCTATAGAGGTTCTGATCAATGAACTGGATTATAAAACTGTGGAAGATATGGAGAACATCATTGTTTCTCTTAAAGCAGCCCAAAAGAACATTGAACATGTAACTGGTCAATGGGCACCATTTCTTCACTCCGCCAAGACGATCTACAAGGATATTTTCACCAAGCTACAAATGTGAAATCCTAAGAATAAACCTTTGTCCTATGGAGGCAAAAAGGGGAAGAAGAAGCAGAAGAAAGAAGAGGAAACAAGAAGGGAAATGGGAAGCAGAGCAGCACTCAGACAGCGGAAAGGTTAGAAAAGGAACAAGACCAGAACAACTACATCCACTCAACCGGAGCACACAGACAGGGGAAGTGTGCTACAGAGAAAAGAAAAGTCTACAAAACCAAAGGTATAAATTGTCACAAGTAAGTGAGTATGGTTTTGTTTATGGTTTTGCCACCAATGAAAAAGGGGAAGATTGTTAGCAATTTAAGTTGTCATTAGTGTAAATCACAAACACCATTCCCATCGGTAAAGGTTCACCGGTCACTCACGTTACTTCAAAGACACCGGTAGATTGAAAACAGAGTGTATGCACTGGTAGATTAAGCAAAGGGGATACATCGGAAGACCGATCCAAGTACATAGTACCAGTCTTATATTGTATACATGGATGAACCGGGTATAAGAGTATACCGGTCTACTGCATAAAGATCTGCACCGGATTCTGCGGAGCAGTTTGAGTTAAAATCGAATTATACAGAACATCCACCGCTCAGAAGTGGAGTTATCTTTTTAACAGGGGTTATCTTTATTTCTATGGATGTTTTAAAGGTAAACTCCACATTAGAACGCATAGCTTTTAGCTAGTTGCATGATTTATTATTGAGTTTACAGCCTGGTGGTTCTACTAGTTAAGGGTTTCATTACGACAAACTCTTTTATAAATACAGGTCATAGGATGCAAGAAAAGTGTTGTTGAGAAAAAAGAGCAGTGAAGAGACATCTGCGTAGAGATCACAGTCACCAGAGGTGAAAGGCAAAGAGATAGAAAAGATTCATCAACCAGTCAAACCGGGGAAGAGATCAACAGGTATGATCTAATCAGACAATCAGTGTCATATGAGGTCATTGCTTTTAGAAGGTGTGAAAGCAAATTGAAATCCCTCTATCAGGGTGGACCTAATCAGTTCTTTGTAAAATTCTCTAACAGGGTAACATCTTTGTTGATGTTGAAAGACCTCTAACCAGGCAACTCTTAACAGGGTTAAGATCTTAACCGATCTTCTATAAAATCCCTTAACCGAGTAGCACCTTCACCAATGCTTTGTAAGCTCCTAACAGGGCACCTTCATTCTGCAGTAGTGAAGTTGTGAGCTCTGTCTCACTGTGATTTTTTCCTTCTCACCGAGGGTTTCCACGTATACATCTTGTGTTGATCTGTGTATTTCTATTTATGCTTGTTGATGATTGTTTACATTCTGCTTATCTTAGAAGAATAATTAAACAAGTGTTGAATTGTAATAGAAATAGATTTTACTGATTCACCCCCCCTCTCAGTAACCGGTTAGTAATAACACCACCAAGGCATGGACAACTACAAAGTCACTAAGTGTAAGTTGTCTTACTAGAGGACGGGAAGGAGGATTATTGTAAGAAGAAGGTTCACCAAAGGAAATTTGCAGAACCTCCAATCAGTTTTGAACGCTTGAGAATAATGAAGAATTAGAGGCACAGACACTTCCCACCTGGGTGGAGGAGTCACAAAAGCTCCTGATCAGCTTTATCTTGGGTTAGAGATGCCCACCTAGAAAGTATAGTATATTTCCATGTAGAGATGGATTCCATCCCCTTTGCTAAGGAGGAGCAAGAGGGAAGCAATTGTGATTGTATTGCAGTGTTGGGGTCGATGAACTTTGAGGTGCATTGTTGGGTATAATTATACTCATGTGCATGGAGCACTTCCCTAGTGATTAAGAAGGCTTTAGAGGCATTGAAAATCCAAAGCCACTTTTTCAGCTTGCACCTAAATATTGAAGAAAATTGAGGTGAGTACATAAATTTTTAATTAATAAAGAATTTTTTGAAATCATTAATATTAAAGATCGAAAAGTTCTTAGACTTTGGACATCAAACAAAGACTAGCGGCTCCATAAAATTTCTAAATGCTAGCAATATAAGTCGACCACTGGCAGTCTCCCCAAAATATTCCCCATGGTCTAACTCTCCTTCACAAGGATGATCTATCTAATCTTCATCAAAACGGCTCACGCACTCTTCCCCTATAGTTACTTTTGAAAGTTCAGCTTCATCATCATTTGTTTTTGGTTCCATATGTTTGAGTTTTGCAACTATCTTAACTCTCTTTCAATGTCTTCGTTCTTCTTCAGATTAAGTAGTTCTTCCATCAACTCATACAAAGACTTAATGATATTAGACATATTTTCAACTCTCTTTTAGCAACTAGAGAGAGCTTCTGAAATAACGATGCTGAAACTGACAAACAATCATTGAAACTCTGACATGCAACTAAATACTAGAATAAAAAACCACAACCCAGTAGGCTGGCAATAGAAAACAAGTTTTGATACCATTGTAATATCACCTTCTAATTGTTTTTGCAATTTTTTACCGAACCACAACATGCTCTTTAAAAGGAAGTTTATCTGTTGACATACTGATGGTTATATTTTGCATTGGATTGCTTGTCAAAAATGGAACATCAATGAATGTATAATGAACATAGAATAAGATAAATCTGATATCACTAAGCTCTAATATAAATTTCTGCTATTAAGTTTTCAATATCAAGGGCACTACTGTTCATGAAAACATATAAAATTGTGCACACTTGATAGCATCTTTCAGCTCAAACAACAATGGCATCAATCAACATGTTAACCAGTTTTATTAAAAGGGTAATCAATTAACATTTTGTCCAACTGCTGCAATCAATAAACTTCAGGAGGCTGCAACTATGGCATTCATTGCTGGATTTGTTTTCCATCAAGTCCCTCCAAGCTACATGCTCACCTTCAACCCTCACGGAATGCCAATGTCAAAGATCTCAGAAGGCTAAAATATAAAAGGCAGCAATAAACAGGTCTGATTAAGCACTGCATAGTCTACATGTAAGATCCCAACCAATGCACTATGGAAAACAAATTCACATTTTCCTCAATATTTAATGAGTTGGCATTTTGTCAAACAATTAAGCATGCTAACTGTGGGATTTCTGACTGAATTAAGTAAGTTGAATCACCAACATGCAACATTCATAAACTTAAACATGATTCTAACTGGAATAGGAAGAAAATAAGAAGATTTTCATTGTATGAAGATGCCAAAATATAAGTTTAAATGATAGTCTTCTGTAATAGCTTGCAGATATTCAGAAATAAATAAGTATTTTCCTGACCTTGTGACAATAAGATATTGCATCTAGTATTGAACAACAGTCCTTTCCAAAGACCAGCGATTTGTCATTATAAAACCAATAAACTCTACTTCTACTCTGCTCTATATATGACTGCAAACAGGTAATATGCCCCACGAATTTTTCCTTTAAACATATGCTGTTCCAACAATGTTTGAAGAGGTGGCTAAGGGAAGGTCTGAGTGTGCATTAAACTGATCTGAAATGAATTAATCTGATCTTGTTTCTTTGGTTTCTGACTATTACAAAAGGGATATTTCCTCAAATGACTGGCAGCAAGCTGCTTCAAACCCACATCTATTCTTGCCCAAAATTTAGTTTAGAACCTCCGTAGTGCAGATACAGTCAATACACTACTTAGAATTGGTCTTATATGACTGGATGGAGCTGTACTAACCTCCAACAATGGCAACTTCCCAACAATAGCAAGATATGCCTAATCTGAAATTATGATGCCTTGCTCAAACTAAAGTTTCCAGCCCTTAAAATGATTATAAACCTCCAATAAATTCCACAACGAACACTCTGTGCCCAGAAACAATCAATTCACCCAGAAAACCATGAATAAATGCATTGAAAATATAGTTTATCGTACTGTAGCATCGTCACTATAGCAGTGTTACTGTAACCTCTGTAGTGCAGATACAGTCAATACACTACTTAGAGTTGGTCTTGTATGACTGAATGGAGCTGTACTAACCTCCAAAAATGGCAACTTCCCAACAATAGCAAGATATGCCTAATCTGAAATTATGATGCCTTGCTCAAACTCAAGTTTCTAGCCCTTAGAATGATTATAAACCTCCAATAAATTCCACAACGAACACTCTGTGCCCAGAAACAATCAATTCACCCAGAAAACCATGAATAAATGCATTGAAAATATAGTTTATCGTACTGTAGCATCGTCACTATAGCAGTGTTACTGTGGCACGACACTGTAGCATGCTTTCAAACAAATCATAAAATCAAGAAGTCTTCATTAGCTTCAAACTTTAAACACAAAACCTTTGATTCATCAAACATTCAACAGAAATTGAAAATCCTGAACAAATTCACCTCCAAATCTCTTTTGTGCAAACTACAATCTTGGATGAATCACACAATATTGTTCAAGAAGGATCTTTCACCACTGTGTCTAATCTTCCCCAAGAGGGATTTTGTCCTCAAGAAGGTTGAGATGAACCAAGCTTGATCTCCCAGAATCACAAGGGTTATAATTGGAGAAAATAGAATAAACTGCATAATATTAAATAAGTTAACAACCCTGTTTTATAACCTTTTCGGGGAACTTTTTTGAAAACACAATGTAAAATCACTTTATTAATAGATAAGTTTTATATCCTTGAAAAATGATTTAATTCATTAATTATATATTCCCAACACATAAATCACTTTTCAATATATCAACATTTAAATTTCCCATTCTCATTCCAATGAGCTGTTATACTAAGGTGCCCATTAAAATTATTTTTATTAAAAGAGTAACCTTAGTAAAATTAGTTAAAATACAGTTCAATATTACACCTAAGTTGCGAAAGCTGTCAAGAGGCATTGAAATCGGAAAATGACTACACTGGAGTAATACTGATGATGAATAATGAGAACTGGACCTGACTGGTTGACTAACTGTCACTCTCTCCAAGAATCTTGGAGAATACACTAGAAGCTAGAAATAACATTTGACAATGTCATATGTATCTTCTAGACCATCTGAATTCACTGGTAATATTGAATAACCCCTCTGATAAAGTTGACACACAGCTAGAAGGTCAGTGCCAACCACAATGCAAGAGAACCCAAAAATGGGGACACTCCACCCTCTCTTCCCAAAAATTGCTTGTCCTCAAGTAATGCCAATTCCAACCTAAAATCACCAGACTTATCCAAACCAAAACCAAATATGATCCCAGGGTCCCATGTCAATGTCAAGAAAAGCCCACCATGCTAATGCCGCACCACATTGATTATAATTGTAAATCTATCATGCCAAAACTGTACTCTCCTCTCGTATAACCTTTTAATGTAACCATCATCAAAACCCAAATTGAAATGCCTGCAAGGGCTAAATCTATACCATAAAAGATCTCCTGCCAAAGCACCTTTGCGAGGTCCATCTATAATCACACTGCCTGACTTGATCCTAGGCAATAGGAAAAATAATTTACTAAATCCTCAAGAATAATCCTCTGCACATATCCTCACGGTGTCCCAAAAGTGATGCCAATCAGTCACTGACCAGAGGGTGACATAGAAGATGACAATTAAGTCCTCCCTGAAATTAACTGTCATTGAAATGGCTCCCAGGTCATTAAATGATAACTTGTCATCGAAGCTTAATCTCTAAGTATCAAAAGGCTGACTCTGGGCACATTGACTCACCCAACCAACTACGATCATCAAAGCGTCATCTGAATGTATATATACCAACATCATGGAATGACTGCAGGAACCATTGCTCATCAAGGAAGCTAGATACAACTGCACTAAATCTGAAAATTTTCCCACAAACTATAGCCAATAAACCTGCAAGTACTCATAAATTAACATTGCCATAATCAGCATGGAAATGCAAGGGCAGAAGCCTATATAATGAATTACTCCAGAAAGTATAGGCAATGTGAGTGTGGAAATAACTAGGACTTCTCCAATGACCAATTTACCTCTACCAATAAACACTAACCAAGAATTATTCCACTGCTGGGATGGGGGTATTGGCCAATCCATCTATATGTGAGCATTCTAAATCCTATGTAGGCTGGTTGGAAAGTGGACAGCGGTACGAATTCTGAAGTTTGATCCACAACTCCAGTCTTGATGTAATGTCCCTTTTGTGGGATGTACCTTAATTTAGTCCTTGATTAAAGCAAATGCCTATCTTTAATATTGAATAAGACTAATCTACAGAAGTTTATTTGTCAGACAACAATTCTGATATGAATGAATGAATGATTTTAATGATGTCCATGAGGATGATTTTAATGATGTCCATGAAGCCAAGCAGCCTAAGGGACCAAAGGAACTCACACCCCTAAACAATTTCCATAATCCTTTCCAACTCCGATCTTCTTTTATGAATCTTGACCAGCAAACCTGCGGTTTGGTTGACCTTATCCTCTTCAAATAGAATATTTATGTTGTCCACTTTCAAGATGGCTTCATAATTAGCACAAATATCTTCATAGGCAGTGCATTCCATGAGAAAGTGTCATTTGGTCTCAATTGTGCCTGTCCTACAAAATATGTAAGTTCTCTCCTCCCAAGCCTCTTTGGGCCTCTTCCATCTGCCTGTCTCGCACCTGAGATGATGCAATCCCGTCCTCAATTGTGTCATTAACAGCCTTGCTTTCTCTTTAATAGCAACCCCTAAATATATTCTCCCCATGTTCCCCGGTTGAGTTGAACACCTGCATGTAGTAAGCCTTTTTTTGACCAATGTTATTAGTTCACATGACACTTTGAAACTTCTCTATAACAAACTTTTTTGTGTCCACATTTGTATTAGGACACTCATGTAGCTTAATATTCCATTTATCCAACCACTTATTATTTTGCTTCATCCATGTTTTCTTTCTACGGATAATATCCTCGTCCTTCACAAATTTCGGCCACCGTTGGTCTTGCATGTTTTCAACCTTCTTTAAGTAGCTAAGTAACTGAGTTATCGCTGAAGCCTCCAATGGAAAAGCCCCAGCCTCCGCTAAAAGGATATCATAAGGTACGAAGGTCTTAACTTTGAGATTGCTTGTAATTGGGTGCTTCTGAATTCTTTCTAGCTGCCTCCATCCTTTGTTTGACAGGCTGCCATCCCAAACCTCGCAGCCATAAAGAACCATTGGCGTGACCAACAAACCGAAAAGAGCCTTCCTAGTCTTCCAGTCCCAGAGCTCAGTTGTTCTGCATCTGTTCTGGAGTAAATACAAGGCTTTCCAGCCGCCCTGTAGCCTTTCTGCTCTACATGTCTCACAACTGAGTTTATAGTGAAAATCAATCCCAAGATACTTGTATTCTTCCACAATTTCTAGCGGGCTGCCTTCAAAAAGGAATGTAGTGGGCTTTTCTTTTCTCCTTAAAGAGAAAATCATGATTTTGGTTTTGGTAATGTTCACTTGCATCCCAACCTCTTGGCAAAAGCACTCTAAGGCCCTTAAATGATCTCTCAAACCTTGAGCCGTTTTTGATATTAAGATAAGGTCATCAGCATACAAAAGAAGCTTCACCACATACCCTGCCAAATGCACACCTTCCCCATCCATTTTCTTTAACCAAGTTTCTAATTTATCAATGTATAACCCAAACAAGGTTGGGGATAAAGGACATCCCTGCTTAACACCAATGTCACTACCAAAACATTCGAACATTCCTTCATTAGTTCTGATTTTGGCTCTAACTTTATCATATAATTTGTGCACTGGTGCTCTATACTCGTCAGGGATACCCAATTCTATCATTCTGTTCCAAAGCTTGTCCCTAGATATTGTATCAAAGGCTTTCTTAAAGTCTACAAAGCAGCAATAGGCTTCTTCCCCCTAATTATCCCATATTTTCTCTATTAAATGACAAAGAGTGACGCAATGGTCAATGGTGGAATGCTTAGGTCTGAAACCCGCTTGCCCTCTTGCCCTTTTCCCCTCGCCCACCTGGAATGCTTAGATATGATTCTTTGATCTGACCTCAGCCCACCAAGTTGATGATGATATAGATGTTCGAAGGAGATTATCTTAGATCAAAATTGTTTATCTGAAATGTAAGATTTTATCGATCTCCAAATATAGAAGGAATGGATATTGTCCTTCAATATATACTTTTGCACAAATTAATCTGGATATATATATTTAGGCGTCGTATGCTGACTTGAGTATTATAAAGGGAGCCTGTTATATTTGTGATTTGAAATGCATAAAATATATTTTAAATACGATTGTTTTGCAAGATAGATCAAATCTGTAAATTGACTCTGTAGTGCTGCCTTTGATTAGTGATTATCTTGTGTATGATATAATCTAATTCTGATCCAACCAATGGTTGATATATTGGCTAATCTGAAGTCCTGTTTTTCTATCTCTGATGTGTAATGTTTATGCCATCTTAAATATTAAGAGCAAGAAGATTTCCACAATCCATGAGATCAATTGCAAGCTGTTTGCTGGATTTGATTGTGTAAGTATTTTTGCATAAAATATTCTTACACAATCAAATCCAGAAAACAGTTTGTAATTGATCTTAAGTATTGTTTCCATTTGTGATAGAATCTAGTTGCACCTGTGATTCTTGTCTCTTGTTGATGGTGAATTAAATTTGTCTAAGTCTGATTTTATAAGTCTGCTGCTCTGTCTTAAGTTTTAATATGAATTCGATTACCAGAATCATAGATGGATTACTCGCTGAGTTTTTTTTCTCTACGAGTTTTTCAATCAAGAACTTGCTTGGAAAACTTGCCGAGTTTTTTGGAAAAACTCGGCCATACGCCAATGCCAGGGTTTAAATGTCCAAAACGACGTTTTTGGTGAGGGGTGGGAGGAAGTTCAGGGACAGGAGGATTTATACAAATACAACATTTAAGTATAAATCTGATTTATTTAATCAGACTTATACTTTAAGTTATATTTGTATAAATACTTTCAGGATGTTTGAGATAGGTTCTAGCTTCATAGGAGTTAAGATGCAGATTCTAGATTTTGTGAGCTTTTGAAAAATTCCAGACTTAACCAAATTTCAGGATTCAACAAGCCTTCAATAGGGTTACCTCCCACAATCCATCATGGCTTTCTAAGGTCAAACTGAAGTTGGCAAAAGGACTCTGTAGTACGTAATAAAGTAATATTGTATTTAGACTTAGTTATGCTTTGTTGGGAGGGTAGTTAGAAGTGAGGAGATGCGTCCGTTGGTTTTCCCAACCAACCGACCATATTATAAGAACTCTGTTTAATTATTGTTGGGACATTATGGTTTGGCTTGTAATAAATGAAATAATAACATTTCCTCGCCATATCTTGGTACTGGTATTGGTAATGAATGTCATGTTGGTATCATTGATTACTGTATATTGTGCATTAATAACCATTCTAAATTTTGGCGCCATTGCCTAAGTCCAGACCTGGAGGTTGTCGACTGGGCAGGATGGAGTAATGAGAAAACCCCTATACAGATAGTTACAGAGAAGAGAAGGGAGTACCAAGAGAAGATTAGGTGACATGAAATCTGGTGGTGGCATGGGAAGTACTAGTACGTGCAAAGGAAATCCGAGAGAGAGCAGTTCCAAAAGCACGGTACGGGACGAACTTCGGTACCACCAGCGGTGTACGATCTACTTGGACAAATCCCTCGATGTCTGGTTAGACATTTGGTCCACTAAAATAATTCATGCCCCTGTTTCCAAATAAGTATCCCAAGCGTAGGATAGAAGAAGAAACTGAAGAAGTGGCCCTGCGTATCCTTGGTCTGCATCAACAAGAAGAAAGACGTCGCCGCTTGAGAGGGTTGGGGAACCAGCCTCTAAGTGAAAGACAAATTGAGGAAAGGCTGATTGAAAAAACCATAGAAGGTGTAGCCAATTTAGCTATTTCAGAAACATCAGGAAGGAAGGAAGGGTGGAAGAACCCTGAAAGCCCCGCACAAAGAGAACAGCCACGGGAATGAAGCTCGAGCCAGACAGAAGAATCACAAGGGGAAGGAGATATTACTAGTTCAGAAGGAGGGAGCGTCCCGATAGGAGGGAGCATCTCGGCAGGAGGGAGTGTCCTGACAGGAGAGAAGAGCAGAAGGAGAATGGCGTTAGACAAACAAAAACTCCCTAGATTTACTGGGGAAGGATCGGAGGATCCTGCTTGTCATTGTAAAACATGTATAACTATATGGCAAGCCAATGGAGAAAATGATGCAGATGAATGGTTGAAAGCTTTCCCTGCCACACTAAGAGGGATAGCTATTGATTGGTATACAGACTTGGAGGCCGGGAAGAAGACCACCTAGAAGGACCTCCGTACCACCTTTGAGGAATAATTTAGACTTCTACATGATGATGACGAGATAGTCATAGAAATCTATAATACTAGGAAAGGGAAAAATGAAACCGTCAGGGCATATAGCAGGAGACTCAAAGAATTGATAGGAAAGTCGGACAACAAACCTGCTGATGGACGAAAAAAGAGGTGGTTCATTGAAGGGCTCACCCCGTCCTTAAGACGGAAAATGAAGATAGTACCACCATCATCCTTTGCCAATGCATGCACCCGAGCAATGGATATAGAAAGTGAGAACAAAACTTCCAAAACAAAGAGGCAGGGAAGCGGGAGTGAGAGTTCAGAGGAGAGCAGGGATGAATCTAAGACCATCCAAGCTTTGAGAAAGGACATGATGCAGCTAATGAAGTAAAAGGAAGTAAGGAAGAGAAGAGAGAGGGGAGGGAACTATGGTTTACAGAGTGCGAAAAGGAAGGACACACGAAAGGAACGTGCCCGCGTAAAGTCTTCTGTGACATCTGTCAGGTGTTAGGCCACACAATCAAGGATTGTCCCTACAATTTGAAGGCATGGAGTGCGCAGGTATTCTACACCCAAGGAGAACAATCCATGCCACCCTCCACCCCTCCACGTAACACAAATACAAAAGCCTCACCTGGAGGGTATAGGAACAATAGGCGGGGAAGCAACAACAACAACAATAACAACACACCTAGGAGAGCAATCCAGTATGATTCTAAAGGGAGACCCATGATTCAATGTAGGCAATGCAACGAATGGGGGCATTTTGCATGGGACTGCCAGAGCGGCGAAGGACAAAATGGAGGAATGTTGTGTAAATGGTGTGGACCAAGGAATCATGAGGATGCCAATTGCCCTAGACAAAAGGGGTTGAACAGGGTCAACATTGTAGAACCAGGGAACCAAGTATTGGCCATCACAAGAATGCAAGCTAGGAAACTTGTATATCTGGAGGCAGCCACAGAGAAAGAGAGATTTCAAGAAGCCAGAAAGGACATTAGAGATCACATGGGAGAAGAAGGGGGAGTAAGTATGACAAAAAAATGGGCGGTACCAAACATCATGAAACAAGTAGTATAGACCACCATCCCCGTGAAAATTGCGGATCTAATAGAAACGATACCTCAGTTATGGGTAGAAATAAAACAAGGAACAAGTATCAAGGAGATACCTTCCAAGGAGGAGGAGAAAGAGGAGGCCGGAAAAGAAACCAACACCCTGTTCACCTTAGGAATGGGGAGAACACCAGCAGTGGTCCAAATGGAGATAATTGGATATAAACTATCAAATACTATTGTTGATGGAGGTTCTGGTGTGAATGTCTTACCTGAGGAGCTTGGAAGGCACTAGGGAAGCTTACACTCTAGCCACCCACATTCCAACTGGTAGGTGCAGACTAGCATGGAATTAAGCCCATAGGAACTCTAATGGGGCAAAAGGTAATAATTGGTACACAACAGTTCCCCCTTGACTTCGTGGTGATTACCATAGAAAAGAAAGGGTACGATGCATTATTAGGGAGAGGTTGGCTGGTCACAACAAAGGCTACACATAATTGGAAAAGGAATACCCTATCCATAGTAGATGGTGGAAAGTACACAATAGATTTAAAGAGCCAGTCTGTAAGTTAGGATCTCGCATTTGATTCAGAGGCGGAGGGAGAAGACCCAGAAGGAGTGGAGCCAAACAGAGGAGTGCTCCGGCCAGGGGAGTGCTCAGAAGACGAAATAGGCTCCCTCAATGGACTATTTCACTAGTAGATGGGAGACTATGAGGTATTCTAGCTAGAGTGTAATATGGTACAAATTTAAGAAGCGGAACCAGAAGAAAGGTACCCTGAAGGCTATAAAGAATACATGGAAGGTACAACAACCCTTAATAATAAGCCAACACATATGTTTGATAAAAGAGAAAAAGACGAGGAAAATGATAATAATAATAATGGTGCAACAAGTGAGCATGGTATATTAAGAGGACGAGCCTTGGATATTAAGTGGAAGACCCCATTTCACACAAACAAGGTACGCTACTGGGAGGGTGCAGGACGTACAACAGGACTGTGTACGGATCAAGAGGAGTTGGACAAAAAGTTGGTGGATGTGGAGAAGGGCCGTATGACAAGGCAGGAGGACGTAGAGCAAGTGGAGGAGGGTCGCATGGCAAGGCAGGAGGACACAGAGGAGGAGGGTTGTACGAAGAAGGTTTGCATGGTGGGAACAGACCATACGATAGGGAGGAAGTTGGACGAGTTGGAGGAAGGGCGTACGGAGGAAGCATGTAGCACCGTACGGTGGGAGAGGCAAGGAAGGCAATCCATACGGCTAGCAACCGTACGTATAATAAGGATGGGACAACAGTCCGTACGATCTGCAGCCGTATGAACAAAACCAGGTCGTATGGAGAAGGTTGGAGGGGACAGTTCAAAAGAGGATGGGACTAGTACAAACACATCTTCAGGCTCCCAAGAGGAAAGAATCCACTTTGGCCACCTGAAAGGCACACCTGGAGATATTACTTTCCTACCACAAGTAGAGGGCCCATTGCCAAGTGGGGTACTTGAGGACGCTCAAATTCACAAAATAGACACAGCACGAAGAGGGCCGTACCACCAAGGATACTGCAGAAAACATCCATACTAGGCCCAGTATGCAGGAAGGTTGTACCACTCCTAGTATGGAAGGCGTTCGTACCACTCCTAGTACCGAAGGCATCCGTACCACTCCTAGAATAGATTGCGTCCGTACCAATCCTAGTACGGAAGGCATCCGTACCACTCCTAGTACAAAAGGCGTCCGTACCACTCCTAGTATGCCAGAAAGTACCAAGGAGGGCAGTCGTATTGAAGATAACCCAGGTATAGAGGAGGAAGGGAGTAAACAACATGTTCCTCAATGGGGGCAACAAGACTGTCCTTGCTTGGCGTAGCGAACATAGTTCCTACAGATCAGTAGACTCGTACCAAGGTCATAGCTCTCAGAGGTCAGCAAATGTGGGGACACAAGATAAGACTCCACACACCACAAGGTATAGCAGTGGCCCATCAAGTTGCCTTAGTGGTACAGGAGGCGGAAAAAATGGCTGCTCAAAACATGAGGACCGGGAAGGAACTCAAACTTGAAAAGGAAGACACATTGGCTAAGGATGATGAGGAGGATACTGTGCTGGAAGAGACAGATAGGCTGCTTGAGGAAGTTGAGATGGTACCAACACCTTCGCCACCTCCCATGGAGGTTGAAGGGGAAAACATAAAAAGAATGCAAAACAAGACAGAGAACCTTTCAAAGATGATCTCATTAGTAGACAAAGAAGAAAGATTACTCAAGGAGTTACAAGCTATGAAACATATTGCTAAGGGAATTACAAAGTAGGCCAAGAGTCAGAAGGTCGAGACCATAGTTACAGCAGCGGAGTCCTTGGCAACATTCATGAAGGAAAAATGCCATACAGATTGGGGCATACTTCAGCAGAGTGGGTACTGGTAGGAAGAAATAGATGAAATCTGGACAACCCAGTGCATCACACCTCTGGTGTAGAAGCCGCTCCTCATGCACACACTTACAGAAATGGAGGTAGCATTTAGGAGGACATACTTAGAACTTCAACAAGAAAAGGTACTGACAAAACCGAATGAAAAAGGAATGGAAAGAAAAAAAAACTATGTGGGAAGCTAAATGTAAGATGAAGTAAGCTGGCCTGGAAGAGAAATTAGCAGCAGTAGAAGCAAAAAAGATGGATGCATTACGGGTACTCCAAGGAGTTCGGGCCAAACAGAAGGCCACTGAGCGAGATCTCTTATGCCTCCGGGAACAAGCTCCAAGTTCAGGGATGTCTTCACAACCCAACTTTGAAGTTTGATTTTCTTTTTTGTGGTGCAGTTGTCTGGAAGACAACTTCTTTTTTGGGGGGGGATATACGTAGTACGTAATAAAGTAATATTGTATTTAGACTTAGTTATGCTTTGTTGGGAGGGTAGTTAGAAGCGAGGAGATGCGTCCGTTGGTTTTCCCAACCAACCGACCATATTATAAGAACTCTGTTTTATTGTTGTTGGGACATTATGGTTTGGCTGGTAATAAATGAAATAATAAAATTTCCTCGCCATATCTTGGTACTGGTATTGGTAATGAATGTCATGTTGGTATCATTGATTATTGTGTATATTGTGCATTAATAACCATTGTATAGACTCTCAAAGGGTTTTACCTCGTTTTATCACGAATCATTTAGTTTCGATCCCATCTCTATGACAGACTCAGCTTAGCTCTCACCCAAACCCCAGACAAACATGACTTCTCAACAGACAGACTTGAAAACAATCACCAACAAAGACTACCTAAGACCTAGTTATGAAGACTTTGACATTTGGCATTGATCAATGATCAAGCATCATAGATTCATACTATGAAATGACTTAGTTTTACAATTATGTATATCTCTTATTTTTTTGTATATAATTATAATATATATAATGCGTAGGAGGCACAGTCACGCGACTCACGCCCATCATAGGGTTCCTCTTCTAGCACTAGACCCTCTCCCTTATATGCTAGTAGAGCTGGGAAGAGGAAGATGTGATTGTAATGATGTATTTACTTCTATTTTTGTAGAAACTATTTACTATTTTGCTTCTAGCTATCAACATTGCGCATGAGAATGTGATTTTGTACCCACTTTGCATTTATATATATCTAAACTCTGCTTGTTTCCTTTGTGTTCTCATTAATTAACTCATTGGATGCATCTTCTCATTGAATTTTGCAAAAAAAATGTATTTTTAATTAAATTTAAGCTGTTTTTAAGTTCCTGAGTTTTTTCAAAAACTGGCCGAATTTTTCCCGAGTTTCTTTTTTTGGGCTTGGCGAGTTTTTGCCGAGTCCGAGTTTTCCATCTATGACCAGAATAATAACTTCAATATCTCTCTGATGTTTATACCAGTTTTCTGTTATTTGTGTTTTTGTTTTCCTCTGTTTGCTGATGTCTTCTGAATTAGTGTTGCCTGATTGATATTCTTCTTGCTTAGTCTGCTGTTTGGTTTAATGATGTGTACTGTTTATCTTTTTATTTTTCCTTCTTGGATGATCCCTGCTTGGAGTTGATCCTTAACATCCTTATACCTTCTCCCTTGGAAGAGGTATGCCCCTTCACCAGCATCCCCTCAATTCGCACCTCTTTCAAATCTCTTTGGATTATTCGGGCACATTAATCCGACTACATTATTAATTTGATTAACCGTTGTTTAATCCTACTAGGTCAGCCATTATTAGCCCCTATTTTCTTAGTATTAATATGTTGGTTTTAGCTAGTTTAATTTATGTTAATCCCATATAATTCTGCTAGGGATTGTTACTTCTCCGCTGTCCTACGGAACTGATCTCCTTGTGTGCACAGGAGTAAGTCTGCTCTGAGAAAACCATGAAGTCTTAAATAAGATGATTTTCCCAAGGGTGGCACCTATCTTTGAGGGATGGAAGTTCTCCCCTATCAAATTTTGCTTGTCCCCAAGCAATGATTGAATGATCATGGAATCCCATCCGCAATCCATTTTCTGTTGCACAACTCTGATAATATCATATATATTTTCTCCCTTATTTTGAATGTGAATTATGATCAATAGTAGAAACTTGGCAAAGTGAATTTGGATTAACAAAACTATATCTTGGTCATATAATCAGCTTCAAAGGTGTTAGTATTGATTCTAAAAAAATTAAAGCAATCATTGATTGGCTTCCACCCTCCAACTTATCACAGCTTAAGGGATTTTTTTGAGCTGTGTGGGTTCTATAAAATATTTGTGAAGGGAGTTTCACAAGTTGCTGCAACATTGACTGATTTGACGGAAAAGGGGGCTTTTGTATGCTCTGATACAGTGCAGAAATGTTTTGATCAGTTTAAGCAATTAATGAGTGCACGCCCTGTGTTGGCTATTCCTGATTTTTCTAAGCCTTTCAAGCTTGAGTGTGATGCATTTGATGAAGGAAAGGTGCTGTTTTAATGCTATGAAAGTTGGCATAAGATATAATTGAGAGGAGTGGAAAAAAGCTATTCAATTTGTGATAAGGAAATGTTGGCAATAATGCATGCATTAGCCAAATATTGACCTTATCTTGTGGGAAGTAATTTCACGGTCAAAACTGATCGTAATAGTCTCAATTTTTTTTGAATCATAAGGACTTGTGTGAAATTCAAATGAAGTGGGTAAGCAAGTTACAAGCTTATGATTTTGACACAGTTTATGTCAAAGGGAAAAAGAACATAGTAGTTGACGCATTGTCTAGAAGACCTCATTTATGTTTTTTGGTTGAAATTACAACAGATTGAAAATATATTTAATATCAGTTGAGCGTACAAAAGATTCTTGGTCTTCCAACATTTTAGAGAGTGCTACACACGATGATAGATATATAGTTCAGAATGAGCTCATCTGATATAAAGGTAGAATATTTTTAATGCCCGATTCTAAATTCAAAATGGTAGTCATAAGGTCTTTTCATGACATTCCAATGGCTGGTCATCCTGGTTCTTTAAAACATACAAGCAAATCAGGGAGAGGTTTAGTTGGAAAGGGCTTAAAAATGAAGTTCTAAAGTTTGTTTAGGAGTCTCCAATGCGTCAACAAAATAAATATGAACACACATGTCTTGTTGTCTTATTGCAGTTGCTGCGAATTCCCAACCAAAAATAGGATAGTATTTCAATGGATTTTTTAACTGGGTTACCCACATGCAAGAGAAGAATTTAATTTCTATTGTAGTTGGCATGTTAACTAAATTCGCCCATTACTTTGCAATTTTAGTAGTATTTACAGAAGTTCAAGTGGCAAATTTATTTTTTAAGGAGGTTTTTAGACTACATGGGTTACCTCAGAATATAGTAAGTGATAGGGATAACAAGTTTTGAGTTTGTTTTGGAAGGAATTGTTTAGGTTGAGTGGGACAAAGCTCACTCCCAACACTAGCTACCATCCACAAACCAATGGTCAAACAAAAATCGTTAACAAGTGGGTGGAAGGTTATTTGAGAAGCTATATTTCAGGGTAGCAAAAAGCGTGGGTCAAATAGTTACACTTGAGTGAGTATTGTTATAACTCTACATATCATATGTCAATCAAAATGTCTCCATTTATGGCTCTCTATGGGTATGAACCTTTGAGCTTCATGGATTTATTGTTTGGGGATAGTAGGGTATCTAAAACAAAAGATTTGTTGCAGCAAAGCCAAGACATTGTGAAATCTTTGAAAGAAAATCTCCAACAAGCCCAAAACCAACATAAGTAATATGCAAATCAATATAGAGTTGAAAGACATTTTGAGGTTGGTGAATTGGTTTATTTGAGACTGTAGCCCTACGGACAATCTTCACTAAAAAGAGTGGTTCAAAGAAGCTCAAGCCCATATTTTATGGTCCTTTAAGAAATGCTACGAGAATTGGAGATGTGGCATATGAGTTGGAATTACCAACAAATAGTAAGGTACACAATGTTTTTCATGTCTCATGTTTGAAGAAAGCTTTGGGTCACAATGTAATTCCCGCTTTCGTGTTGCTACCCTTGGATGAGGAAGAAAATCTAATCTTAATTCCAAAAGAAATCATTGAAACCAAGGAAATTACTCTTAGGAAGTGGGCAATTATAGATTATTGAGTGAAGTGGAAGAACTTACTGGTAGAAGATGCAACTTGGGGAAATGAGTAGATTTTGTTGCATTTGGAATTGAAATTGCTTGAGGGTAAGCAATTTTGGGGAGGGAGGGCTGTAATGTCCCTCCCTAATTAATGAGACTCATTATCAATTTTAATTAAATGATAAGATGTCCCCTCATTAGCATTTAATTAAATATTAATATTTTACTTGCACTTATAAAGTTAAATTGAAAAAAAATATGAAATGTCCTTTTCATCTCATATGCCGAGGGAATTAAAAATTGAAGGAATTTAAAGAATTCCTGGACAGTTACATTTGGAGATTAGGTTAAAAGAATTGGAAGTTTTTAGTGAGGGGTAGACTACAACTCAGACTTTGAACAGGTATTTGCAGATTTGCAGTGTTAATTTTTTGCTTCTGGAGAATGCAAACTCTTTAGAGGGACATTATCATCAAGGTTGAAAAAAACTTTGAGGATAATTTATATTAATGGTATAATAGCTTGGAGAAGAGGAATAAGTGGTTGTGCTAAATTTGAGTAGGATGCATAAAGTTTGAGTTGATGCCTTCAGTCAGATGACGGGTGGAATTTATAAAGGTTTTGCAGAATATTACTATTTAAGATAAATAATCTTCACCTGGGCGTTACCGTTAACCATCTGACTTATCGACATGATTTTCACTAAAATTAGATTCTTGTTGTTTTCAGGAGTTCAAACCCGTCTTGGAGTAGGATAAGTCATAACCGCTTGAGACTTATTTTCGATTCATAGTTCATAAAATTACAAAAGTATTGAGTAGCATCAAATTTAATGTGAATATCACCTTTGGTCCTTTCCTACACAAGCCATTGAATGAAAATGGGATTTAGGGGATGTTGATTGCTATTGTAGAGGTAATAATCAAATTCTTCTTGTAACGTGGGAAAAAGTAACCAAACACAAATATTTCATTTGCATGAATCTATGAATTGGGCATTAGAAAATTAGTGTCAGTAAACACTATTGCATAGGCAGGATGGAGTTTTAGTGCAGAAGATTTCTTGGAACCTGGATGTGCAATTCTATGAAAGACTCCTTTTGTTTAAGCTTTCATTATCAAAAGGAGAAACTAGACTCCCACAAGTTTTCAAAACACTACATATTGCTTGAACTTAGGAGTAAGTTTCATTTTGGGAATATCATCACTATGTTGAAGTTCAATTGCTGAGAGATGTTTTCCATCTCTTTCCTTGCATGAGGACTTGAATAAGTACAAATTGTGGAACTAGGTTGTCATGTAGTTTGTCTCTGCAACAAGTTTCAATGATAGTTTCAACATGTGTGGACACTTTGAATTTTTTGAAACTGGTTCTATGGTTTTTCTATGAAAAGGCAAGGTGGGGTGGATATTAGAAGGATTTCATGGCTTTGATTTTGGAGTTTTATCTAGGGTTCAAGTATCATAGTTTATTGAAGAACTCTATTCATTGCAAGCAACATATTGGTTGGAGACTCAAGAAAGCATTATGGGCTGACTTGCTTGCTGGAAAATGTGGATTGTGGCAAAAATAAGCATTAAAACAAAAAAAATACACAGTACTTACCTCCAAACTAGCACATACTGATGAATGAAATTCCTTGTAGCTGACCAAATTCCTAAACCATTGTAGCAAGTATCAAGTGTGAAGCAGTTCATTTTCTTTGAAATTTTGTAGTAGAAGTTCAAATAAAAAATTACTATTCTATTTGTTTTGCTTCCTTCATATGATTGTGTTTCTACTCAAGTAAAGAGCTGAATCATTTAAACTTTTTGAAACAAACCTTTCTTGCAACAACTAGCAACTATGCAATCATGATCTAGTATTTCTAATTAAGTAGAAACGGAAAAAAATTGGAACAGATTTAGGGGTGGCTTATTATAAGATCATTCATGGAGTGCCAGATAGCTTCCACAAAGGAGATTCAAGCATCTAAAGTAAGCATTTGACCCTATTCTTTAGTGTTTTAATGATATTTTTTGTATATGGATGATTTTTTTCAAGTTTGTGATGAATTTTTCAATTTTTTTCTAAACATTTAAAAACGAAAAAGAAGCAAGTTTAACTTTGTTATAATATTTTTGTATCTTTATTGTGCATTTGTATGCTTGCATTTATTAGTTTTTTTCAGATTTAAAATTATATAATGTCTTCTAATAGCAAAAAATTAGATTGCAAGAATGACTAGTTGTCAAAGTTCAGTGGGTGGGAAGGAAACCAAAGATTCAAAATTGATAAAGGATCTCCTTTCTGGAGACATACCACAAGGATTGCATGAATTCCAGGAGGTGGGGGATTATTTGGAAGTGTAATTTCTGTAATCTCCAAAAACAAAGCTCATACCTTGAAGTGAAACTTCACTTTATGGGCTCTTCTAGTAAAGGGATGACAATCTGTGAGGGCCCAGATAAGAAGGGGTTTTCTTCTGCACAGATAGTGGCATTTGTAAAAGAACAAGAAGATGTTGATAAAATGATTGCAAGAGGAAAACAAAGTGCTTATCATTCTGGAAAGGAAAAAACAAAGAATATACCCACTGATACAATAACGGCCTCCAAACACCCCTTCTTGCATATACCCTCTATGGAAGACGAAGTAGAAATTCCCACCCACAAAAGAGGTCCATTGGACAAAGCATTCAAAGTCGAAGGAAGAGATAGTATTGAATAAAAAATTGCACATCACATCGATGGCAATGGTCTTTCACTCAACTTGGTGAGATGACCATATTCGGGGGAAATGGTGTTAGCAATCTAGAGTGCACCTCCTAGTTTTATAAGTCCTAGGTATGAAAACGGAAACTTCCAGAAATTGGAAACTTCTAGAAATCAGAAACTTCCAGGAAACGGAAACTTCCAGAAATTGGAAACATCTAGAAATGGAAACTTCCAGAAATCGAAAACTTCAAGAAATCGGAAACTTCTAGAAGTCGGAAACTTCCAGAAAGTACTTGGTGAAGTCAAGCTAATCTTAGCCATTAAGATTAGATTGTGGACGGATTCTAAGAGGAGATCGATGGAAATTTGGAGAAGTAAGATTTTAAAGAAGATTTGCAGCGATAGCAAACAAATTTGCAGTATTAGCAAGGGTGCAAAAATAGTGTTGCATGTATCAACAGTGGAATTTCAGTGGTAGAAATTGAGGGAAGAATTTAAGGAGAGGAAGATATTATCGAAGCTTTGTCTGTAACAGTCAAGAAGTTTATGTAACTCTTGATTTGCTAAAGTTTAATAAAATTCCTTATCTGCTGAATTGGTTTTACCTTCAGGGTTTTTCCAGGGACAATTTGTCCAAAAATATTGTGTTTATTGTTTTGCAGTTGTGTTATTTGCAATATTTGCTGTGAATTTATTTTCTACAGTCAAATAATCTATTTAGATAGAAATTTAATAATGGGTGATTGCAATAGATTTTTCATGGTATCAGAGCAAGTTTGAGGGTAGAAGGCTCAACGTAGACACAAGAAGATAAAATTTAGGGTTCATAAAACCCAGTTCAGCCCCAATAGGTTTAAGAGATTAGGACAGATTGGATGGAGCCTCAAATTTTGGTGTCTGGAAAGCTAGAATTTCCTTATTACTGGAGGATAATGATATCAAGGAATATGTTACCAGTGTTGTAGCTGTACCTACAGATTCAACACAGCTCTTAGCATATAAGAAGGAAGATGCCAAGGCGAGGAGGCTAATCCTTGACGGTGTTAAGGACCATATAGTTCCACATGTTGCAGAGTTAGATACAACAAAGAAGATTTGGGACGCCATTCTGAATTTGTAAAATAATTCTACCACTAACCGGAAGTTGATTCTCAACGAAAAGTTGAGGAATACTTGAATGAATAAGGGGGAAAATTTTACAAGTTACCTTACTAGACTTAGACTTGTATAGGATGAGTTACTAGTACAAATAGCCTTGAATGGGTTTACCAAGCAGTGGGATGTATTTGTTCAAGTTATTAATGGACGAGACACCTTATCAAGTTGGAATTGACTATGGAGTGATTTAACTCAGGTAGAGCTTAGACTAAGTCTTGTAAGTGGAACCAATAGTAAAAGTCAAAAAAGTGAGGTGGAACAGGAATACATGGCCCTAGCAGGAAAAGGGAAAGCAAAGAAGGGGTCTAGCAAAGGATCAAATTCAAAAGATGAGAAGAAGAAAAAGGACTTGTCTAAGATCAAATGCTATGGTTGTCCCGAGTTTGGCCACTATGTCAGGGATTGCCCGCAAAGGAAGAAAAATGAAAAGAAAGGTAAGAAGTAGATGGCAGATTCAACAAGTGCAAATGAGCCTTCTAGTAGAATTGAGGATGAGTTTTCTCTTATAGCTTGCTTGACTAGCTCAACCTCACAGGGTATGAGGTATATAGATAGTGGGGCCTCATTTCATATGGCAGGAGTTAGAGAGTACTTCTCTAGTTATAAGGAGGAGGACAACAGAATTTGGATTTCTATGGGGAACAACTCCAAACTCAATCTAGTTGGGAAAGGGACTATTTTATTTCAGAGGGAGAATGGCAAGTCAGTTCCCATTCATGACGTGTTGCATGTGCTAGGCTTGGGTATGAATCTGATTTCCGTATCTATCCTTAAGGATAAAGGGTACAATGTACTCTTTAGATGGGCGCATGTGTTAATGAAGCATAAGGATTGGAAATCACCTGCAACTATTGGAGTTAGAAGTGGCTAGCTTTATAGGTTGCAGTTTGACACTCTTAAAGCACTTATGAGCAGTGGTAATCCTAGAGATCAAGGAGAGCTATTGCATAGGAGGATGGGCCATATACATCATGGAACACTTAAATTGCTTCGTGAGAAAGTGATAGGTGTTCCAGAGGTGAGCATAGAGCATGATGATGTATGTAAGGGATGTGTGTTGGGGAAGTTTGCGAAAGCAACTTTTTTAAGGAGTGACACTAGATCCAAGGGTGTTCTTGATCTAGTACATTCAGACATATGTGGAACAATGTCAATGAAATCTCTCACAGGATGTGAGTACTTTGTTACTTTTATTGATGATTTCTCTAGGAAGAACTAGATATACTTCTTGAAGAGTAAGGATGAGGTCTTCAGTCACCTCCAATCTCTTGTGGAGAATTCAACAAGTAGAAATATAAAGGTTCTTTGGTCAAACAATGGTGGCAAGGAAAGAGTTCCAAGAGTTTTGTACTAGGGAAGGAATCAAGAGAGAGTGGACCTTTCCTTACAACCTGCAACAAAATGTGGTTGCTGCAAGGAAGAATTGTTCTATATCAGAGATAGAAAGCGCTATGCTACATGACTAGGATATGCCACATTACTTATGGGCAGAGGCATGTAGTACAGTAATATACATACAGAACAAGGTTCCACATAAGGTACTGGGGAAGACAACACCACAAGAAGCGTTCACTGGGAAGAAGCTAGATGTTAGTCACTTTAGGATATTTGGGAGTTTGGCGTATTGTCACATTCCAAGGGATACATGTTCCAAGTTAGATCAAATTGTAGAGAGGGGGTATTTTGTGGGGTACAACAAGACGTCAAAGGTATATCGGATATTTATTCTAGAGACTAGAAGGATTATTGTTAGACATGATGTCAAATTCATGGAGGACAAGGCATTTAGGTCCAGAGATTTTCTAGCAGGTGATCAAAGTGAGCAGCCAATACAAGCCCTAAGGATCCTTCAACGAGATCAAGGGCAGCAAAGTATGAGTACAATTACTAGCACAAGCCAAGGCTCAAGTGTTGAGAGTTCACAAAATATGGAGCAACAGGTGCAGCAAATCCAAGAGATGCATCAGGATGACATGGAGGTTGATGTTTCATCTTCTATAGTTGGCAACAGGAACTGTGAGGTTCAATAGACACACAAGGATACTCAAGAGTTTGTGGGAGCTCCTAGGACGAGCAATAGACAACGAAGACAACTGACCAAGTTTAATGACTATATGGCATTAGTTAGTCAATTGGTAGATAGCGAGCCTTCCAACTATCAAGAGGCTTCACAATATCAAGTGTGGTGAGATGTGATGATTGAGGAATATACCTCAATAATGCAAAACAATGTGCGGGAGGTTTTGCCTAGACCAATAGATAGGGCCGTGGTTGGATCATGATGAATCTATAAGACCAAGCACGGTGCAAATGGTAGTATTGATAAATACAAGACAAGGTTTGTGGAAAAGGGGTTCTCTCAGAAGGAGGGAATAGACTATGAGGAGACATTTGCTCCAATGGCTAGGTATACTTCTACATGAGCTGTGATCTCATTCACAACATAGATGAGATGGAAGATCCATCAAATGGATGTCAAGACAACATTCCTTAATGGTGAGTTGAAAGAGGAACTATGCATAGAACAACGAGACGGCTTTGTAGCACACAACAATGAGACCCATGTGTGCAGATTGAAGAGAGCTTTGTACGAACTCAAGCAGGCTCCCAGAGCATGGTATGAGCACATTTATAGTTACTTGCAGGGAACAATGTGAAGAGTGAGGCAGATGCTAACCTCTACTACTTGGTGGTTGGGGGTGAGGTTCTCATTATTGTTCTATATGTGGATGACTTGTTTTTAACAAGTTCACTAGGGCTCATAGAAGATTGCAAGAGGGACCTTGCAGTAGAGTTTGAGATGAAGGATTTGGGACTTATGCACTACTTTCTAGGCATGGAGGTGCGGCAGATAGATGGAAACATTTTCCGTGGCCAAGGGAAATATTTCATCAAAATATTGAGGAGGTTGAAGATGGAGGATTGTAGAACCATGTCTACACCAATGATCAAAAATTGGAAGAAGGTAAACACATCTAGGGAGAAGGATGTAGATCCCACCTTATATAGGCATTTGATTGGTTCTCTCATGTATTTGGTCAACACCAGGCCAGATTTATCTTTTGTAGTAAATTCTCTTAGTTATTTCATGGTCGAGCCAAAGAGAGTGCATTAGACAACAACAAAGGATGTGTTGTGTAATTTGCGTAGTACAGTTGAGTATGAGATTAGATATGCTCAAGGTAAAGGAATCAAGTTGATAGGCTATACTGATGCAGATTGGGTAGATAGTACAGTGGACAAGAAAAACACTTCAGGGTGTTGCTTCTGTTTGAGATTAGGAGCTGTCTCTTGGCACAACAGGAAGCAGAAGTCCATGGCTCTAAGTTCTGTAGAAGTAGATTACACAACAGCCATCATAGTGGTGTGTGAAGTTATATGGCTTCAGAAGTTGCTAGTAGCCTTGTTTGGTTAGAGGGTTGAGACTACAGTGATACATTGCGACAATTAGAGTTGCGTTAGATTATCTGAGAATTGTGTGTTTCGTGACAGGTCTAAGCATATAGACATTAAGTATCACTTCATCAAGGATTGTGCACAATACAGGATTGTTTAGCTACAGTATATACCTATGGATCAACAAGTAGCATAAATTCTAACAAAGGCTTTAGGGAAGGGAAAATTCATCTTCTTCAAAGCTAAGTTGGGTGTTGTGCAAAACACTTTCCTCGCTAAGAGGGAGTGTTAGTTTGTCAAGCTTGGACTGGTGTCTCCATGCCCATGAAAATAATAGAAAGTTGTCAATTTTTCTCTAGTGACTTTCAGAAAGTAATTGGAAACTTCTTGAAATCGGAAACTTTCAGGAAATGGAAACTTCTAGAAATTGGAAACATCTAGAAACAAAAACTTCTAGAAATCAGAAACTTCAAGAAATTAGAAACTTCCAGAAGTTGGAAACTTCCAAAAAGTACTTGATGAAGTCAAGATAATCTTAGCCATTAAGATTAGATTGTGGAGGGATTCTAAGAGGAGATCGATGTGCATTTGGAGAAGTAAGATTTTAAGGAAGATTTGCAGTTATAGAAAACAAATTTGTAGTATTAGCAAGGGCATAGAGATAGTATTGCATGCAACAACAATGAAATTTCAGGGGTAGAAATTGAGGGAAGAATTTCGGAAGAGGAAAATATTGCCGGAGCTTTGTCTGTAAGAGGCAAGCAGTTTATGTAACTCTTGATTTTCTGAAGTTTAATAAAACTCCTCATCTGCTGAATTAGTTTTCCCTTCGGGGTTTTTTCAGGGACAATTTGTCCAAAAATATTATGTTTATTGTTTTTCATATTTTCTTTTTGTTGTGTGATTTTTTTTTGTGAAATTTCAATTGTGTTATTTGCAATATTTGCTGTGAATTAATTTTCTACAGTTAAATAATCTATTTAGATAGAAGTTTAATAATCAGTGTCTGCCATAGATTTTTCACAGAGGCCTCACTAAAACCAATTAGAGATTCTTGGATTGAATCTCTTGTTTCTATTGTTTTTGATGGATGTAAATATTGCTAAAACTATCAATTGATAAATGTTATTGTAGTGTCTCCCAAAGGGGCAATGTTTTTGAGAGTAGTTGATTGTGAAGGGGAAGTCAAATATGTAGAGTTCATTTCTGGGATCCTCATTGATTCCATAGAGATTGTGGGTCATGAGAATGTGGTCTAAGTAATTACAAACAATGCAAAAAATTGTAGGGATGCAAGTGCTTTGGTTGAGGCAAGATATGAGCACATTTTTTGTACACCATGCATCGTATGCTCCCTCAACTTGGTGATGCAGGAAATTGACACCCAAATAGAGTGGGTGAAAGAAATATATCAAAAGGGCGAGAAGATTCAGATGTTTGTGACAAACCAATATATGTCAAGCATTTTTCAGAACTTTCTCGAGATTGGAATTGTTGAAGTTAAATTTAATTTATATATTTAATTTTATTTATGTCATGTTCAATATCAATATGTATATAAGTTTGTAATATTTTTGTAATGTGTTATTTACATATTTTTAATGTGCTAATAACTTACCATTAACATGATCCCAGGTTGTTGAGACTTGGTTTGCACCTAATACAATTGTTATGAGATGACTTTTGAAGGTGTGAGAGGCATTGGGTCAAATGTTTATTAGAAACCAATGGGGTGTATGGAAGCAATCAAATTTAGAGAGGACCCAAAAGGTCAAGTCATTGATCTTGGATGATAGTGTTGGCATTACTGGTAAGGATGCAATCGGTAAAGAGACCACTGGTAATAATCAATGGTGTTGTCATTGATGTCTATAATAACATTGTCCAACTGATTTGGAACTGGTGACATAGTGATGATCAAAGTGAAGTCCAACAATGCACTTGAATAGAGTACTCGACGTAGTACGAACGGTTGAAAGTTAGTGACCGGTAAAGACAATGACCAGAACACTGCATAAGGAAAGGTGAAGACAATGACCAGAGCAGTGACTGGTGTAGACAAAACACTGCATAAGGAAAGGTGAAGACAATGACTGGAGTAGTGACCAGTGTACACAGAGAACAAAGAAGTGACTGGTGAAGTCAGAGACCAGAACATTGCATAAGGAAAGGCGTAAACCGGCCTATAGCGATTGCTAAGATATCATTGAGAGTGATGTATGTTTATTAGTTTGTAAGACCGATGAAAGGCATAGTTGACCAAAGTAGATGGTTTCAGTTAACGGATATTGAGGAGATTCTTTAACCATGTTTTATGGCACTAATCACGAAGGATTTTCTATTAAGGGAAAGTATGTGACGTGCAAATGATGTTTCCTTTAAAAGACTGAAACATGACTGGATGATGGATTCATGGCGGATTTTCTATTAAGAGAAAATTTGCGACATGCGTCTGATGTTTCCTTTAAAGATTGAAACACGACTGGATGATGGATTCATGGAGGATTTTGTATTAAGGGAAAATATGTGACATGCATCTGGTGTTTCCTTTAAAGACTGAAACATGTCTGGATGGTGGATTCACAAGAGATCTTCATGTGGATCGCAACTGAAAAGAACGGGAAGATCTTTTGAAATTTAATTTGAGCGATCTGCGCTTCTCTCTTTCAACTGTACAATTGTCCTACACTCTGCAGGAAGTGTATATATTCTTCAGTTAGCGAAGATAATCATTTGCCTTCATTTTACCAAGAAGAAAGAGTGAAACAACATGCTGATCAAAGCTATTGCAAAAGAAACTGAAAAGAAGAAGAGAAGAAGAAAAGGAAGAGAGTGTGCAAGGAAGCTAAGTAACTTAAGGAGAGCATACTAGTGGTGCCCGGTGGTGACTTTCAGTGAGTGAAACCGTGATCTTATCAGGCTTTGCAAAGCCATATCAAAGGATCAACCCTTCTATTGCTCTCTAACAATTGCAATAGCCAAATCCCAATATCTGGGTGGACCTTAACAAGTCCCTTGTACTAAATCCTTTAACCGGGTGACATCTAGTTGATGTTTTAAAGTCGTCTAACAAGGCAGACTTTAAGAGGCCTTATTCGAAATCCTTTAACCAGGTCGCACCTAACAATGCATTTGTAATCCTTTAACAAGGAAGGCTCTTCATAGGGTGCACTTCAGAAGAGTGCAAAATTGGTGAGTTCCAACTCACACCGTGGTTTTCTCCCATTTTGGGTTTCCCCGTGATATATTTGGTGTTCTATGCTGTTTTGATTTTGTATTGTTTATTTCCGTTATAGGATATGTTTTGCATGCAGTAATAGTTAGTGGATCTAAGAATGTCTTCTAGTTTTATTGGGTGCCGATTCACCACTCCCCTCTCAGCACTGGTTGGGACTATGAATTGGTATCAGAGCCACGTCCTATTTTTAGAGTTGCTTAACCGCAAAAAGGGAAAGATCATAATGACGAGGAAGGAAGTACCAAAGTTCTCTAAGGAAAACTTTAGTCTGTGGTGCAACAAAATGAAGTTGTACATGAAGACCACGGGAAATCAGTTTTGGGACCATGTTATCATAGAGTACAACGAACCTACCGGTACCTTGACGATAGATCAACTTAAGGTTAGAGGTGAACACACAGCTGCTATGGACATGATAGCCAGGACACTGCCTGATAACGTGTATGCAGAGATTGAAAACCTAACTACAACCTTCAAAATGTGGGCAAAAGTACAAATTTTGTATGGAGGCGACCCACATGTTCAAAGAGCAAAAGTAGAAAGCCTCAAAGGCAAATATGATGACATGAAAATGAATGAAGGTGAAGACATTGAGCATTACAACAACAAAATAAAAGAAGCGATGAACTCCATCAAAAGTGCTGGAGGAACATTGAATGAGGAGGATGTGATAAGCAAGATATCGAGGATGTTGAGACCACAGTATGCAATCAGGATCTCTTCTATACGAGAGCTCAGATCAATGAGCACATCACAAGTCACCCTCGACTCTCTAATTGGTAAGTTAACTGCTTTTGAATTAAACAATTATGATAACAACTAACCTATGATAGATGTTGCCTTTAAGTCTTTTGTGAATGTTGCTTCCACTAAGAAAGGAAGAGAGACCGGTAATAGTTCTACCAGGAGGTTTGGTCATTTCCTTGACAATTTTCTCTCAGAAGAACAAGAACAAGATGAGTTTGAAGCACTCATCGCAAGGAGATTTCCCTGAGGAAAAGGGAAGTACAAAAGTAAACTTCCACTGAAATACTTTTCATGTAATAAGATAGGACACATTGCGGCCAGGTGTCTTGAGAATGAAAATAAAGAAAAGTACAACCGATTCAAGTATAAAGGAAAGGAGTGCTACCTTGCTGAGGAAGGTGTCACTGACAATGAATTTGAGGAATCGAGAGACGATGAAACTTCCTTTGTGGCAATAAAGGAAGAAAGAACAGTGATAAGTGAAATGGCATTTATCTCTAGCTCCCACCAATGTGAGGACTGGATTATTGACAGTGGATGCATGCACCACATGACCGGTGACAAAAACAAGTTCATTAGCTTGAAGCGCAGTAATGGTGGATCAGTGACATTTGGAAATGATGCTCCCTATGCTATTAGAGGTAAGGGCTCAATAGTACTTAGTGACAGCTATTTGTGATGATGTGTACTGGGTAAAAGGACTCATGTACAATCTAATGAGTGAGGTTCAACTGAACAACAAAGGATACCGGTTAGAGTTTGGATAGGGATCATGTATTGTCAAGAATCAATCAGGAGAACAAGTTGCTACCGGTAGACAGAGAAAAGGAAACCTGTTGTACCTAAACTCAATCGAGGGAGCTTGTCTTATGGAAACAACAAAAGGCGAAATTGAGAAGACTTGCCTTGTGGAAAAAGATGACAATAGTTGGTTGTGGCACAAAAGACTATGTCACATAAACTTTGACAACATAGTCAAAGTAAGTAGAAAGAAGTCAATCAGAGGGCTTCCTAACATCATCAAGCCAGACAGGGCCATGTGCAAAAAGGGTCAGTTGGGAAAACTAACAGGTACAAGCTTTAGCAACAAGTCTTTTTCCACTAAGAATGTTTTGGATCTTGTTCACACAGATTTGTGTGGATCAATAAGGACAAAGAGCTACTATGGAGACAGGTATTTTATACTCTTTGTAGATGACTTTTCAAGGATGATGTGGACATTGTTCTTGAAAGGAAAATCAAAGGCCTTTCGTATGTTTAAAATCTACAAGGCCTGAGTGGAGAAGGAGACTGGTAAAAACTTAAAGTGTTTGAGGTTGGACAGAGGAGGTGAGTACACGTCTCAAGAGTTCGTTAGCTACTGTGATGAACAAGAGATAAAAAGGAAGATGTTTGCACCAAGAACCCTTCAACACAATGGAGTCACTGAAAGAAGAAACAAGACTTTGGTAGACTGTGCGAGGACTTTGATGATTCAGAAGGTTATACCTCATCACTTCTGGAGAGAAGCAATAAGCATTGCTGTATATACATTGAACCGGGTTCAAGTCAAGAAAGGGACCGATAAAACGCCATATGAATTATGGTTTGGTCATACACCTAGTGTAAGTTATTTCAGATTATTTGGGAGCAACTGTTACATCAAGAGAGATGGATACTCCGGTAAGTTTGTGCCAAAGAGTGATGAAGGCATATCTTTGGGTTACTCCACCAAAAGTAAAGCCTACTGGTGGTTGAACAAAAGGATAGGAAAAATAGTGGAAAGTGCAAACATGGAGATAGATGAGCATTCAGAACAAAGTGATAAGATCAGTGAAGGTAAATTTGACAATCACCAAGGCTATGACTTCAATGACCAAATAGAATTCAATGAAATCATAATAATTGATGAAGGATAACAGGTGAACAGACCTATGGAACGGGATAATGTGCCTGAGCAAGGAAGGGATCAAAACGTAAGACCAATTTAAGAGGGTGAACAAGATAATGTTCATGACCATGCTGGAAATGCTGCTCAACTGGAAAGAGAAGACCTGGATCACTGACAAGTTCTACCAAAGTATGTCACTTATCATTCTACTGATAACATTATTGGTGATAAACATGACAACATTCTAACCAGGAGAAGGGCTAGAAAAAGTACTTGTCTACTTTCTAGCATAGAGCCTAGGACTACAAAAGAAGCTCTGGAGGATGACAATTGGGTCAAAGTAATGGAAGAGGAGCTAGAGCAAATAGTAAAGAATGAAACATGGACTCGTGTACCCAGACCTGAGGACAAGAATGTTATAGGCACCAAGTGGGTGTTTAGGAACAAGTTGAACGAAGAAGGAAAGGTGGTGAGGAACAAAGCAAGGCTAGTCTACAAAGGATATGTACAGGAAGAAGGACTAGACTATGGAGAAACCTTTGCACCGGTAGCAAGACTAGAAGGGGTAAGAATTCTGCTTGCCTATGCTGCCCATAAAAGGTTTAAAGTATATCAAATGGATGTAAAACCTGCATTTTTGAATGGTATACTGGAAGAGGAAGTATATATAGAACAATCGGAAGGCTTCTCATCCATAGAGAAAACTGACATGGTCTGCAAGTTGAAGAAGGCTCTCTATGGACTGAAGCAAGCCCCAAGAGCTTGGTATGAGAGATTGCACTCATACCTCTTAAGAATAGGATTCACAAGAACATGTGACAACAACAATCTGTACATTAAGATCGGTAAAGAAGGAAATTTGATTGCTGAAATAATTGTGGATGATATCATCTTTGGAGGCGATAAAATGAGCAAAGACTTTGCTGAAGAAATGAAGAAAGAATTTGAAATATCTATGATTGGTGCAATAAAATTCATCATAGGCCTACAAGTCCATCAGCTCAGTAAAGGTATATTCATATCCCAGTCAAAGTATATTAAAGAGATTTTTAAAACATTTGGACTAGAAGAATCTAGACTGGTTGGTACACCAATGATAACTAACTGCAAGTTATCAAAGGAGCACGATGCCAAAGAGGTTAATGAGACACTATACCGATCAATGATCAGTAAGCTTCAGTATGCTATGCATAGTAGACCGAATATTGCACATGTAGTAGGTATTGTGGCAAGGCTCTCTGCAAAACCAAAAGAGACACATTTGATAGAAGTAAAGAGAATCTTTAGATATCTAAAGGGGACTGAAGAGTATGGTCTCTGGTTTCCTCACAAAGGAGATTTTGAAGCTAAAGTGTTCACCGATACAGATTGGGCCGACAACATTGATAATAGAAAGAGCACCAGTGGAGGTGCATTCTTTCTTGGAGAAAGGATTGTCTCATGGACAAGCAAGAAGCAGAACTGCATCTCACTATCCACAACAGAGGCTAAGTATGTTGCTACAGCTATCAATTGCACACAGGTAATCTGGATAAAATAGATATTAGAAGGAATCCAAGAACAGGTCCCTGAATCGATAGCAATATTTTGTGACAGCATGAGTGCAATCAACATATCCAAAAATCCTATTATGCACTCAAAGATGAAGCACATTGCTATAAAGTATCACTATCTAAGAGAGCAAGTGTAGAACAAAGAAGTCAAGCTGGAATATGTTCCCACAAAAGAACAAGTAGCTGATATATTCACAAAGCCTTTACCGAAAAGTACCTTTATATATCTTAAAGGTAAACTAGGGGTAATTCCCCTTCGTAATCTTCAGTAAAAGGACAGAGGAGATCATGAATCTGACAAGTGCAAAAAGGAGGAAACAATTTCATCAAAACCGGATTGGTGACCGCGGATTACTGCTCGTAGGGGGAGCAGTCATTAGAATAGAAGGTCGTTTGACAAGCCTTTGGCTTTATTGTCAAAGGGGAGATTGTTGGCATTATCGGTAAGGATGCAACCGGTAAAGAGACCATTGGTAATAATCAGTGGTGTTGTCATTGATGTCTATATTAACATTGTCACTATGATAGGGAACCAGTGACAGTGAAGATCAAAGTGAAGTCCAGCAATGCACTTGAACAGAGTACTCGGCGTAGTACGAACTGTTCAGAGTTAGTGACCGGTGTAGACAAAGAACAAAGAAGTGAATGGTGAAGATAGAGACTAGAACACTGCATAAAGAAAGGTGTAATCCGGCCAACAATGATTGCTAAGATATCATTGAGACGGATGTATGTCTATTACTTGTTAAGACCGGTGAAAGGCATAGTTGACCAAAGTAGATGGTTTTAGTTAACGAATATTGAGGAGATTCTTTAACCATGTTTTGTTGCACTAATCACGGACGATTTTCTATTAAGGGAAAGTATGTGACTCACATCTGGTGTATGTCTATTACTTGTTAAGACCGGTGAACGACATAGTTGACCAAAGTAAATGGTTTTAGTTAACAGATATTGAGGAGATTCTTTAACCATGTTTTGTTGCACTAATCACAGAGGATTTTCTATTAAGGGAAAGTAGGTGACGCACATCTGATGTTTCCTTTAAAAGACTAAAACACAACTGGATGATGGATTCATGGCGAGTTTTCTATTAAGGGAATTTTTTTGACACGCATTTGATGTTTTCTTTAAAGATTGAAAAATGGCTAGATGATGGATTCATGGGGGATTTTCTATTAAGGGAAAATATGTGACATGCATCTGGTGTTTCCTTTAAAGATTGAAACACGACTAGATGGTGGATTCACAAGAGATCTTCATGGGGATTGCAACAACAAAGAGCGGGAAGATCTTTTGAAATTTAATTTGAGCGATCTGCGCTTCTCTCTCTCAACTGTACAATTGTCCTACGCTCTGTAGGAAGTGTATATATTCTTTAGTTAGTGAAGATAATCATTTGCCTTCATTCTGCCAAGAAGAAAGAGTGAAACAACATGCTGATCAAAGATACTGCAAAAGAAAGGTTAAAAAAGAAGAGAAGAAGAAAAGGAAGAGAGTGTGCAAGGAAGCTAAGTAACTTGAGGAGAGCATACCAGTGGTGCCTGGTGGTGACTCTCAGTGAGTGAAACAGTGATCTTATCAGGCTCTGCAAAGCCATTTCAAAGGATCAACCCTTCTATTGCTCTCTAACAATTGCAATAACCAAATTCCAGTATCTGGGTGGACCTGAACAGGTCCCTTGTACTAAATCCTTTAATCGAGTGACATCTAGTTGATGTTTTAAAGTCCTCTAACAAGGTAGGCTTTAACAGACCTTATTCGAAATCCTTTAACCGGGTCGCACCTAACAGTGCATTTGTAATCCTTTAACAAGGAAGGCTCTTCACAGGGCACACTTCAGAAGAGTGCAAAATTTATGAGTTCCAACTCACATCGTGGTTTTCTCCCATTTTGGGTTTCTATGTGATATATCTGATATTCTATGCTGTTGTGATTTTGTGTTGTTTATTTCCTTTATAGGATATGTTTTGCATGCATTATTAGTTAGTGGATCTAAGAGTGTCTTTGAGTTTTTTTGGTTGCTGATTCACCCCTCCGCTCTCAGCATCGGTTGGGACTATCAAATAGTTGATGGGATCGTGTGGAATATGAATTGTAATTCACCAAGCCTATCATCACTACGCTCTAGTTTGCTAATATAGATGCACCATGTTTGGGGGATGTCTATGATAGCATGGACACAATGTTGGAGAAAATAAAAGTGGTAATATAAAAAAAGAGAATGACGCCGAAGAAAACTTTTTCAAAAGGGTTCAAACAATCATTCTTCATTGTTGGAACAAGTTGACCACACCATTTCAACTCCTGGCATATGCCCTAGCTTTGAGGTACTATATTAATGTTGTACTTTCTATGCTAGGCAGATTACTGCCATATAGAGATTCCGAATGCTAATGGGTACAAGAGGGCATGAAGTAGGCTCTTCCAAGATCCAGAATTGGAGATTAATGTTAGGAGAGAATTTGGCTTGGTTATCTTTGGAAGAAATCATACTCCTTGTGCTATTAATGACCGATTCCCAAATGGATGCTACTACATGGTGGTACCTCCCTGGTCAAGATTATATGTACCTCCAGCCTCTTACAATTTAAGATCCTCTCACAAGTTTTTTTTGGTTTTTTACCACTTGTATTGTAGAATTTAGTACTTAACATTCTTTAATTTATTTTGCATTTTTAGTTTTTAATTTTGTTGGGTTTCTCTCTAGATTGCAAGTTCTTCTGCCACTAAATGGAATTGGAGTGTATGCTCCTTTATTCACTCTGTGAAGTGTAACTGGTTGGCTACAAAAAGAGCTGAAGGCTTGGTTTATATTCATTCCAATTTGCTTCTTTTGTCATGTAAGGATCCCCAATACAAGGATGGGGAAGCGAAGCTTTGAGATGTAGCCCTTGAGTATACCAACCTGGATGCAACGATTGAAGATCTTGCTAGATTCACTATGGATGATGATGATGGCATACCTACATATGGTGCATCTGGTGCGAGTGGCACCGCTTTCGGTTCAAATGATCTTGAACTTGCAGCAGCTGAAAATGCAATAGATGGCAATTTTTTTGATAATTCTTTTTGTGATTGATGAACTACATTGAAGATAGAAAGACAATTACTATTTTTGATTCCCAATTTTGTAATCCTTTTTTTACCAAAGATTTGAAAACTAAATAAAACAGGAAAAAGGAACTACTCTAACATGCAAATTTTTTTTTGAATAAATAAATAAATCATTGCTGCAACATTTTGTAAGGTATTTTCAAGTACAATGTAAATCTAAATCTAAATTTACATTTCTATATACATCATATTCAAAGTACATAGAATGGAAAGAATCTTACTTTACATCTAGCAACTGACTGTCACTGGAACATCTCTAGTCTCTTTCTACATTAAGGGGGAAAAGATATCACCAGTGTGTTTATCCACCCAACCATGGATTGTAATTCGATCCTCCCTTGCTCACTTCTTACTGAAGTGGGCCCGACCCTCCGCAAGGGAATTGGTATATGGTTATGTCAAGTCATATGGAACTGGTGCAAGGCCCTACAACTTTAGTCAGTTACATCCTATAGCTACTGCTAACTTGGTATAACTCCTGACTAAGATTGTATCTGGGAATTTTGGAGCTGACAAGCACTAACACAGGGATAGTGCACCTTGGCCAAGGATTCATTGTACATGATTGACATGTTGTCAAGTTCTCACCCTATCCGACTTGCACCCTTAGAGACACTTTATGGTTTAAAGGTTACTCATTGAGTAAGAAGGTTTATATTCTCTAGTTCTCTATATGTTTTGACTCACTTGCCTTACATAAGAACAAAGACAATGACCTTGGATTTTGCGATATTTGCTAACAATAAAGCTAACTTAATTTTTGTCAAAAAGTCCATTTAGTGTTGAACTGGATAGCACAACCTCTCAAGCCCATGTACTGTGTTAGGGTCCTCATTTGGTCCTAAAGAGTACTTGTGCTGGAGTTGCTTTCTCATGATGTGCCGATCCATGTTAAATGTCTTAAGAAGAAGTTTCATGTTTATTAATTGAGTCCTCACATCTGTTCTGAGAATTCCCTCAGATTATATTAGAGGACCGTTCTCAGTGAACTTCCACATCCATTCTCTGGAAGGATGCCTTTTAATTATTTTTCAGATATGAAATAATACAGAGAGCAATAGTTGCAGCTCGGAGGCCTATTCATACAACAAAGGTTCTCTCATTTCAGAGTTAAAGTCCCAAGTTCTCAACAGAACGATCAATTTCAGCTTATTCTTCTCACAGTTAAAGATTCCCCAGATTCTAAATAAAACAGTCTAATCCAGGAAGAGCAAAAGATGAAGGCTCAGGGTTGTCTTAGTCTTCTCTTGCATGGAAGTTTTATTCTCTCACAAGAAAAATAGAATAGTGAACACTTCAGTCCTAAATGATACTCAATTAATGAAAGTTCTGTTTCCTTTATGAGCTTTTCAAAACAGAGGTGACTTCCGGTTACAAGAAAATTATACAAACTAATACCATCTTCTTTTCCCTAAAACAACTAGTCCATCAAGCGGTGTCAATTTCATCTGTTTAAGGTTGATGAGAATTAAAAAGAAAGCTCTGTTCTTAACAAGTAGCAGTAATAAGATTTCTCAGCTAAGAAAGGTTACATAATTAATGGCTCTTATTCTTTCCTCAATACAACCATTCTGGCAAACGATAAGTATTTCATCTGCTCAAGATTGTTGTGAATAAGAAGGAAAGTTCTGTTCTTCAACAAATAACAGCAAACAAGAATTCCCAGCTTAAAAAAAAGATTAACAAAAATAAAGGTACTTATTCATGCTTGAATATAATGCAAAAGTTTCAATCGCTTTCAACTATGAGGAATTATATGAAACAAAAGTTCTTTCATTATGTATTCAATGCAGTTATGAAGCTTACTATTCCTTACTAAATGTTCTCAAAACTCTGAACACTTTTACTACAGAAGGTGATGGCAATGTTTCCTAATTTCTTTTGACATACATAAGAGAAGTACAGAAATTTATCGTGCCTTGAGGTTTCTGTTTAACAAGTAGACCACCCTCTGAGATTGCTGCAGAATACGTCACGTTTGCTCAAGCATGCATACACAGCCCTGGTATGGAAAACTATTGCAGTGATATTGTTTTGTGTCAAGGTACTTTTTTTTCCCCAAAAACAAGAAGCACCCCTCCGAAAAAATGCCTGCCAAGAATTGTTTTTCTCCTCATTTTAAACTTCCGCAAAGCTTTCTCCACTATGTTTGATGAGTAGGCTCCATAATTCCACCTTCCTACATTGTGCTTAGCTGGTGAATAGCTTTGCTTCATATCCGTAAGAGGCCAAACAAAATGATTGAACCAAATGTCTCCTTCCAATAACTAATTAAGGATTAATTACTTTGAGTTCTAATGTGCCGATAATTCCACTCTCGATGGACTTCAAAGGTTGCCATCTATATTTAAATTTAAACCAAAGTTCACGACCCATGCTATAATTCGATCAAGGAGTTAGTCAATAGTTTAGTCATTTGTTATGCAAAAATAATCAATGTTTTATTATCATTTACTCAGCAAGATGATAACTCGATAAAGTGTTTTTCAAATGACCACTTACTCAATAGTTATTATAACTTGACAAAATATATATTTTTTTTATATCAATTTTTTTGACAATCATAATGAATTAAATGTTTAAGTTATCCAATTTCTTATCAATAATCATATAGGTATGTACCTTTAGTTGTAATACTAACACATATATTGCATTTACACGTGTAGATAATACAACTATGATATTTAATCCATTTATCTATGCACATGTAAATACATATTTTGTGTATATGTTAGTATTACAAATATACATACATACATACATATATATCATCTCTTGTTAAAATTTATATTAAAGTATTAAAAATGAATGCCGGCGTGAAGACATCAACAAGTGTACCAAGGTTTACACAGCCGAACATGGTGCAAGTCGGTGGAATAGCCATCTAACAAGTCCGTGGTTATCACCAAATTAAAAGAAAACATAAGTGAACACATCCTTCCCCAAATCCTACTAGGGACCTAGGCCAACAAGATTGCACTAACTCAGTTCTAGTTGATACTTACCAGTCCTTTGTGATCCAATCAATTATTGACCTTAACCATATCTCTGTCCCCTTTTCCCGATGATATCTTTTCCTCCCTTTCCTCAGAGGCCAAGTCGATCCTGCATCCACTTGCCAAAACAAAAGTAGTCAGTCTGAAACCATGGCATTACATTTCAACAATTGCATAATGCTAGATAACAATTACATGTATTCTAGATATACACGAAACTTATCATGACATTCCATTTATACTATCCGAATCTAATGCATCATGAAACATGAATAAAACAGTTACTATCTAGGGCATCATTTAGTTAAAACCCACCGTTTCATATACCAGAAACCATTTAGGGCACAATTATGCAAAACCACTATTTAATTGAAACTAGAAACCATCTAGGGCACAATTATGCAAAACCACTATTTAATTGAAACTAGAAACCCTCTAGGGCACAAACATGAGTAGATCGTTAAAATAAGGTAATTCAGAGGGTTGTGACAGTAATGGTCTTCATTTGAATCATGAACCTAGACACATGATATTTCCTATTTCAATATTTTTGAACTATCAATTGGCATTTAATATTTATCTTTGGCATTTGAGATTGATCAATCATGAAGTAATATACTATCAAATGATTTAGTTTTACAATTCTATATATTTTTTTATTTTTTTTTATGTATAATTATATACACATACACACATGTACCCAACCACCCCGTCCCCCCGCCCCAAAATAATAAAAAATAATTTAAAAAAAAAAAATTGCACATACCCACATTCTAGGTTCTTGTACTCGTACACATATTGATAACTTAGATTTTAACCAATTCACATGCAGATAAAGAAGTAACTTGTGCTTTCCTTAAAATAGCCAATAAAGAAGATAAAGAGTGGTTGAGAGTTCGCATCACTCTTAATAATGATTAGGAACATAATCATTTTCATGGAAGATATAACATTTTTCATATGATTCTCATTTGCAACAGCAAAGAAATGTTGAAACATTTTAAAATAAGATCTTTACATTGGAGATCCAACATAATAACACAAGATCTGAATTTTCCATCAATTAGGATTATGATACTTCTAGACAAAGATGGATTGTTGTTATCATGCCGTCGTGTGTAATGTTCCTTATTGTAGATGCCCTAGTTTTTGCCCTAAATCACAATTTCCTAGTAGAACAAGTAGAATAGAATTATTAACATTATGTACTTGAGCTATAGATTTCCACAATCCATTAGAATGCTCTACCATTTCTGGATTTGATTGTGTAGAAATTTTTTCCATCAAATTTCTACAGAATCAAATCCAGAAATGGTATAGCATTATGTACTTGGTTGAGATCTTGCAACATGTTAGGAAATCATTGAAACATAATCCACAAAGTAGAGATCTTCCTTATTAAAGATATTAAAATCATAGATCATTTAAACTAGGGTTAGAAACATTAAATTAACCATAAGGTATATTTAGTTTATTGATGGAGTCCAACCACGAAATGTAGGATAAGGGGCATATTAGGGTGCCTCAATAAATCCTCTATCCTAGGCCCAAGAGCGGATGCCATGCCTCTTGGCCTCATGCGGCCCTTGCCAATCATATGAGGCGGTGTACCTTGTGAGGGACTTAGTCTATTAACACTCTACCCTAGGCCCAAGAGGTGATAACCATTCCTCTTAGCCTTATGTGGCTCTTGCCATCCATATGAGGGAGTGTACCTAGTGAGGTGTCCATAATCCATTTATCCGCCTCCCCAAGAGCCAATAACCATTCCTCTTGGTCTCATGTGGCTATTGCCATATAAATGAGGAGTTGTACCTAGTGAGATTTTGTAATGAACCAAACTTGGCTCTTCCTGAATATTCAATAGTACTTTGAAATATTTGCAATTATATCTTTATATCGCTCCAACAATAGTTATAATATTTATTTATTCTCAAAGACCATTGTGAAAAACCTTTGGAGCTCTTGTCTTTGCAATTAAGAAATTCAAGAGAATCTGATAATTTCGAATTCTTACTCTTCTCAAACAATAATTTTGCTATCCAAGGATTTCCAATCAAATTACAATATTTAACATTTATTTGAATCGACTTCTATTACAATCTAACATGAACTCTTCCAATTTATTGTTCTCTATAAACTAATTGCAACTAATTATGCACCTGGTTGTGACACTGGCTATAATCAACTCTGATTGCTATTTATTGACTTTTCCTGGACAAGACGTGGCCTGTTGTCAAAACGTCCAACCCCAGGCTCCATGCAACTTCCCTTTTTGATGCATCCGTGGCTAGAGATGCTTCTCATGATATCTCCTATCCTCATGATGGAACATTAACCCTGCAGTTTTTGTCACTCTCAAACTGAATACGCCCAGCGTATAAATTGCTATCCATGGTCCTGGATATCTTTGCTGAAACCCGCACGGCCCTGGCAATAATAATGCTAACTGCAGAGACTCATAACGTAGGCATTCTTGCACCATTCACTGGCATTCGAATCTAGTTCACAGTGCCATTCTCGGGAGAAGAGACGTTCTCCAAAGCATAAACAAACCCTTGTCTTCCTCTTATTTTCGTAACTCCCAAACTTCACCAATTTTTGATAACAAAGCATCATGAATGGAATTTGACGCCAACCTTGGTCTTATAGGAAAACGTAATGTCTTCAACCACACACCTCCAATTAGTTTCACTAACACACATTTCACTTAAGTGTCCAGAATCGTCAAGCACACACCATTAAAATATAACACTTAAAGTCACAAAATAATACTAAGCCAAACTTCAATTCATAATCATGAGGAAAGTGGTAATTGAAAAAGTTGACGAATTCCCAAAAGATTGATCAAATCCAACGTCCAACTGCCTTACCCGAAATGGAAACCGGGTATAACTGATTTACTAAAAATAGTGTGTCACAAACATAAGCACAGGCTCCTGCCAAATTGGGGACATTATAGTCCTCCCTCCCCAAGATTGCTTGTCCTCAAGCAATCAAGAAAAACACACAACATTGCCAACCACTCAGATCCCAAGGATGGTCATACGCAATATCTCGATCCTCACTAATCTCCAGTGAAGAAAAAACCAACATCAACAGAACAGATACCACTGAAAACCACATCTGTAAACCAACTGTAGATGTCGATGCTAAAAACACCCCAACGGAACTCAACCCAACTGCACTGGGAAAACAACAGTGACCAAACGTGCCAGAATCATTGTTGTCAACTCTGCCCTCTGATAAACAATCCTGAGTGTGTGAACACTGCAAGTAATCTAACTTGCAACTACCAAATCCATCTGCAAAAGATGGTGCTAATCCATCCCATAATGGATGGTAGGATACTGGAGTTGGTTTACCCCTGCGTGAGATCAAATCTTCCACCTGAGGGTCAAAAGAAAAATGACGAGCATACCCCACCATATAATGCCGGTAGGAATCCCCAATCTCTGTCAATGGCTCATCATTACCAAACTGGGAATCAAAAGATGGCTCCAATCTCTGACTCCGCATCACTGTAGGTTGGGTAGGAACCTGAGCAACCCTCTCAACAAACCCAACCTCAAAATCCCGGTGGGGAAGCATAGTAGAAAGAGTCTCCACAATCTTCCCGACCAACCTCCGAATAGCACAAGAGCCACGGATGAGAGTACCCTCAAACACTCTATAAGAATCCTGACGCACGTCTGCACTCTCAAGTAGATACTCCATAAATGACTCGGTGCAGTAGAAATTATACATGGAAGCATCAACTCGCTCCCCCGTAATCCACAACTGATTCCCCCGCAAATGTGGCACAACCAACTGTCCTGTGCTATTAGTTATGTGAGATGATGAAATAGATTCACTCCCAGCTAAAGGAAGCAAATCAACTTGAGAGCCTATTTCCTCTGGTACTCCTACCTCATTCGTACCAAGTGCTCCCATCTCCTGAACATGTGTGTCAGCCACATCATCATGTCCCTCATTACCATCCGTAGGAGCAAACTCACCACCAACCACCTCAATGTGCAATCGAACTGGGTCTGGGGCTGGTGTAGACCGTAAATGCTCCAACTCCACGGTCACCTCCTCTAATCGGATCTGTGACTCCTGAAGAGCCCGCCGAGTATCCTCTAAAACCTCAGTAGTCGCTGTGAGCTCTTGGATAAGCTCACTCACCTCCTCTTTGTCCATCAGTGCTTCATAAGCTGTACTCCCCCACTCCACTAGATGATCTCGGTTGGCTACCATCTGTAAATAGTTCTATCTCAAAATCTTGATAGCCTCACGCAAAGAGTGAATCTCTGTCAATGAAAGGTAACCACCGCTGGATTCATTTGTCATAGGCGTACCCCAACCATAAACAGCCAGCAATTGACGAGCGGCATCAAAATGCTCGAGAGTAGAAGAAATGTCCCTCTCATCAACTCGCAACTGGCTGGTCACATGATGACTCTGCTATGAAGAACCGAAACTGGCTTCTTCCAAATCCACTTATTTTATTTAAAATATTTGCAGCACTTGCTCAATAAATCTTATAATTGCAATTTAATAATCAATCTTCACCAAAATTCAAATTCCTCGTAATTGCTTCTGGAAGAGCATTCCACTCTGCAAACTGTTCCATCATATCATCAACGAATGGTGTCGGCTCTGTCTCTGTACTAACTGCATCCAGCTCAGGCCTCAAGAAAGTAGGACGAAGAGGCCTATCATAAATACCTGTACAGTCAGCTCTATAATCACGCTTGTTATCTGCTCGTGGCCCATGTGATCTAACTGAAACACTCCTCTCACCTCTGTCTCTAGCATGATCTCCTGGTAATGCAATGCATTGTAGAGTGTCTAAAAGTTGTTGCAATGCATTTGCAACATGATGCTGACCTTCTGCTAAATTTCTAAAAGCATCTCTAGCTTCCCTGTCAACATCATTGTCAATATTATCTCTATGCTTGTTGCCTGCACGATCAACCTGTGGGTCTTGTTCATTTCCTTCTGGCGGGGGTGAAGCTCTACCCCTGCGGACATAATGCATGCCAGGCACAAACCTGTATGCCATTGCTAAATCCTCATACCCTCCAGGCTGGCAAGATCAAAGCTTTGATACCACTGTGAAGAACCCAGGCTGGCTCTTCTCAACTACTAATTTGAATTTATAATTTTTGCAAACCCTTTTGCTCAGAAACTTTTAATTTGCAATTAAATTCAACTTCCACAAATTCAAAATAATCCAACCAAGACAAAATGACATTCTTTAATAATTTAATTGATTCTCATTTCTCATTACAAACAGAATATATAAGCATTTCAATTAATATAAAAAATTCAAAGGCACCTGGCAATCTGAAAATGCTTGTAATTTTGTAATGTCTTTCATAAAAACATACTACAATTCTCTAACGCCTAAACTCCAGCCTGTACATTCACGGCAAGATGTAATATCATGAGGTTAGCTTGTTGTGTTGATGGTTTCAGCAGAAATATTAATTTGACCTTGTTTTCCAGTCACGTGAGCAAACAATGAAGCTCCTCAAATTCCCAATTAAAAAACGCAGCCATGTAATTAATGTGGGTTTCCAGATTTTGTGAATTCAATCTCAATATAATTAATTCAGCATCTGCAAGAAGATCTTTGCCAATCTCTCAATCAATTATTAAACCTCAGCCATGAAACAATTCAAAATCTCGCCTGTAGAAATAACTTCACCAAAAACCCGAACACCAATTTATTAATTGCAGCATCAACAATTAATTAACAGCAAATTTCCCAATAAAAACAACCTCAGCAAATTCGAATGCAATTACCAAATGAAGAAACACAGAACTCCTCCAAACAATTTCAGAACTCCAGTAGGAAGACAAATCAAACCCCAGAATGAATAAATTGATTTGCCTATAGAACAAACTTCTCATAAACCCAGTATACATCAGCACTGGATTTAAATTCAGAATCAGCAGCTGCAAAATTCACCACCAATCTGTGATGACTCAAATTGCCAGAAGAGGAATCAGTCCTCAAAACCCTAGCCAGTTTCTCATAGCCAAGATACTTTATAAATTTTATCAAATCAACAATGGGTAAATGAAAGTGCTTTTTCAAGTTGTACTTGTAGCTTTTTCGGAAAAAACACAATTTCACTTTTTTTAATATAAAAGGCTTTAAAATGATAATTTCACTTTATAACAATAAAGTTATAAAGTACTTAAGTTATTAAATTAAAATACTTTAATTTAATAACGATAACTTTAAAAACAAAACCACTGAATTCTGCCAACTAAAGAAAACTTATTTCCGACACCAGAACCCAAACGCCAATTGCCCTGTCGGAAATAATCCACTGCCAAAAATAGCCAGCTGCTAAAAATAGACTTACTATAAATAGTAAGTCTCTCAAACTGTAGATTCCCTGAAGCTCGTTCCTGAAACATTTGACGCTCTGTGCAGACACACTGCTAATCTTGGCCATACCCAAAATACCACTTACTAAAACTAGTAAGTTGATCGAATTGACCCGAACGAAGAGCAGACCTGATAATCTAAACCTCTAGAATGGAATCCCAACACTGGTTCTGACATCTGACCCCCTCTGATCACCTGATTAGCTTGCGAGGGTCGCCAAACCAAGCTAATCCCGAAGTCTGAAAAATGTGGACATTACATTTGCGAAATAGGCCTCCTATGTACAACCTCAAATACATTGTCCACACTATGAGAGGAAGCTGTATCCAACAAACTCCCCTCAAGATCACTCTCTCTGTGTACTTACATCCGAGTACACCTCTACACTCTTAGTACAGGCATCGGACATGTCCTCAACTATCCCCAAGGAAGCTGCTGCTGAATCTGACTCAACACAATCTACAGCTACCTCGTCCTTTGCAACCATCTAACAGTCCAGATCCTGAGACACATCCTCATGAGTTACTGACGAAGTAACCCACTCTTCAAAAGTGGAAGCCCTGGCTGAAACAAACTCTTGCCACTCATAAGCTTCCCTGTCCTCATATGTGGGTCCCTGTAACACAAAATCCTGGAACCCACCATCACCAAATGACAACATTGAATCAACGCCCAAAGTCAGATACAGGAAGCCAGAAACACTACAGCACTCATCGTCCTTGTTATCAGCATCGGAGATATCTGCAACGCTAGTGTACACATCATCTATCGGCATCTCCTCTACTAACTTTGGCTGCATACATGACTCAATGTCATCATGTGAATCAACTAAGCTGTGGCATGAAATTATGTCGCCCATATCATCTGCAACACTCCCATCTTGAGTGTCATCACTAGAAAGCTCCATGCTCACATCCTCAACATAGGAATAAACCACTGTCTCCTGTACTGATTCCACACTGCGACTGCTATCATAAATCTCTGAGTTGTCAGAGCTCATATGGTCCTCGCAGTCATCACCCAACCACTCACAGGGGGTGTCATCTCCCATGCAACTCACAGCATCCTCAAAAGTATCATCAGATGTGTCAACTTCTACATCTCCTACTGAAATCTCAACTACTGACACGTGACTCTGCACACATGACTCCACGTCAGGTTGTGCACCAATAATGTTGGAGCACGAACTATCATCAACTGACCCCGCTATAATGCCCAAATCTCCAACCTCACCACTGGGAGACTCCGTACATGTCTCAGTCTCGACTGAGGAAGCAACTGCCGCCTAAACTGGAGCAACACTACTACAACTGACATAAACGTCTCCAATAATAACTCCCTCCATGGAAGAATCTGAACACTCAGTGATAATTGCAACATCAACTGACTTTGTACAATCTGTAGTGACTGCTCTGGGAGCCTCAACGTGGTGATGCTCAGCTCTGCTGTCAACCAATGGCACTAAAATATCCACTGGCTCCTGGGCAATAAATCCATCATCAGCACTGCGGATGGGAATAGCAGGTGCTGAACTAGATGTAGGGACATCTGCATCATGGATTACTGTCAGAGAAAACTCCAGTCTTCTCCCCTGCAAACTAGATGTCGTCCTTCTAAAGGCGGAGACCATATATCTCGCTGCCTTGTCTACTGTAACTGGATCCGACAAACTCGCTGCTAATCTCTGCTGATGCAGTCTCAATCTCTCAAGGCTTTCAACTAAAACATTTAATTCTGCTCTATTTCCCTTACTGCTATGACGACCTTCGGAACTGGATCTCTTGTATTTAACCATAGCTAGAAAATAGAAATGTTGATCACTTATAAAAACTTTTGAATAAAAAATGAATCCAGACCCCACAGGATGGCAGGAAAAGAGCTCTGATACCACTGTAATGAACCAAACTTGGCTCTTCCTGAATATTCAATAGTACTTTGAAATATTTGCAATTATATCTTTATATCGCTCCAACAACAGTTATAATATTTATTTATTCTCAGAGACCATTGTGAAAAACCTTTGGAGCTCGTCTTTTCAATTAAGAAATTCAAGAGAATTTGATAATTTTGAATTCTTACTCTTCTCAAACAATAATTTTGCTATCCAAGGATTTCCAATCAAATTACAATATTTAACATTTATTTGAATCGACTTCTATTACAATCTAACATGAACTCTTCCAATTTATTGTTCTCTATAAACTAATTGCAACTAATTATGCACCTGGTTGTGACGCTGGCTATAATCAACTCTGATTGCTATTTATTGACTTTTCCTGGACAAGACGTGGCCTGTTGTCAAAATGTCCAACCCCAGGCTCCACGTGACTTCCCTTTTTGATGCATCCGCGGCTAGAGATGCTGCTCACGATATCTCCTATCCTCATGATGGAACATTAACCCTGCAGTTTTTGTCACTCTCAAACTGAATACGCCCAGCGTATAAATTGCTATCCACGGTCCTGGAAATCTTTGCTGAAACCCGTACGGCCCTGGCAATAATAATACTAACTGCAGAGACTCATAACGTAGGCATTCTTGCACCATTCACTAGCATTCGAATCCAGTTCACAGTGCCATTCCCGGGAGAAGAGACGTTCTCCAAAGCATAAACAAACCCTTGTCTTCCTCTTATTTTCGTAACTCCCAAACTTCACCAATTTTTGATAACAAAGTATCATGAATGGAATTTGACGCCAACCTTGGTCTTATAGGAAAACATAATGTCTTCAACCACACACCTCCAATTAGCTTCAATAACACACATTTCACTTAAGTGTCCAGAATCGTCAAGCACACACCATTAAAATATAACACTTAAAGTCACAAAATAATACTAAGCCAAACTTCAATTCATAATCATGAGGAAAGTGGTAATTGAAAAAGTTGATGAATTCCTAGAAGATTGATCAAATCCAATGTCCAACTGCCTTACCCGAAATGGAAACCGGGTCTAACTGACTTACTAAAAATAGTGTGTCACAAACATAAGCACAGGCTCCTGCCAAATCGGGGACATTATAGATTTCCATAATCCATTAATCATCTACCCTAGGCCCAAGAGTTTATAACCATCTCTCTTAGCTTCATGTGGCTCTTGCCATCCATATGAGGGGTTGTACCTAGTGAAGTGTCCATAATCCATTAATCCTCTACTCTAGGCCCAAGGGCCAATAACCATCCCTCTTGGCCTCATGTGGCTCTTGCTATCCATATGAGGGGGTGTACCTAGTGAGATGTCCATAATCCATTGATCCTCTATCCTAGAGCCAAGAGCTGATAACAATCCCTCTTGCCCTCATGTGGCTCTTTCCATCAATATGAGGGGGCGTTCTTAGTGTGGTGCCCATAATCCATTAATCCTTTACCCTAGGTCCAAGAGTTGATAACCATCCCTCTTGGCCCCTTGTGGCTCTTGCCATCAATATGAGGGGTGTACCTATTGATGATGGTTTTGCACACCACCAACACATAATAGAATGTACTGAGTATATCCTATTCTCTCTTGAACAAGGAAATCTTAGGTGCTATTGGATATGATCAGATGAGATAACCTGAAGGTTCCTAAGCTTAGGTCTTGACTATGTGTGGATAGACTCAATGGATATAATGTGATTTGTTGGATTCGCAAGGGGACTTACACAAATGTTTTTGGATAGAAAATGCAACTCTTTCTCACTCTACTAACTATATCAAAATAAATTGCAAAAGAGATAAAGGTTTAGAGAGACCAAACTAAGAAATCCTAAGAACAATTACAATGATGGACAATGCTCAGACAAATAGATCTCTCAAAACTATTTTTTGCTTAACCAAACTTCTCATAGCACTGTAGAAATAGTGCAATCTTCTAGGAAATGGAAGATTTTCAGATGCTAAACTTATATTTAAGTACCTATTGTGACCTATATTCCCTACATTGCCCATCAGCGATGGGACCCCCCCTCTCTCTCCCTGCCGACTTGGCCTTTTGTTTTTCTTTTGTCCCGGTATCTCTGGTAGTAGTCTCGTGGGTTCTCTCCAGTGCCAACACTACATGATTAGAGGAGTCATCGGCAGAGTACAAAGAAGGCTTAGACAGATCAAAGCACCATGCAAGTCAATCACCCCCAACATGAACCAAAGAAGCATCGCATGAAAAAATTTCTCCCTCCGGTGCCATGCATGCTAAAATGAAGTCTCTAGCCTGTTGAACGAGAGGGAAAAGAGGGAAATACGTGAGTGTGGAAGTTTAGAAGAATCCCATCGCCATTCCAAAAGTCCATCTTCCATGGAGCGCAGTTCAACACAGTCAAAGGACAAGTAATCCGCCATCCAGTTAAAATCCTGCTCCGGTTTCCTTGCGAGCGCGAATGGCACAAGGTAGGTCATAGAATGTGTGCTTTGGAAAAAATCTGCATGCCTTCCAAAATCCCGCCCAAGCACATTCCCGAGCACATATGTGAGGGGGTTACGGAATGTGTGTTAAGGACATAATCTGGCACCCACTAGAAATGCCGCTAGAAGGTCTTGGCAACCATGTTTTCAAACATGCTAAGGAATCAGTCCAAAGAACAAGAATCTGTCACCTTGTAAGAATCCCGCTCAAACATATTATCAAGGGAAAATACAAATTGGTTGTGGAACATGCCGAAGGAGACAGTCTGTCTTGAGATTTAAAAGAAAAATTAAATATTAAATTTCAAATTTAATATTTAAACTTTTGACTCGATCAAGTTGAAGGCCGACAAATCGGTGAAGTTCAAAATCTAATTTTGGAGAATCAAATTAAAAAAATCAATTCATTGCAATTCAGAAGTTGCCAATTTGAAACACGGGTCATTTTTTTTAAAAAGTGTTTTTTGATTCTAAGTTTTAAATTTAAAATTGATTAAATATTAATTTTTTATTAATATTTAATTAATTAATTTTCGAAAATGAAAAAAAGGGGGAATAAAGCATGAATTAAATCGATTTGGATTTAAATGAAAAAACTTAATTAAATATTGAGTTTTTATTAATATTTAATTAAAACAAAAATCGATAAAATAAAAAGCAATAAAAAAGAAAATTGGAAATTGATTTAAAAAGATTTTTTGATTTTATGTTTTAAAATGTGAAATTGATTAAATATTGATTTTATTAATATTTAATTAATTAACTTCAAAAAGTCAAAAAATCGAAAAAATCAAAAAATTGGAAAATCGAGAAGTAGATAAAACTTCTTCATGAAGACAAAGCACTCAAATTGGCAGATTCTAAAAAACGAGATGAAAAACTCAGACAAGTGATAAAAAATCTCTTCAAAATTGGAATCTTGGGAGACAGGTAAAGCAATTTCCTAAATTGGCCTGTAGTCTTTAAAGTAGTTTTTTAAGGTTTTGCAACTCTATAAGAGAAGGCCTCTCTTATTTCATTCTCACACAATTCGAGGAGAGCAAACTTGAGGGCATTTTTGAGAGGAGAGAGAAGATTGTTCTTTTTGAAAGGCATGAAGTTTCTAGGCAAAGAAAAGGATTATTTCTTGGAGAGAAGAAATTTGTGAAATTTTCAGATTTCCTTTAGTAAGTCAATAAGAGGCACGAATTTCCATGAGAGAGAAAATTTAATGTTGGGCAGGATGGAGAAATTCTGGCAAATTTCTAAATTTTGGGAAGAAATGCTTTTTTCTGTTTTTTTTCATGCTCTTATAAGTTTATTTTCTATTTTGTAGATGGCGGAGCCTAAAGGAACAAGTGTCAGTAGGAGGCAATTGATCAAGAATGAACAAAGAAAATTCTACCCAGAGTCCAAAATTGTCTCGAAATGGATTGAAGTGAAGGAAACGAATCTTGGATGCTTCGATTTGAGCGAGTTCCAGAGGAGGATGTTTGGCTACAAGGATCATCACCCGACACACCTGGCTGCCCAGATTGTGAACAATGGAATTGTAGCTGCAGCTGGATTCCCTCCCACCTTTCAGCATGTTGAGTTGATTGTGGAATGTGCAAAACATTACTAGTACAACGGAATTGTAGCTGCAGTTGGATTCCCTCCCGCCAACTATCACTGAAGCATTTGGGGTCCCTTCATCTCGGAGGTTGGTCTCGAAGACAAAGGAGCAAGCGCACAGAGTCTACACAGCTGAAGTTCAACACTATGAGGAGATCATCAACAACAAATGGATGAGGAGGAATAAATCCCACTACTCCAAGTTGCCCAAGGAGCTTGTGTGGATGGATTTCCATTGGGAGTACAGTGATCTAATAATGATGCTCAGCAGGATATTTGGCTTACCCCACTCCTACCTATTCGAGACATGGATGTGGTACTTTGTCCAACAGGTAGTAGAGGAGTTCAATCACATCGATTGGGCTGGGTTGATTAGTGACAACCTCGATGAGTAGCTGAGGAATTTGGAGCATATGAAGAAGTTCTTCATGAGCTCATACGTGATATATATGCTGGCATGAAACACGAGGTATGAAGGATTGAGGTACAAGGGAGTCCTCAGAAGTGGAAATCCAAGGTTAAGGGGCCACTACTGTTATCCATAGTTGCATCTACAGGCCATAGATGACTACACTCGAGTAAATGATGCGTTTGCAATGCGCATCGTAAGGACCTTGCAGAAGGGATTGCATATGAGATTGTCTTCTGAGGCAATGAAGTTGGTGGAAGAATTTGGAGCATGGTTCATTCAGTTTCCCACCTTCTCCTATGTCAGATTGCAAGGATTTTCTGCGCAGCCGTTCAAACTTCCGAGATACCCTACCCATAAAATGATCCTGTTGGAATTTACCTGACAGTTGACAGCCTATGACAAGGTCCTGAAGAAAAAGAAGAAGCTGGGACTGGAATTCCCACTTTCCATTGGAAGTGATGCAGTTGAAGTGTGCCCTTATCTACTAGAAGCTGAGAGGTCATCTGATGAGCTGAACTTCTTCCGTTTACCACTCTATCCAAGACGGCTAGATTTCGATCCATATAATAAGATAAGAGTAGTGGTAGGGATGAGGCATCAACACAAAGCTCACCTTGAGGACTTCTGGGCAAATGTGGTTGATGAGAATTAGGTTAGGAAGAGGATGTGCCCTTGATTGACATTAGACCTGATCAGGGCATGTAAGATTGTCCACGTTCCTGATTAAATGGAAGAGGATCCGAATGTGCTCTAGAGAGGTTTTAACCCAAATAAGGAAAATGTCATTCATCCTTATGACTGGCAAAGAAAGGAGATTGTGGATCTTGATGCACTGACAAAGCCAGTCGTGGACTTCACAAGGTGGTGGGTAGAATGACAGCTTGACACGATGACTGTGCCAAAAGAGGATTGGACCTACAAGTTGTTAGGTCATCCACAGCTGCGAGATGAGAGACCAAGGCAACCATCTGGAGGAAGAGTAGAAGAAAGAGATCCCATCGGGGAGTGCAGAGCACAGAAAGGAGAAAGTTGCAGCTCAAGAAATGCATAAGAAGAGGAGATTAGATCTTCTTGTTGAAGAACCACAACAGAAGAGATTAAGGTCCGAGAGTGCGCCATCTTCGCCTAGCTGGACTCCCAGTGTGTAGGAAATAGGAACATTCACCAGGCATGAAGGAGAAGCAAGTGAAAGAGGAACTCAGCAAGGAGAACAACATATGACTAGGCTGATAGAAGATAGATTGAGCATTAATGCGAATGAGAGGTTCATGCCAGGAAGGAGTAGGGAACAAGATGTTACAACAAAGGAGAGTCTCGATGTCTTCTTCAGAAAGATAATTGAGGAAGAGATCCCTAAGGTAGAAGTAGAAGCCCCAACGGATGAAGAGGAGATTCCCATGACAGAGGCACTAGCTCCTGAGGCAATGGCAGAGAGTCCTGGAGCTGAGGAGATCGATACTAGAGCAGTGCAAGGACAAGAGCAGTTAGTAGCGTAGAGGGACCAGAATACAGATGTTCCAGAGTGGCTCAGGCAGAGGATTCAGAGAAGCCAGGAAAAGGAGGTTGTCCCTGCAGTTGAGTTACAAGAGATTCTGGATTGAATTGACTGATCAAGAGAAAAGGGAAAAGCCAAGAAGTTCACCAAGGTCATGAGAGGGGAATCAGGATCCAGAGTTCTGCAGATCGCAACTCCAGAAGTCGACAAGACCAAAGATCAAATTGCTCCTGAGGAATATCACATAACAGAAGTTGATCTTGGTCAGGCCTCTCGAGCACAGGTCATGGAGGAATTTGATGATTCGACGCAAGTTGTCAAGGATAAGATGAGGAAGTTGGAAGAAAAATATCAGAGGCATAAGGGAGAGATCAGGGCTTTATGTGTATACATTGAAAGCTTACCTCACCCAGTTCGAGAAGAGGAGCCGCCTTTCGTTCCACCACTAGCTGTTCCAACCGAGTCGATTGAGGCCATCGACACGATTACGAGGATTGCACTGGGTGCAAAGACTTGGATTAAGGGGATTGAGAATGAGGCCTACATCCACGTTGAGGAGTTAGTTCGGATTCATGATAAGGCGCTGCCATCCTTTCTTGAATTCGTTGCATGGAGGAGACTTGGGAGGATGAGCACTGCATATGATTTCCCTCGGTGGTATGGTGCAGTTCTCTTGGTGAAGGAAATGTTTGAACATTTCACTAGGGAGTCATCTTGATTGAAGGAGATAGTTGAGAATATCTGACAGGAGCTCTCCAATACCATTGCATCACTGTGGTTACAAAGGTTGGCTGATGAAGAAATAACGGTGGACAACATGAAGGGGAAATTGGAGGAGTTCTTTAGACTTAACTCTTTCATAAAGGATGGTTTTGAGAACCTCTCTGCCTTCTCAAGCAACATGCACACAACTCAGGATCTATTACAAGAATGGGAGGACAACCTGAGGAGATCAGAGCGAGCAGTGGTGGCACTGTAATTCAGGCAGGAATCGGTGCCGAGTGTCAACATTGATGAGTTGGAGGCCATGTTGGGTAGATTCCAGGAATTCAAATGCAAAGGTCAAAGATAGATGCATTTAATCCATAGTGGGTATACATGTGGTGGCTATTTATGACACCCAACTCTCTTCTTGAGCATGCATGCATAGTGGGCATTTATTACCCACTGTAGTAGTGGTTTCTTCCTCGCATTAAGTTAGATTCCCTTTTCTGTGTCCTAACCCTAATTAGGGCCGAGGTGGCAAAATCTAGGCCATCGGTTATTGTTCTGATCTAGGCCATTCATTTTTTTTGAGGACCTATATAAAGGCCTCTTCTTCTCATTTGTAGAGAGCAAATTTTGAGATTGTTTCTTAAGAGCTATTAAGACAATAGAATTTTCATTGAAGTGTGGTGATCATTTGATGTGTCTTGATGCTTGCTTGGTTTCATAATTCCCTCAATTAGATTAAGTTTGGTAGATAAACTGTTATGATTGTTTTGGAGAATATGATGATGTTTTGATGAGTTCTTTTGGTTCATACTTTTGATGTTTTAGTGATTCTAAATCGTCGTGCAAAGTTAGCCTAAACCCCCTATCTGTATGTGCCTAAATTCTATCATTCATACAAACCTTTGAAGATTGCACCAGTCCACGTGTAGCTGTAGCTTGACTTGGCGAAGCAAGACTTGGTAATTGAGGAACTCGTCCATCAGATTACTTTCTTTGCTATCATAACCCTTAGGAGTAGATTACAAATCTTTAAACCTAAACCCCTTTTATTTCAGCATATTCGGTGAAAATCCAAAAAAAAACAGTACTTCATTGCAAATCTTTTGATAGTACCTACATTCATCATGACATAAAATCATTCCAAGAATTGAAAACGTAAGGCGCCTTGTGATCATCAGCAAATCACATCAACACCGAGCTTATCCCTGAGCCGAGGAACCTTGGAGTTACCGTATGATCTTCTTGCAATCTTAGCATACGCGGTACTTTGTTCAAGAGGGGATAGGATATTTAGGTATTTTTTTCTACTGTTTGGTGAGTCATAAAACACGCATCAACAGTACCCAACAATGGCGCAATGCAAACATACATTCACAATTGAATGAAGGATGCAATTGGGTTTAGACTAACGTTACACTGCACCTTACATTGGCAAAATACAAATGGTATGAACCGGAAACCATCAAATGTCTTCACATTTAACCATCAACATCACTGAACTGAAACTAATATTGAAGAATAGAAACCATGCATACATTGGAAGAACACAAGACAGACACCATATTTTCAATGTTTTTCTTGCATTAACTTCAAATGTCAATTACAAGAAAATTTGTTGCTCAAATCCTACTGCTATTGGCTACCAACTCCTTTCTTTCTACTAACTTTACAAAGGAGAAATGCCATGCATTTCATAAAGAAGGCTTACAAGATCAATGGTGGAGATTCGCTCAACACCAAGAGCTTAGATTTGTCTTCTAGAAACATCAAGATATTTAAATATAATATCTTTCTTCTACTCCCACTAGAAGATGAAACAGTTTTACCTACTCCCGATACAAAACAAAATTTGCATGCTTCTCAAGAAGAATAAGACAAAATAGTAGGTGTAGGAAATACAATTTGGCTTTTCCACATTACATTTGTATCAACTTTTAGGAATTTCCTATTCCTTTTACAATAAAGTACATTTTACATATTTCTCCTTGGAATATTCCATTCTCTGATTGATATTCTTGTGCTGTTTTCTTGAATTTCCAGAAATTCTGAAGTTGCTCCTTGAAATGCCCTTGTACTTGAATTCCATTTGAATGACCTTGTAGCTTCCTCCAATCCTTGAATAACTCCGACAGACCAACACCCTTTGTACCTTTTAGAGGCATTCATCCTACAATCAAAAGATCATTCGACATCAAAGTTCCATACTGGAATATAAGTTAGATTGTATTCCTAATCATCGTAGTTTTAACACATTGTGATCAACCATCAAGACTTCCCAATGATCAAAAAACATGAACCTTAGGCATGTACTTGGACTAGGATCAAGACATTGCTTCAGACCTATAACTTGCTATGATGGGGGCATGGAATTGGATCAGGACTGAACGAATAGTTTGGAACTTCTAATTTCTGATTTTTGATCTCTGAATCAGGAATTTGGATTCTGATTTCTAGGTTTTGTACTCACACTTTTGCATTCTTAAACTCGGATCAGAAATCTAGAATCCTGACTTAAAGTTCTTAAATTGGAATTGGAAGTCTGCATTTGCGAAGAACTTCTAATTTTTCACTTTCAGATTGGGATTTTTAGATTTTTCTGCATTTGGAGATCTGACTCAGGGGTTGGAGACTTGAATTTATGATTTTCAAAACCTGATCTCAGACTTTGCAATTTGGAATTCTGGTTAGAACTTCTGACTTTCCGGAGTCAGGTCTAGGAATTTTGATTTTGGAAGTCTGGTTTCTGGTTTTCTGAGTGGGAATCAGATTCAGGAAGTGGGAAATTCTGACTTTTAGAATTTGCATTTGGAAATTTGTATTTAGGATTCCTGAATTCTCATTTTAGAATTCCTGAAATATAAATGAATTTTCGAACTGGATATCTGATTTGGAAAAGGGATGAATCATGGCAGGCAGAGAGTGAATTTTGGAATTGGATTTTAGCTATTTTGGAGGTGCAGGTGGACTTGGAAGAGTTTTGGGAAATTTTGCTCTAGGAATGAGGGTATACAAGTGGTGCAAGGAATGGCAGCTAAGAGAATCAATTTGGGAATGGCAGGTATGAGGGGAATTTGAGGAATTTTCTCATTTCATGTTTATCCCTGCCATTAGAGTAAGTGTCCTATGTTCTGTCTCAACTCTGCATTTTTGTGTTTTGAAACCTTGTTTGGAGGTGTATATGCTTAAGGCGCATGGAAGACAGAAACTTGGATTTTCCAAGTTTAGAGCTATTCCCACCATTAGAGTCTATGCACCATTCTGGCTTGGCATTTTTCTTTTGAGTTTTCTTTCAATTTTACCTTGAGGTGCATGGAGATGAACTTCTTGGAATGGCACACGTGGAGGGTTTTTGTGGATTTTCCTCCTTCATGCCTTATACCTACCCAAAGGGTTTTTGTGCCACTACTTCTTGACTTAGCATTTTGTGTGTCTTTCTCATTTTTCTCAAGGGCACACATACTTGATGTGGGAGGAATGGCATTCCAACGATAGTTTTTTGGATTTTCCAAAATACATGCTAATCTCCCCTTTGCCTAAACTCTGCATGTTCTTCATTGGATTCCTTTTTGCACATGTTTCAATGGTTGTTATGAGGATTCTCTCTGGATTGATATAATCCCTATCATGAAGGTATACCCGCCTCTTATTCATTTCTTGGTTCATTTCCTCATGTACATGGGATTACAAAATCCCTTCTAAGGTCTGAAGGCCATATGCCCATGCTTGTCCAAAGTTTCTTTAAGTCTTTATTTGTCCAAGTTCTGTTCCTTTTCAATTTGAATGACAACTATTGTGATTGTCCATAAGATGGTGATAATTCCATGACAATCAAAATCCCAATTTCCAAATTTCTCCTTAGCTTCACTTAGTGCATTCATTTCAAGATTGCAAAACTCGTTCCATAATTGCTTTTCCAGTTCCTTGACTAACTCCTGATATGTTCTTCTAAGTGCAAAATGACAACAATTTCCATCCAAGCCTAATCCAGATGAACCAATAAAAGTTTCTTCATCTTTGTTTCTCTCCACCTCTTCATCATCTTAAAGAATTCTCTACATCTCTCTCCAGCAATATCTCTTAATAGTCTAAGTTACCGGTTCGGGTTCAGGGACGGGTTCGGATATGAAAACCCGGTACGTGGGTAGATGAAATCTTCTTTTTGCATTTTGGCACGTATGGGTACGTGTGTGTGTGTGTGTGTGTGTGTATACAAAAATAAGAGAACTATACAGAATTGTAAAACTAAATCATTTCATAGTATGATACTTGATCATTCACCAATGCCAAATGCCAAAGATAAATATTAAATACCAGTTGATAGTTGAAAAATATTCAAATAAGCCATATTGTGTACCTAGCAAGGACCCACAAGTTCCCACTGAAGTACCAGTACCGGGTGCATAACCGAATCTGGTTCGGGTCCAGTTGGTACGAACCCAGTAACTTAGCTTAATACTCAACATTGTCCAACTTTTGATTGACTTGATGGTTCATATTCCCAAATTGCTTCATCGTGAATGCTCTTCTCCATCTTTTAGACTTCTTCATTGTTCTCGGAGTATCCCTCAAGCCTAATTTCTTCACTGCGCTATGGATTTCAAGAGTGTTCTAGTGACTTCTTTTTCTTACCATTCTTTCCTATCCATTCCTAGGCAGTTTCCAAAATCTCTCTCGACCTAATCTTTTCTTATGCAAGCTGTATTCCTAATTTCCAGATGCAGGAATAGAATGCAGATCTAAGCAAAAAATATTCCAAATGTGGAATGTCAGACAAAATGTGGGCCTAAGCTAACCTAAGGACTCAAAAGAAAATTGGGGTCCCTGTCTATGATGAGGTGTGTTTGCAAGGCACAACAGTATCTAGTGAGGTGTCCATAATCTATTAATCCTCTACCCTAGGCTTAAGAGTTGATAACCATCCCTCTTGGAATCATGTGACTCTTGCTATCCATATGAGGGGGCGTACCTAGTGAGTTGTTTATAATCCATTAATCCTCTGCTCTAGGCCCAAGAGCTGATAACCATCCGTCTTGGCTTCATGTGGCTCTTGCCTACCATATGACGAGGTGTACCTAGTGAGGAGTCCTTAGGAGAATAAATAAATAAATTAAGAATATAGAAATTCACAAAAGAACTAATATGTTAGATATTACCAAGCACACATCTCATGCATGCCACCATTGAACAAGAATGATATTTCCTGCAATAGATAGAAATCCCTGATTTGATCGGTCTATGTGCCTGATTGCTTATATCTTATGAACTGATCTGCATCTTATAAAACTGTATATTAATAGGATCGATTCTCTTCCTTTATGCTATCTCCCATTGTGGTCCTCCCCCACATGTATCTTAATATTTCCATGAAGAGAGGTGACCCTTGGGGAATTGCTGCTCCCTCAGCAAGGATCGTGCCTCTTCACGGTTCCCTCATTTCTGGACTGTAGTAACTTACTATTGGATGCTGTAATAATGATTGCTATTTAGTATATGTTTGTCTCCATTGATCGCTGTTCTCCTAGAATGATTGGTGTTGTCTCTTATATTCTTCCATTGGCTTGGAGGGTTATGTCTTAAGGTTGTGACCAATTTGGATGAGAAGTATCCTTTCTTAACCTAATCGCTTCCTTTTCAATCTAATCAATGCTTCTGATAAGGCATGTGTCCCTTTGGATGGATCACTGCAGTTGCTTGATTGATCTATTCCCCTATTTATCTGATTAATCTTCTTCGTTGATCTGATCTTGTTCCTTATTCAGATATTTATGAGAAATTCTTTCTTACTCCATCCATTCCTTTTTTCAATCCATGTCTCTCCTTAATATTCCAATGTGAGGGAGAGTCACACCTCTTCATCATGTCTGTCCCTTTGCAATTGTCACAGTCTTTCACAATTATCATCCTATGGAAGAGTCACAACTCTTCACCATTTCTGCCCTTCGAGAGAGTCACAACTTTTCATAATTACAACCCTTTGAAAGAGTTTGTAACCGTTTATCATTGCTGCCCTTCGAAAGAGTCACTTCCTTATTTTCTTTCCATTCCTTTTTTCTTCCATTAATCCTTTTTTAATTCCTATACTTCTCTCTTTCTTCCTTCCTCTCCATCCCCTTTCAAATGAACTCTCCTTGTTTAATATTTTATCTTGTGTTGGAGTCACAACTTGTTGGGCTCCAAATAACAGAGGATTCTAAATAAACTCACAATTATGTGTACTGCATTGTTGGTATTCTGATTTTTACTGTTTTCAGAGTCTAGATTCTTGAAATTTCTTGTTTTTATGAATTTACATAAATTAAGTATAGATAGATGTTTGGTTGTGGCAATCTCCTAGATCTTTCTTTGCCTTTCCTACAGCAATGGACAATCATAAATATAATTATTATAAAAAGTTACTAATATCATTGAGTTTTACTACCTGGGAAACATATTCTGATTGACATGGATTCTTGACGAGGATTATGTCATATGTTGTTTCTAGAGGTTTTATTGTATATATTTTCCTCTTGTGCAGATAAAGAGAGAAATTTCTACCATGAAATTGATCAAGCATCCAAATGTTGTCCAGTTGCATGAGGTGCGTTTCTCAATTCTGGATTTAGAGATAATGCTAGTAATAAATTATAAATGCAAAGCCCTGATACTGATTAAGGCTAGCAATTTAATTCTTAATGGTGTTCTTTTATCGTTGTAGTAAAAATATTCCTTCTTTCATATCAATAGGTAAATTTCTGCTAGTTAGGAATTTAAAATTGACTAAACTTGATCTTTTTGATGTTGACAAGATTTCTGTCTTCACTTTTCACTGAATCAAATTGTGATTTGTGAAGATTAAATATGGATAGTAGTATATAATTTAATGACACATATATTAGGTTTCCTTTCCCTAGTAGAGATTCATTCATTTCGAGAGGCTGTTAGGATCTTGAAGAATGATTATTTACAGTTGGCAGCAGATAGAGATTACCTTCTTGAGTGGGGTAACACTTATTACGAGGCATTGTTAGGGAAAGAGGAGGAGGTAGTTGAGATCACCCATGAGCTTGATGTGACTTCTGTGGTGTTATAGAGCACCCAGTTGGCTCTTCAGGAGTTGCAAATGCAGTTGAGTAAGGTGACCATGCAGTTGGAGAGAGTACAGTCTATGCCAGCCACAAATCTAGTTCAGCTTCATATAGTGGTGGTTGGTGGTGAGTTGATATCCACGGATTGTAGTGATGGATGCGTTGAGGACATAGTAACATCCATCGTTGATATAGGTGTAGTAGTTACAAATAAGATGAGTATATCAGGGGAGGACTATTGAGAATTTCTTGTTGTATCAGGTCCTCCAGTAGTTAGCACGATGTCAGATGATATAGAACAGGTTATTGAGAGTCCTCATGTAGTAGTTGTGGATTCATCAGAGAGTTGTGTGGCAGTTCATGACACTACTCCTTCACAGGACTTGGGTAGGGTATCATCGGATTTGTAGACGAGCTTTCATGGGGATTTGTTTCCTTTTGCCGGAAGAAAATCTATTACTTCATTTGCACACAGCTGGTGGTGATAGACAGTTGGTTGTGCCGTAGTATTAGAGGGACTAGTTGTGGATTCCAGGAGAGCAGGTTGATTCTACTTCATATAATTTCTAGTGCACAGAGTCATTTATGGAGTATTTATTTGAGAGTCCAAAATTGCAGGAGGGACCATTCGAAGCTTTTGTAAAGAACCTTGGCTGGCTCTTATAATGCAATTCACTCTTCTTTGAATAATTCCAGAAATTTCTTAATGTTTGTATTTTTTTGAATATAAAAATTACATCTTATTCCCATGAATAACCAATAGCAATATTGAAAGCATTAAATTACTAAGAAATTTGATAAACTATTATCTTCCAAGAACCACTTAAGCAGCAACAACAAATTAAAATGTTAACTAAGCACCTTTTTTAAGAGTACGGTTGTATACAGAATTCTAAATTGCTTTGGTTTGGTCCAATTTCATCACGCTGGCCGAAGTCTTTGATATATACTTCGAAACACAACTGAAACTGGCTGTACATTGCTAATATCCAATCGCCCAAACTAGAAATCGGCCCTTGTGCAATCCTCACACACATGCTGGCTGTGTATGGCCAGTCTGAATTTGTACGGCCCTGCTGAATGACATACAGCTCTTGTAGAATTCGTAACTCCCTTTCTCACATTTAATCGCAGCTTAAAAAACAAACACTGCTCCTACATTTGAACCGCAAATTCTCCCTTTTATCAAATTCGATAACCTTAGGAGATAAGCGAGCCTCCAGGTTAAATCGGTAGATATAGAATTCGAATTTCAGAATGAATGATTTCCAGCTTTGAAGTAATTAATAAAATCTCCACCCTCTTGATTTACCTTAGCATCAAGAAATAAAATCAGAGATTCTTCATGACTTTCCAGAATTCAGATTGCAAAATTCATCATCAATCAGTGATGATTCAAATTGCCAAAAAGAGGAATCAGTCCTCAAACCCTAGCCATTTTCACAGCCAAGAGACTTCATAAAATTTTCATCAAATAAACAATGGATGATTTTCCTTTCACAAAGCATTGCTTTTATAATTCAAAAGTGTCTTCTCTCACACACTTTTCACTTAAAACACTTTTTATACTTAGGCACATATTGAATAATATAATTTATTAATTCATTTGGCTCCAAAAAAGGCCTTTTCACCAATATCATGAAATTATGACACGCAAGGTCCCTGTTTCTTGTGCTCAAGATTTAAAACTTTTCATCCTAGTTCCAACGAGCTATAACACTAAGGTATTCAGTATATAATAACAACAAAAATGGCAACCTTAGCAAATTTAATTAAATAATAATAAACCACCCGTCTTGCGAAAACAACTAAAGAAGCGTCCGAATCGAAATCTGTTTGCACATGATTGATCCAGATGATGAAAGATGATGAATGAACTTGATAGGGTGACTTACTAAAAATAGACGCTCTCTCCAAGATTCTTGGAGCCCAAACCGGAAGCCAAAAATGAAAACCGAGAGCATCATTCAACTCCTCTAACTCATCTGAGCTCATCGGAACTATCCATTGACTTACTATAAATAGTAAGTTCACACCAAAGACCCTCTTAACACCTCGCCATACCACAAGGATCACAATAATGACCTGGCACCATCAGATCAATGACCTGCAAAAAATGGGGACATTACAGTCCTCTCTCCCCAAGATTGCTTGTCCCCAAGCAATCAACGGAACAAGAAACGTCACAATCCACCTGGATCCCACAGAAAAGAATATACCATGCCATTGACATCAACTGTAGGCTCCTGTAACATCACCCAAAATACAAATCGGATAACTCTGTAAAGAGACCCAAAACAACCACTCACCCAAACTCCTGTCCTGAATTTGTCTCTGGTCGAATCCCGAAAGAAGTGAACTTCAGGATCACCAAGATGTATGGGAGACTCAGATCCCATACACACTGAACTCCCCCTGTGCTCCCAACTGACCTGTACTAAGTGCGTAGACCATTTGCACAACAGTGATGAATACCCCTGAACAAAGCTGTACCAGGACTCGGATATCCACACACTACATAATCTCTGCAGTCACCATAACTCTACAAGTCACCTGCTACTGACTTGCAGCAAAAACTCCCATCAACTACTGATGGCGAGAACCCATCCCATAATGGATGATAAGGACCAGGAGCCAAACTACCCTTGCGAGAGATGAAATCGTCTACCTGTGGGTCAAATAACAAATGATGAACATGCCCCACCGTATACAGCTGGTCAAAAACCCCAATCTCTGTCAATAGCTCATCATTGCCAAATTGGGGGTCATGAGATGGCTCCAATCTTTGACTCCACATAACTGTAGGCTGGGTAGGCCCCTGAGCAACTCTCTCAACAAACCCAACCTTGTAATCCCTATGGGGAAGCATTGTAGATAGAGTCTCCACAATCCTCCCTACCAACCTCCGGATAGCACAAGAGCCTCGGACGAGAGTACCCACAGACACTATAAGAATCCTGTCGCATATCTGCACTCTCAAGTAAATACTCCATAAATGACTCGGTGCAGTAGAAATTATACGTGGAAGTGTCAACTTGCTCCCCTGCAATCCACAGCTAATCCCTTTGAAAATGTGGCACAGCCAACTGTCCCATGCTATCAGCTATGTGAGATGATGAAATAGATTCACTGCCAGCTAAGGGAAGAAAATCAATCTGAGAACTCGACTCCACTAGTACTCCTACCTTATCCGAACCAAGAGCTCCCATATCCTGAACATGTGTGTCTGCCACATCATCATGTTCCTCATCACCACCCGTAAGAGAAAACTCACCACCAACCACCTCAATGTGCAATCGAACTAGGTCTGGGGCTGGTGTGGACCGCAAATGCTCAAACTCCACGGTCACCTCCTCTAACTGGATCTGTGACTCTGAAGGGCCCGTTGAGTGTCCTCTAAAACCTCAGTAGTCGCTGTGAGCTCCTGGATAAGCTCACTCACCTCCTCCTCTCTGTCCATCAGTGCCTCATAAGCTGTACTCCCCCACTCCACCAGGTGATCTTGGTCGGCTACCATCTGTAAGTAGTTATGTCTCAAAATCTTGACAGCCTCACGCAAAGTATGAATCTCTGTCAATGAGAGGTAACCACCACTGGCTTCATTTATCATAGGAGCACCCCAACCATAAACAGCCAACAACTGACGAGCGACATCAAAATGCTCGAGAGTAGAAGTAATATCTCTCTCATCAACTCGCAACTGGCTAGTCACATGATGACTCTCCACAACAGGCCTCCTATGAACAACCTCAAATGCACTGTCTACACTATGAGAGGAAGCTGTATCCAACAAACTCCCCTCAAGATCACCCTCTCTCTGTGTACTTTCATCTGAGTACACATCAACAAACTGAGTACAGGCATCAGACACGTCCTCATCTGTGAGTCCTTGTAACATAGAATCGTGGAACCCACCTCCACCAAATGACAATGCTGAATCTAAGCCCAAAGTCAGATATAGAAAGCCAGAAACACTACAACACTCATCATCCTTGCTTTGAGCATCAGAGATATCTGCAACGCTAGTGCCCTCATCATCTATATGCATCTCCTCTACTAACTCTGGCTACAAACACGACTCAATGTCGTCATGTGAATCAACTATACTGTGGCATGAAACTACGTCGCCCAAATCAACTGCAACACTCCCATCCTGAGTGTCATCATCAGAAAGCTCCATGCACACATCCTCAACACAGGAAGAAACCACTGTCTCCTGTACTGATCCTACACTGCAACTGCTATCATAAATCTCTGAGCTGTCAGAGCTCATACGCTCCTCGCAGTCATCACCCAACATCTCACAGGGGGTGTCATCTCCAATGCAACTCACAACATCCTCAAAAGTGTCATCAGATGTGTTTATACTATCAGATCCCACATCTCCTGCTGAAATCTCATCTACGGACACGTGTCTCTGCACACATGACTAAACGTCAAGCTGTGCACCAATAATGCTAGAGCACGAACCGTCATCAACTGACCCCGCTGTAATGCCCAGATCAGCAACCTCACCACTGGGAGACTCTGTACATGCCTTGATCCTATCTGAGGAAGCAACTGCCTCCTGAACTAGAGCAACACTACTACAACTGACATAAACATCTCCAATAATAACTCCCTCCATGAAAGAGTCTGAACACTCAGTGATAACTGCAACATCAGGTGCCTCTGTACATTCGTAGTGACTGCTCTGGGAGCTTCAATCCAGTGATGCTTAGCACCGCTGTCATCCAATGGCACTGAAACATCCACTGGTTCCGATGCAATAAATCCATCATTAGCACTATGAATGGGAATAGCAGGTGCTGAACTAGATGTAGGAACATCAGCATCACACACAACTGTCGGAGAAAACTCTAGCCTTCTCCCTTGCAAACTAGATGTCGGCCTTCTAAAGGCAGAGACCATATATCTCGCTGCCCTATCTACTGTAACTGGATCCGACAAACTCTCTGCCAATCTTTGTTGATGCAGTCTAAGTCTCTCCATGCTTTCTACTAAAGTATTTAATTCCGCTCTATTTCCCTTACTGCTATGATGACTTCCGGAACTAGATCTCCTGTATTTATCCATAGCTAGGAAAAATGGAAGTGCTGGTCACTTTTAAAATACTTCAGAAAATAAATGAATCCAAAGCCCACAGGATGGCAGGAAAAATGGTTTTGATACCACTGTAAAGAACCTTGGCTGGCTCTTATAATGCAATTCACTCTTTTTTGAATAATTCTAGAAATTTCTTAATGTTTGTATTTTTTTGAATATAAAAATTACATCTTATTCCCATGAATAACCAATAGCAATATTGAAAGCATTAAATTACTAAGAAATTTGATAAACTATTATCTTCCAAGAACCACTTAAGCAACAACAAATTAAAATGTTAACTAAGCACCTTTTTTAAGAGTACGGCTGTATACATAATTCTGGAACAGAATTCTAAATTGCTTTGGTTTGGTCCAATTTCATCACGCTGGTCGAAGTCTTTGATATATACTTTGAAACACAACTGAAACCGGCTGTACATTGCCAATATCCAATCGCCCAAACTAGAAGTCGACCCTTGTGCAATCCTCACACACATGGTGGCTGTGTATGGCCACTCTGAATTTGTACGGCCCTGCTAAATGACATACGGTTCCTGTAGAATTCATAACTCCCTTTCTCACATTTAATCGCAGCTTAAAAAATAAACACTGCTCTTGCATTTGAACCCCAAATTCTCCCTTTTATCAAATTCGATAACCTTAGGAGATAAGCCAGCCTCCAGGTTAAATCGGTAGATATAGAATTCGAATTTCAGAATGAATGATTTCAAGCTTTGAAGTAATTAATAAAAACTCCACCCTCTTGATTTACCTCAGCATCAAGAAATAAAATCAGAGATTCTTCATGACTTTCCAGAATTCAAATTGCAAAATTCATCATCAATCAGTGATGATTCAAATTGCCATAGAGAGGAATCAGTCCTCAAACCCTAGCCATTTTCACAGCCAAGAGACTTCATAAAATTTTCATCAAATAAACAATGGATGATTTTCCTTTCACAAAGCATTGCTTTTATAATTCAAAAGTGTCTTCTCTCACACACTTTTCACTTAAAACACTTTTTATGCTTAGGCACATATTGAATAATATAATTTATTAATTCATTTGGCTCCAAAAAAGGCCTTTTCACCAATATCATGAAATTATGACACACAAGGTCCCTGTTTCTTGTGCCCAAGATTTAAAACTTTTCATCTTGGTTCTAACAAGCTATAACACTAAGGTATCCAACATATAATACCAACAAAAATGGCAACCTTAGCAATTTTAATTAAATAATAATAATAGACCACCTGTCTTGCGAAAACAACTAAAGAAGCGTTCGAATCAAAATTTGTTTGCACATGATTGATCCAGATGATCAAAGATGATGAATGAACTTGACGGGGTGACTTACTAAAAATAGACGCGCTCTCCAATATTCTTGGAGCCCAAACCGGAAGCCATAAATGAAAATCGAGAGCATCATTCAACTCCTCTAACTCATATGAGCTCATCGGAACTATCCATTGACTTACTATAAATAGTAAGTTCACACTAAAGACCCTCTAAACACCTCGCCAGACCACGAGGATCACAATAATGACCTGACACCATCAGATCAATGACTTGCGAAAAATGGGGACATTACAAATTCTAAGGGTATTCTTATTCGGGGTTCTTGCGGTATCCAATTTTTTGTGGGAAAGATTGTAGAGACTTTGACTACAATGCTTCCCCACAAGGATTTTGCGGTTGGGTTTGCTTAGAGGGTTACCTGGGATCTTGCTGAACTAGTTGTTCGGAGACAGAGATTGGAGCCATCTCTTGGTTCTCGGTTTGATGATGATGAGCCTCTGATGGAGATCGGAGCATTTTATCGCAACTACATAGTGAGGAGTGCTCATCATTTCTCTTTTGACCCACAAGTAGAGGACTTGGTTTCACGCAGGTGTGGGTTGGCTCTAGGTTCATACCATCCTTTATGGGATGGGCTTACACCCTCTTCAGTTTATAGAGCTAGTTGTTGCAAGTTAGCAGGAGGCTACTTGCAGAGTCAGCATATCCATGACAGTTTTGCAGAGGATGGATATCTGGGTTATGGTACAGATGCTTTTGGAGTACTAGTTCTTGCTGCACAGATAGACTTCATACTCATGGCAGATTGGTAGAGTATGCAGGGAGTTTTGATCTAGCAGATGATATTAGATATCCATTTTTCCTTTTTATGGATGGATGTGAGTTTCGTCTCTATTGGGATTCAGGTGGAGATAGGATTGGCACTACTGATTGGGTGACTCACCATTGTTGGTATGGGGACACTATGTTTAGCATAGCTTTGTGGATTGTGTTATCATCGCAGGAGTTTGCAGGTGACGCAGGGACATTATACATATTTATTCTTGGGATCCAAGTGGATCATTGTGTTACTTTGATTGTAGTGATGGATGCATTGAGGACATAGTTACATCCATCCTTGATACAGGTGTAGTAGTTACAGATAAGATGAGTACTTCAGTGGAGGACTACAAAGAGTTTCTTGTTGTACTAAGTCCTCCAGTAGTTAGCACGATGTCAGATGATACAGAATAGGTTATTGAGAGTCCTGATGTGGTAGTAGTGGATTCATCAGAGAGTTGTGTGCCAGTTCATGTAAAAACCCCTGCTGGGTTATACCTCTAAAGCTTAATTTTGCTTGTTGGACATTTCGTCGAATAGTTGGCATACAATGTCTAAATTCTGAGTTTTTTGAATGTGTATGCAAAAGTTTGTTTTGTAATTGAATAGTTTGCAATTTAAAATTGTTTACCAATGCTTGAAGTTTAATAACAATGCATAAAGTATATGCAATTCCAGCCTATTAATTTTAATTATGCATTCATATGCAAAATATATACAGTGCTCAAATATTTATTTCAAAGTAAAGAATTTGTTAATTGCAATACCAATCCAATGTTGGCTTGGGAAGATCATAGTTTGAACCCCCAAAGCTACTGTAGATTCCCAAACAACAACAACAATGCCTTGGTATGAAATCACAGCTATGAGAAAACCCACACTGCCTCTAATGCAGAATGCATCACCTATATAATGAATTGCTGCTACTGGATGAAAGTATGTAGCCATAGTTAGACCCTCACATGAGCTGCATATGTAAGGCGGCTACCATATTCAAAGCCTTTCACAATAATTCATAGAAATTTCCAAGCCATCTCTAAACAACCATAGTTCAGCCTCTTCAAAACAAAATGCAGCCTTTAGGAAGAAATATGCTGCCCACTAACAATGGGGTCCAGCTTTGGTACTTAATCCAGAATCAGAAACACATAATTCACCATTAAAGAAAATGGCTCAAAGTGCAATAATTTCAAGAGAGAAAAAACATCTCAGCTTGAAGAAATATTCTCAAACCCTCATCACCCAATTTCATAAAAATAAGCATCATGAATGAATTGCTTTCTCACCAAGCATTGCTTATATAATAATAAAAGATATCTTCTTCAAGACACCAAAAACAAATAGCTTTTCTCACACACTTTTCACTTAAAAGCCTTCATCAACATACTTTTCAATTAGAAGCCTTCATTTAATAACTTAATAATTAATAACTCCAAATATAAAGCTTCATGAAGACATTTTTTGAAAAACGAAAAATGCTAAGAGGGGGAGGGGGTGAATCAGCATTTTAAAAACTTTAACAGAAAATACAACTGAGAAGCACGCTCAAACAAGGAGACAAGACACAGATGTTTTTCTCACATGGAAAACCCAAGCTGGGTAAAAAACCACGGCTTCACTAATCAACTGGGCTACAACCCCTTTACACTAAGAGCTACAACTCTTCTGTGATACAATCCAAAACAGGCTCCAACCTGTCTCCAAAAGGCTACAACCTTTTCTAAAGGACTTTTGAACAATGTTAAAACCAGAGTAAGATCCAAGTCTTTACAGAAGATGAAAAGACTTTGGAGTTGACACAAAGCATGTCAAAAACACAAAGCTCTTTATTGCACTTTGAGCTTCCTTTCAAAGCAACTCCCCCACAGCACTGTCTCCCATATATTCTTAAAAACTGATGTGATGTAACATAGTCCTTGCTCTGCAATTCTTCTAGGCCCTCCTAGAATTACATAGGCTAATCTCCTATGCTCTTAGGGATCTACCCTAGTCCCTACCAAGAAGTCTCAAACTTCTCCTTCTGTTGTTTAGTCTATGACATCAATACTGTTACAAAAACGCACTGCTAACATGCCTTCACTGCTCCCTTCTCACTTTGTACACCCCTACATGAAATAGAGATACCCATACTCATCCTCAAGTGGAGAGGAGGATGTCAAATGCAAAAAAATGGTATTATTCCACCCAAAATCCCACTAAGACCAAAACTGATCCTATCGCTAATAGAATTAGCTCACTGTTTGGCCTAAGAAAAGGCTACATGGAAATGGAGGCCTAATTGGCCTATATCCTTTGTTATCTGCAAACCTCTGCAAACAAGATGCCCACCTAATCATAGATTTGAATACCCTTTTGGAAGGGCTTGAGGATTTTGTAAGTCTTCCCTCCTCACACTGTCCGTACAATACTTCCCTAGAAACAGGCCTATTTTTGAGGGTTTTGAACTCATTGTGTGAACCAGTGAGGGTTTGCTATTTCACCCTCCATCTGTCTTCTCCCAACGTTCCCCAGTGTTGGAAATGCTTGGGAAAGCACTAAACCCCCTCTCCACATGCTTTGATTGAGGCTTTGAATGTCCTCAATCAATCCATTAACTCTGCAACAGCTCACTGATCCCTAACCAAACTAGACTGCTTGCCTAGGGCATCAGTTTATAAATGCATGCCGAACTCTCCAAGGCCCCTCCTCTGCACAACATATAGTACAAGCAGTCTCGACACGAATCCCAAAGACCCGTATAGTTTGTACGGTGGGAAGGTGTTCTAGCACTCCATTCTTCTAAACTCTGTCAGGGCTAACCCGAGACAGATCAAAACAAGAAAAAATAAAGAAAGACTAACTAAATACTGAAATGAAATGCTAGAAACTATCCAAAGAATTCAAATATACTAACAACCATTACATGCAAGTATTACACTAAGAATTTCAATTCATTTCAAGCTCTGTCATCCCAAAATTCATAACTCAGTCAAAACAATTACAAAAATCTGCTACAGTCCATCTTTCTCCTCCGTACTACACACTTCCCTATGCCTGAAAATTAGGGTTTCCTAAGCTTTAGTACTCCCTTCTCGGTGTTAGGTCACTTGGATCGGGCTAGACCTCAGTAATAAGCCGGTTACAAGATTTTTAAGAAAACTGTCATGACAACTTTAAAAGTTGTCATGACAACTTTAGAAATTGTCAAGCAACTTTTGACAAATGGCTAAGATTACCATCCAAAACTCAAAGTGATGCAAGCGCATCCGAGACTCCAATTATTTCGAATATCTGGGATTCTACATGGATTTTAGATGTTTATTTTTAATAATGTAATGGTTGGGTCTTAGTTTAAATAGTTCTTTTATTAATGTAGTCCGTCCGTAGAATTAAGTGTTTTTATAATAAATGTTATGTGTTATCGTGAAGTTGACAACTTTGTTGTCAACTCCATGACATCTTTTATAGTTTGTTTAATGTGATTAGAACTTACTCTAATCGGCAATGATAACCATTAGAGGAATTAGAAAGAGTCGGTGAAGTCAAGAAGTAGTTATGTGAGTTGGTTATCGGGTGGTCTTCTTTTTGAAGATCTTTATAAATGTAATGAAAAACTCGATAAGGTAGTAGTAGTAGGATGAGAGGATTTGAGTATCAACGAAGGAGAATATGTAATGGGAAATTGCAGAATGAAAAGAAGAATTGGATTTTTTGATAAGAACTTCGGGTTCTTCAATTTTTTATTTGTAATTCTCTGTTTTTAATTTACTGAATGATTACGAAATATGTTGTAGTAGAAATCTTTATCATCTACTGTTCGGTTTCGAACTTAGCTCTATTTCAATTAGATATCAATTAGACCTTGATATCGGATTTTATTGAAAGGGCTTGATAGTTTCTTGAAACCGATTCTGTTTCTTATTGGCATTCTGTATTCGAATGTCTCTGTTTTTATTAAGTATGAATTAGTTTTTGATTGTGGCTTTATGGAAGAAAGTTAAATGTTTATGGAAATCGGGTTTTGTGACAGTCTGATTGGTAATATTAACATTCTTATGTTTGGTAAGGGGATTTCGTTGAAGAAGATTAATGATTATCGGAATCGGGTTTTGAAGTTATCTTTCCCGAATGTGAACGTTCAGTTTTGTTAAGTATCAGTTTTCATGACACTGAAATAAGAGTCTTCCTATATATGGCGTAGGTAGGTTGTATTCAAAATATATATTACTTGCAGTTCACGGTGAACAGTTGTCTGACAGAGACACCGAGTATTCAACTCTAGAGAGTGTTTAATGTATAACGGTTTTGTTAAGAGCCTGGTTTGGTTTTTGAAGTTGCTATTAATGTGTAATGATTCGAATTCATTTTGGTTCTAATGTTCGAATGTATTAAAACCTAAACTGTTTCAAGAAACTGTGGTATGCATTAAGATTGGATTGGTATTCAAGAACCCTTATAAACTATCAAGACACAATGTCCGAATCTTGAAACAATTTAATAAAGTTATTACCAGAGTTGGTCATGCTCACAGGTGGAACTTAAGGGTGAATACTTCGGCAATCAAAAAGATCTATATGCAATATAGTTTGGGATAGTCAATTGCAGTTAATTGTCATTGCCAGCGTGACAACGCACATTGACATTTGGAGTTAAACAAAGGCGTCGGCCTATGATACAGTCAGACCCGCATGGTAATGAATTACAGTCAAGGTCCATGAAGGAACCGTGGGCATACAACAATTATAGAATCTTGGTAAGAGGAATTAGTGATCTATTTTGGAGTATAATAGTTGGTTGATGCCATTATATTGTTGTGTAGACATTATTTGCATCGGCACATTAAAAGATTTTTATTCTTTGATGAACATTTACAAGGAAGAACTTTCATATATGCGGATATTGAGAAAGTTTTAATGTTGTTTTAAGAAAAGTTATAAAAGATATGCAGATGCGAATCATTTGTTGAGTATCTCTGCATCACAAAGGCACTCAACCCTGAGAAAACTAAGGTCACACACACCATTGCAAACCTTAGAAACACAAAAGAGGTCATAAGGACATCAAATATCCCACTGTCCACAGTTTTAGCAACCTAGCAAGCTAGCTAGTCTGACTCACTTGGTGACCAAAAACACACCTAAAAGCTAGAATCTAGGGAGAACCAGACAAGAAGACCACACATTGAGCACACCGAAAAGGACTAAGACCACACCCTAGTCTAGTGGCTTGGCTAGTGCCACTACAAGCCAAAATTTAGGAACACACTAGGTACTAACCAGCCCTACCTAGGTGTCCTCACCATACTCCCCCAAAGACAAAAGCTTAAGTCCCTCCTGGGACTAGTAGATCCTCTGAAATGCCCTGCTTCTTGAAGTCTGCTGCCTCCACCCAAGTAGCCTCAGATTCAGGCCTGTCCTTCCATTGAATCAAGTGCTCCATATAGACCTTGTGCCAGGTAGTCTTCTTGACTCTTGAGTCTAAGATCTTGGCTGCCTCAAGTTTTGGTTTGGGAGGCGGGGCCTGATGTTCTACATCAGCATACATGTCTGTAGCATTGGTATCCAATTCAGCAAGAGGACCTTTGTACTTGATCAGGTCAGAAATGTTGAAAACTGGGGAGATGTTCAGTCCACTAGGTAGATCTAGCTTGTAGGCATTGGCCCCATATTTGGCCAAGATCTTGTAGGGACCAATCCTCTTCATTTGCAGCTTCGTAGACATGCCCTTCTGTAACCTTGATTTGTTTAGATGAACCATAACACTGTCACCTACTTCAAATTGAATGTTCTTTCTCTTCTCATCAATCTTTGCTTTCAACTTTTGAGTTGAATCTAGGATGTTCTTCCTTACTTGTTCCTGAATTTCTTTCATTGTTTGAGTGAAGTCTTCAGCATGACCACTCTTGTATTCTATGGCGCCAAGGTCTCTAAGTTCACATACACCTCTTGGGTGCATCCCATACACAATCTCAAAGGGACTTTTATCTGTAGTCCTGTTCTTGCTATCATTGTATGCATACTCTGCTTGAGGAAGAAACACATCCCATGTCTATCCATATTCTTTAGTTAGACACCTCAATAAATTGCCCAACACTCTATTAACCACCTCAGTTTGGCCATTAGTTTGAGGGTGGTAAGGTGATCCAAATGAGAGATTGGTACCCAATCTACTCCACAATGTTTTCCAAAAGTGACTCATGAACTTAACATCCCTATCTGAAACAATGCTGAGGGGAAGTCCATGGATCCTTATAATTTCTTTAAAGAACAAATGAGCAATGTTACTAGCATCATGTGTAGTCCTGCAAGGTATGAAGTGTCCCATCTTACTAAATCTGTCCACCACAACATATATGTTGTCATAGCCATGCTTAGTCTTCGGCAAGCCCACAATGAAATCCATGCTCACACACTCCCATGGTCTGTTTGGCACTGGTAGAGGTTGATACAAATCTGGATTACTGGACCCTCCCTTTGCTTTCATGCACACTGCACACTGCTCTACATATTTGGTGACATCTCTAACCAACTTAGGCCAATGATAGACTCTTTGCACAAGATCTATGGTTTTGTTAACCCCAAAATGACCACTCAAGCTACCATTATGTTTCTCCTGTATGAGGTTTTCCCTCATGGATCCCTTGGGCACACACAACTGATTTCCCCTAAACAACAAACCACTTTGCAAGGTAAAATCAAAAAACTTACCATGGAAATGATTCTGAAAATCAGAGCATACCTTGTAGGCTTCACCAAAATCTTCATCATCTTTGTAGAGTTCTTTGAAACTCTCTATCCCAATGCTACTTAGCTGTATTTCTTGAATGGTAAGCAGCCTCCTACTAAGTGCATCTGCAACCTTGTATAGCTGCCCTTTCTTATGCTTGATTGTGAAAGTGAATGCCTGAAGATACTCCATCCATTTTAGGTGCCTATTGCTCAACTTCTCTTGTGTATTGATGTAGCTAAGGGCCTGATTGTCTGTAAATACTACAAACTCCTTTGGCAGCAAGTAGTGCCTCCATTTCCTCAACGATTGTACTAAGGCATACAACTTCAAGTCATAAGAAGAATATTTCTTCTTAGCTTCATTTAGTTTCTCACTAAAGAAGGCCACTGGTCTACCTTCCTGGCTTAACACACCTCCTACTGCCAATCCACTAGCATCACACTCTATGGTGAAAACTTTATCAAAACTAGGCAGCCTTAGGATAGGCTGTGTTTCTACTTGTTCTTTGAGTCTTTTGAATGCTTGATCTACTGTAGGAGTCCATTTGAACTTGGTCTTGAGACCTCCTTTAATGGTATCCACCATTGGTGCACAAATACCACTAAACTGCCTTATAAACTTCCTGTAAAATTGAGCCAAACCATGAAAGCTCCTCATCTCTGTCGCTGATGTTGGTGTAGGCCAACTCAAGATAGCTTCCACCTTACTTGGATCCATTTTTAGTGGTCCATAGGATACTACAAACCCCAAATAAACAAGCTCATGTTTGAAGAACTCACACTTTTCAAGATTTATGGAAAGCTTCTCCTCTTGTAGCCTCTTTAGGACCATCTCCACATGTTTCAAATGCTCTGCTGCTGTTTTACTAAATATGAGTATATCATCTAGATACACTACCACAAACACAACTGTGAAATCCTTAAGCACTTCATTCATGAGCCTCATGAATGTGCTAGGTGCATTTGAGAGGCCAAATGGCATAACTCTGCACTCATACAACCCATCAGTGGTCTTGAAGGTTGTCTTCCACTCATCACCATCCTTGATTTTAATCTGATGGTATCCACTTTTGAGGTCCAGCTAGGTGAAATACATTGCCCCTCCAAGACAATGCATCAAGTCTTCAATTCTAGGTATAGGGAACCTATACCGGATTGTAATCCTGTTTATGGCTCTTGAATCTGTACAAAGCCTCCACTTACCACCTTTTTTTGATGGCAACACCACCGGGACTGCACATGGGCTTATGCTCTTTCTAATCAGCCCTTGATCCAATAATTCTTGTACTTGTCTAGCTACTTCCAAGTTTTGTTCTAGAGTGAGCTTGTAGGCTGCCTTATTGGGCAATGATGCACCTAGTACAAAGTCTATTTGATGACTTATTACCCTTCTAGGAGGTAAGGTTGCTGGTGTACCATCACTCACAATCTCCTTGTATTTTTCTAACAACTCTTGTATGGCTGTTGGTAATGGCTCTGTTTTGACCTTCTCTTCCTCCTTGGGTTTGAGTAAGATAGCATACTCATCACTCTCCTTGTCCTTAAGAGCTTTGATGAACTTCCTTTTTCCACTCATTAATATGCTTGGGTTTTTAGACTGAGATTCATCCTCTTCCAACAAGGACTGAATTTTAAAAGTCTTTTTATCCTTCTTTAAGGAGATGGAGTTCTCCTTGCCATCATACACTGCACTCCTATCAAATTTCCAAGGCCTGCCTAACAGCAAATGACATGCATCCATGGGTAGCACATCACAAAGTAACTTGTCTTTATACCCGGAAATAGAGAGCTCCACCCAAGCTTGCTCATTCACCAATACACTCTACCCTTTGTTTAGCCATGTCACCTTGTATGGATTGACATGAGGAACCGTTTCTAATTTCAGTTTGTTCACAGCCTCCTTTGCTATGATGTTGCCAGTGGACCTTGAATCCACAATTACTTTACACACTTTACCAAGAATCTTACATCTCATCCTGAACAGGGCTCTCCTATGCTTAGGCTCATCCTTGACCGGTTGTCTTATCAAAACCCTTCTGAACATCAGATTCTCTCCCATTTCTGATTCAATATGGTCTACTTCAGGTGCTTTGACACTTGATGTCTCCTCATGGACAAGGTTAACTCTTTTCCCATTGTTTGATGAAGAGGGCCTATCAGGGCTTATCAGGGCACCTATAGGCCGGGTGACCCAATTGGCCATAGTTGTAACATTTCATGCTTGCAAAGTAAGAATTACTCCTGCCTGTACCTCTTCCTCTATTTGCACCTCCTTGTGTACCTCTACCCCTAGAATGGCCTCCTCTTGGATTGGTCTCATTGCTATGTTCAGTCAGTTTAGATTCTCCTTCGTTCCTCTGCTCATTACATCTGCCTTGGTAACCACTGTGATTCACTTGATCTCTACCTCTGCCTCTACCCCTGTTATTGGAGTCTCCCTTCTTTTTGTTTCTCTTCAACTTTGGTAGCTAATTGATGACATTTTTGGACTGTGGTAGGAGTCCATAAACTTATCTCCTCCTGGATGTTCCATTTTAGACCACTTAGATATCTAGCCACCTTAATGGATTCCTCTTCTTAAATTTTGGACCTAAGGCATAGCTTTTGAAACTCCTCTATATAAGAGGCCACATCTAGGTCCTTTTGCTTCAATCCCTATCTTTTCTTGTGAAGTTGGACTTAATAGTCTTCTGGCAAGTAATTGTCTTTTATCTTATTCATCATGGCTTTCCAATTTGCTATAGGTACCCATGCTGACCCTCTCATCTTGCAAGTACTTCCACCATGTCAAGGCTGCCCCTCTCAATCTAGAGTTTGCAACCTTAACCTTTTGGGCCTCTGTCACACCTTCGCATTCAAAATGATTTTCCATGCCCTCAATCCACTCCATGATAGTCTCAATATCCATTTTTCCACTAAAAAGCGGCAATCCTTCAAAAGTTTTTGCATTCATAGCCTTGATGGCCTTCAAGAATGGTTCTGTCATGTCCCCATTCTGGCTGACATCGTTTAGCGTGCCGGATCAGTCTATCACAGGCTCTCGTAGACTGGTGGCGATGTGGAGAGAGTCATTTTGTAGATCAGTGGTCGTATTTGCTCTTGGAGAAGTGATTTAGAGCTTATTTTTATTATTATGAGTTATGCGGGCCCCACATGTTATAATTTTAAGTTGAGTTGCACTTTTTATTTTATAAAGTTATATTATTATAAAAGTGCATTATAATGGGATTTTATAATGGATGCTTCTAGAAGTTCTTAGTAACTTCTCAAAAAGTGAATAAATAGGGGGCTTGGGCATTCATTTGGACAAGCTGATTTGAGGATTCTTCTACTTTTCCATATTGGAGCAATTTGTAGTCATTTGGTCTACAAATTTTCATTAGATCTTTGGGAACGAAAACTCCCTTGGATTTGCATAACTAAGGAAGTGAGATATCTTCTGAAGGGTTGCACATTGGAAGTGGTATTCAGCCATTTCATGTTGAGCTTATTTGGAATCTTCAGATTTACCTAAGGGTTTGAGTTTTGGTTGGAAGAGGAAGAAAAAGCAGGTCCGAAAAAGCAAAACGAAAAAGTGGATCCGAAAAAGCAGTCCGAAAAAGCAGATTCGAAAAAGCAATCCGAAAAAGAAAATCCAAAAAAGCAGTCCGAAAAAGCAGACCCGAAAAAGCAAAGCAAAAAAAAACAGAATTGCAGCCATCTACAATCAGCTGTAAATTGGGATCAGTTCGGGTGTAATTGGAGGTGTCTACATCAGCATACTTCATCATCGATTTGATCAACATTTGGTGCAGCATTTCCAGGTTTTTATACATTGTTTGATATTGATGTTTTGGGTACCAAAATGGTAAAAATCTGCATAAGTACAGTCACTATATAGCAGTCCAAAATTCCTTTGAACAGTCACTGTTATTTCTCATTGTAATTGGATTGATTTAGTGAAGTGCATTCTATGGTTTGGTCATTACCATAGTTCATTGTTGAAATCCTTATTTGACATAGTTGTCACAGCCCATTATACTCTCAGAATTCAGTCATAGAAATCAGTCTTGGGAAAATTAATCATTGCATTAATAGCAGAGTTTCTCTTTGTTGATATAGTCATTGTAAGGTGCCAAGTGGTTGGAATCTCTAAATGTTATTATTAGTGTTGTTAATGTTCATTTCAATATTGGTATTGTTATCTCAATTGTACTTGATGCTCAAAACAATTCCAACCTTGAAACACATTATTGCAAACAAACAAGTCAGTGCATGTCAACTATTTGACGAATTTTCTCAGTCCAGTATTAGTGGTTTTTAGTGGCCTATTGGTAAGGGTCATTACAGTGGTATCAGAGCGGTTTCCTGCCAACCTGATTGGGTTATTTCAGATTGAATTCAACTGTCAGCATGGCTTTAACAGGAGACAAGGAATTGAAAGAGAGAATGCACACTGCATTGAAGAAACTAGATCGTCCATTTCAGCGAACAAAGGACCTCCTAAGAACTTTGAAGGAGTTGGAAACTTATTTAGGCAAGGTTGATCAGTCAGATTCCTATGCTATGCAAACAGCTTTATCTCCAGTATTTGGTTCTTTGGTGAAGCCCCGATTATTGAGACATCATGATGAGGTGGTAAGACTTGCAGCTCTCTCTTGCATTAGTGAAATCATGAGGATAATAGCTGGCTTTAATTCTTATGATGATCAGATTATGAGAGAGGTACTTCATGCCATGGTGAAAAGCTTCGAAAGGTTGGATGACATCAGGGACCCTCATTTCACAAAGAGGGCAAGATTACTTGAAGTATTTGCATGGTGTAGGTTTGAAAACATTATGTTGTCAATAGGTTGTTTTGATGACATTCACAGAATGTTTAACACATTTTGGAATATTTTGGATGAGTTTCATTCCAGCGATGTATTAGCATCAATGCACTCCATCATGTTCACAATCTTGTTTGAGGAGAAGGATGAAATTTCTAAACTTTTGGCAGAAGATTTATGGCATGTTTGGACAAAAGAGAGGAATGTGTCACCTATGGCATGTACGTGGTTAAAGAGCCTGATTAATAGGCCTAAGGATCGAAGTACCTTCCCTATGACAGGCAGAAACTTGTATGATGAGTTTGACAGACATGCTGATCCGGTATTGGGAGATGTTAGCACATCTTCACGTAATGATTTATTTGCATCATCTTCACAGGCAGAAGTGGTTACAGATGTTGTACAGGTTGAGCCAGTTGCATCAGAAGGTGATATCACAGGCACACCGGATGGCATGAGTGACCCTGACAGTGATTGTGGTACAGTTGGTCTTGATGATGTCACAGGTGCTCAAAATAGTAACTACAGCACAGTGGATTCAGATGTTGATTGTGAGGAGGTTGTTGTGCATGATGATGAGATACCTATCAGCGATGAGCAGACATTGAGTATTCAGGACTTTGCTGATAGAGAGTATCAAGCACAGTTAGATGCTACATCACACGAGGTTGAGGCACATAGTACTTCACATGTTTTGTCCAGTCAGCTTAGGGTAAGTGAGGATGGGATTGTGACTTCATTATCTCATCATGACAGGATGCGGGAGATGATAGAGGATCACATCCGGATGATTCAGTTACAGGACAGACATAAGGGAGTTCAGGCAGAGTCTTCTTGTGTTGACTTACAGGCGATCAGGGAAGGAATGGGAGCGATGAAGATGAGTTATTTACATCTTCTTTCAGATCGTGACCATCTTCTTAGCCTTGCCAGAGATCATTTAGATGCCTTGAGGAGGAAGGAGAAGGAAGTTGGCAGGCTTTCTCGAGAGTTTGAGGACACTCGAGCCTCTTTGTTAAGTACTCCATTGGCATTACAGGACTCAGAGAGACATGTGGATGGGTATGGCGTGGAGTTGAGTTCAGCTTCATCTTACACACCTGATACTTAGCTTTCTGCGACATGCAGATCACATGTGGTTGTCGATAGTTGTGAGAGTTCACATTGCATCCAGGATTCAGGGATAGTGTCAATTATGGCAGACATGGATGTGGGATCAGCTGATATTGGGATTGAGCAGGCTACTCAGGTACGGATTTTGCTTGAGGTGTCAGTCAGTTCCAGTTTACAGATGAGGACTCAGGATTGTTACATTGGCGTTTGGGATTCTGTTGACTGGAGATCTTTATCATCTATTGGTAGCAGTGATTGTTTGAGTGCTATCATGGATTTGATTAGCAGATTACACGGTGTTGTTCTCATTCATACCAGTAGCTTGTCAGATGTTGGTATTAGTCTTTATACACCGATGTTAGGAGTAGTGTACATTTCCAGTCGACCACTCAGGGTGCAGTGGGTTTGTGATAATTTAGGCACATCTAAGGTGTTAGTGATTACAGATGAGTCCCAGGATCGCACTGGCGTTGATGACATCCAGGAGTCTACTGCGGACAGTTTTGAGGATTTAGCTTCCTCGGCAGATTCATTTGTTACAGCGGAGTTGGGCAGTGATGCTATAGTTTTTGATGCTCCGTATGTTGGTATGAGCTTTGGAGTTGATTCGCAGAGTATGGATAGTAGTACTCCAGAGATCAGTGGTTTTGAGGATACTCCCTTCGACAATGCGTCAGAGGAGGATTGTAGGAGACAGTCTAGCCAGCGCCATCACGTGTCTAGTCAGCTGAGAGTTAGTTAGCGAGACATTGCTATCGCTTGCCAGCATTTCGATGCTGCTCGTCAGTTGTTAGCAGTTTACGGATGGGGTTCTCCTACTAGTGACGAGCAGGGAGGCAGTTATCTTTCCTTGACAGAGATCCACTCTTTATGGGAGGCTATCCGGATTTTGAGACAGAATTATATGCAGTTGGTAGCTGATAGAGATTATCTTATGGAGTGGGGCAGTACAGCATATGATGCATTACTATTCAAGGAAGATGAGGTGAGTGAGCTTACTCAGTAGCTGGAGGTGACTTCTGAGATTCTTGAGAGTACACAGTTGGCTTTCGAGGAGTCACAGTTTCATTTGGCTGAGGTGACCATGGAGTTAGAGCGACTACAGTCTTTACCAAATTCTGTACAGTCGCGGGTTGTGGTGTCTGGTGATTCGAGGATGTCCATGGTCGAGATTGATAGAGGCAGTGGAGATGAGGATATATTTGTCCTCGATACTAGCATTGGCACATTGAGTTCATTTCCACTACAGTCAGGTTCAGTGGAGTTGGGCGCTGAGCATTATGGTATGTTTGACTTGGTGGTGGTCTCTACTACTGATGGCACGGAGACTAGTGATGTACCAAGGATCATGTTTGACGTTGGTGAGCCGGCAGTTGGCTTGGTTCATGTTTGTGGTACTACTCCTTTGGAGGTGTCTTCGGAGGTAGTAGTTGGTTCGGGCTTGGTTAGTGATCAGTTGCAGTTAGTTTCATCTGGATTGCATTCTGAGCCACTGACTGAGATTGACACATTCTATCGGCCTTACACTATGAGGTATGCTCATCAGTTTACTTTTGATCCATATGTTGATGAGATGATGATACAGAGATGTACTTTGGGCTCTAGTGTTTGTCATCAGTTATGGGATGGTTTGACGCCACGAGATGAGAATTGTGATGGGCATAACATGGCGATAGGTTATGCGGTCGATAGCTTGAGAGTACATGACTTTGAGCAGGAGTTTGGGAGTGTTGCTTCAGTGGTTGTTACTGATTCTACTCCTTCGGCTATGACAACTCTTGACTTAGCTGGTGATCAGTTGCAGTGGGTTGTATCACCTGTGCATGGTGAGCTGTTCACCGAGGGTGGTTCTTTTTATCAACATTATACTGCAAGGTATGTTCATCAGTTTGCATTTGATCCTTGCGTTGAGGAGTTGATGGCCATCAGATTTGGTTTGGGTTCTAGTTCTTGCTATCTATCAAGTGATGACTATTCGCCATCACCGGTGCATGGGAGTTATAGTTATGGGACAGTGGCCGGTGATCTGCAGAGTTGTGTGGACTGCAGGAGTTGTACAGTGTGTGGATTTTCCATACTTGGTGCAGTTTCATTCGGGAGTGTTCACCACTGTTGCAGAGTTGGATTGTGCGCTTTGCGTAGGCCAGTGGGATGCGTTGATGGTATTTACTGTGTTGGCAGTTTGAGTTGTTTTTACTTGGGTTTTGATATTTTCAGAATTGGTGTCTCGTGGGTTCCTGACTGTGGCAGTCATGGAGTTGGAGTTCAGTTGAGCAGTGGTTCACGATTCATTCATGGATTCCTCTTAGTTATATTGCAGAGGATATTGCAGGAGCTTGCGTTGGTCGACAGCAGTACAGTTCATGACTACATTTGGGATCCAGGTGGATTGATTGGTTTATTGCTCAATCATTGCTTGGGGACAAGCAATTTCAGGAAGGGCGGACTGTCATGTCCCCATTCTGGCTGACATCGTTTAGCGTGCCGGATCAGTCTATCACAGGCTCTCATAGACTGGTGGCGATGTGGAGAGAGTCATTTTGTAGATCAGTGGTCGTATTTGCTCTTGGAGAAGTGATTTAGAGCTTATTTTTATTATTATGAGTTATGCAGGCCCCACATGTTATAATTTTAAGTTGAGTTGCACTTTTTATTTTATAAAGTTATATTATTATAAAAGTGCATTATAATGAGATTTTATAATGGATGCTTCTAGAAGTTCTTAGTAACTTCTCAAAAAGTGAATAAATAGGGGGCTTGGGCATTCATTTGGACAAGTTGATTTGAGGATTCTTCTACTTTTCCATATTGGAGCAATTTGTAGTCATTTGGTCTACAAATTTTCATTAGATCTTTGGGAACGAAAACTCCCTTGGATTTGCATAACTGAGGAAGTGAGATATCTTCTGAAGGGTTGCACATTGGAAGTGGTATTCAGCCATTTCATGTTGAGCTTATTTGGAATCTTCAGATTTACCTGAGGGTTTGAGTTTTGGTTGGAAGAGGAAGAAAAAGCAAGTCCGAAAAAGCAATCCGAAAAAGCAAAACGAAAAAGCAAAACGAAAAAGCGGATCCGAAAAGGCAGTCCGAAAAAGCAGATCCGAAAAAGCAATCTGAAAAAGAAAATCCGAAAAAGCAGTCCGAAAAAGCAGACCCGAAAAAGCAAAGCAAAAAAAAACAGAATTGCAGCCATCTACAATCAGCTGTAAATTGGGATCAGTTCGGGTGCAATTGGAGGTGTCTACATCAGCATACTTCATCATCGATTTGATCAACATTTGGTGCAGCATTTCCAGGTTTTTATACATTGTTTGATATTGATGTTTTGGGTACCAAAATGGTAAAAATCTGCATAAGTACAGTCACTATATAGCAGTCCAAAATTCCTTTGAACAGTCACTGTTATTTCTCATTGTAATTGGATTGATTTAGTGAAGTGCATTCTATGGTTTGGTCATTACCATAGTTCATTGTTGAAATCCTTATTTGACATAGTTGTCACAGCCCATTATACTCTCAGAATTCAGTCATAGAAATCAGTCTTGGGAAAATTAATCATTGCATTAATAGCAGAGTTTCTCTTTGTTGATATAGTCATTGTAAGGTGCCAAGTGGTTGGAATCTCTAAATGTTATTATTAGTGTTGTTAATGTTCATTTCAATATTGGTATTGTTATCTCAATTGTACTTGATGCTCAAAACAATTACAACCTTGAAACACATTATTGCAAACAAACAAGTCAATGCATGTCAACTGTTTGACGAATTTTCTCAGTTCAGTATTAGTGGTTTTTAGTGGCCTATTGGTAAGGGTCATTACAGGTTCCTCCCCTGTTAAAGGTTCTAGTTTAGGTATGATGTCATCCACATCAACTGGTTTCTTTCCTCTATCACTGCTTTCAGCACCACCATCCATCTGTTGTGCTCTCTGATCAACTACTTCCTGTAGCTTGATCCTCATCTCTTCCATTGCATCTTCAAGGAATCTGTTTCTCTCCTTTTTCTCTTCTACTTCTTTAGCCAACTTTGCATTGATGACCATTTTGTTCTCCCCTACTGATTCACCAATATAAAGAGACATGCACTGTCCTCAAAACCTTTTACCACACTTTGATACTAATCTGATGTAACATAGTCCTTGCTCTGCAATTCTTCTAGGCCCTCCTAGAATTACATAGGATAATCTCCTATGCTCTTAGGGATCTACCCTAGTCCCTACCAAGAAGTCTCAAACTTCTCCTTCTGTTGTTCAGTCTATGACATCAATACTGTTATAAAAACTCACTGCTAACATGCCTTCACTGCTCCCTTCTCACTTTGTACACCCCTACATGAAATAGAGATGGAACCCATAGTCATCCTCAAGTGGAGAGGAGGATGTCAAATGCAAACAAATGGTATTATTCCACCCAAAATCCCACTAAGACCAAAACTGATCCTATCGCTAATAGAATTAGCTCACTGTTTGGCCTAAAAAAATGCTACAAGGAAATGGAGGCCTAATTGGCCTATATCCTTTGTTATCTGCTAACTTCTGCAAACAAGATGCCCACCTAATCACAGATTTGAATACCCTTTTGGAAGGGCTTGAGGATTTTGTAAGTCTTCCCACCTCACACTGTCCGTACAGTACTTCCCTAGAAACAGGCCTATTTTTGAGGGTTTTGAACTCATTGTGTGAACCAGTGAGGGTTTGCTATTTCACCCTCCATCTGTCTTCTCCCAACGTTCCCCAGTGTTGGAAATGCTTGGGAAAGCACTGAACCCCCTCTCCACATGCTTTGATTGAGGCTTTGAATGCCCTCAATCAATCCATTAACTCTGCAACAGCTCACTAATCCCTAACCAAACCAGACTGCTTGCCTAGGGCATCGGTTTATAAATGGATGCTGAACTCTCCAAGGCCCCTCCTCTGCACAACATATAGTACAAGGAGTCTAGACACAAATCCCAAGGACCCGTATAGTTTGTATGGTGGGAAGGTGTTCTAGCACTCCATTCTTCTAAACTCTGTCAGGGCTAACCCGAGACAGATCAAAACAAGAGAAAATAAAGAAAGACTAACTAAATACTGAAATGAAATGCTAGAAACTATCCAAAGAATTCAAATATACTAACAACCATTACATGCAAGTATTACACTGAGAATTTCAATTCATTTCAAGCTCTGTCATCCCAAAATTCATAACTCAGTCAAAACAATTACAAAAATCTGCTACAGTCCATCTTTCTCCTCCGTACTACACACTTCCCAATGCCTGGAAATTAGGGTTTCCTAAGCTTTAGTACTCCCTTCTCGGTGTTAGGTCACTTGGATCGGGCTAGACCTCAGTAATAAGCTGGTTACAAGATTTTTAAGAAAACTGTGATGACAACTTTAAAAGTTGTCATGACAACTTTAGAAATTGTCAGGCAACTTTTGACAAATGGCTAAGATTACCATCCAAAACTCAAAGGCACTCAACCCTGAGCAATCTAAGGTCACACACACCATTGCAAACCTTAGAAATATAAAAGAGGTCATAAGGACATCAAATATCCCACTGTCCACAGTTTTAGCAACCTAGCAAGCTAGCTAGTTTGACTCACTTGGTGACCAAAAACACACCTAAAAGCTAGAATCTAGGGAGAACCAGACAAGAAGACCACGCATTGAGCAACCGAAAAAGGACTAAGACCACACCGTAGTCTAGTGGCTTGGCTAGTGCCACTACAAGCCAAAATTTAGGAACACACTAGGTACTAACCAGCCCTACCTAGGTGTCCTCACCATGATGCTCCCAAAAGAATTATGCCTGCCTTCAAGAAACGAAACACAGTATATTTGTCATTGTAACGAACTCATACTTCCAGATTATTCAAGTTGTGTTTTTAATCGAACATCCAACAGCTTTCTTAAAACGCTACAGCTCGCACCTCTAATGCACCGTTTTTTATTTCTCAGACACACCCGAATTCTGTTGTAATTTTAGCACACACAAGTCGATTCTAAGACCTCACCCTTCTCATTAATTCTGCATTCGCTTTGTTTTACATAATAAACATCAAGCAATATCCCTCATTCTTTTTATGCGACAACTCTCCATTTGTTTTTCACTTTATTTTGTAGTTGAGTTCGAATTGCTTTGACTCACAGTGCGTACGCCTTGAAGATGCCTTCTCATACTCATAGCTCTATGGACGGCGCAATGGAAGATACCTCATGCACCCAGCTCAAAATTCTCTACTCGATTCACACTAAGCCAACGTTTTTCACAGCCAAATAAACACTGTCATTCGCCACTTTTTCTTTGCATTGTCCCCTTTTTTACTAACGTAGCCAGTTATTCTTTTTACCGCACACGCACCAATTTGGCTTTTCTAAAGTGGTCGATGTAACTCCCATAAAGCACAAGTCGCGGTTCTTTAAAATCTATAAGGCACTTAGACTTCATTTTTTTACTGCCCGTGTGTCTTTGCTTTGCATTGGACGTCTCATGTGGTGTCAATATTAACACTCATTGTTAATCTGGGCGCCTGGACTTTTTGTGTTCATCCGCAAGTTCTTGTTAATCTGTGCGCTTGGACTTTTTGTGTTCATTCGCAAGTTCTCAGAAAGCCAAAACGGCCATTGAAAGCACTCCAGCCTGCATTTTTATAAAAAACCAATGCTGCCAATATCAGTTACGATGTTTAAAAAAAATACCCCAACTTTTTGAAATGGCACTGACATATTCTTTTAAGCACCACCTAGCACTATGTGATTCTTCTGGTGTTTGATCATGGTCGATACTAAGTGCGCACAAAAAGAAGAATCTCTGCAAACAATTTTCAACACATTTGTTACACCTGTGAAGGTCTTCTAAACAAAAACGACTATGGTAGAGAAAGACGACTCAACCATATTCTATAGAAAAACTGACACAAACTACTGAATATTCTTCTAATAAAAAACGCATAGCAGATCCCCATAGACTTGTCTGGATACTGGACTGCATGTCTTCACCCAACGCTCCAATACGCACATGTTTTTTGTGAATCTACTAAGAACGGTTTGTTGTGATTCCATACACACTTGGCATTTAGAGGGAGTTGCAAGGAGACATAGTAAGCCCAAAAAGATCTCAAGAAACAAGTGTCACGAAGAGAGGCAGCTTGAATAGAATCAGATGACAAAAACACAACAATCTCCCCCTTTTTGTCATTGATGGCAACTTCAAGTGCAACTCCCTTGAAAAAATGAACCAACTGAAATAAGTCCCCCTGAGGATCTACTCCCCCTTTATCTACTCCCCCTTTGTCATCAATGACTATGAGGGACACCCGCTGAAAAATATAACAATGAGGCACACCCACTGAAGAATATGCTGTTTAGTGAGCTAGTAGAACACCAAGCTTGCTTCAAAGATACTCAAAGCGATCTCGGGGTAAAGGTTTGGTGAAAACATTAGCTACTTGTTCCTTTGAACAAACATAGTTCAGTTTGACAGTATTGTTAGCAACTTGCTCCTTCAGATAATTGTATTTAATTGGAATGTGCTTGGTGCGGGAATGCATTACTGGATTTCACGAGATATCAATAGCGCTTGTGTTGTCACAAAAAATACAAATATGATCAGTGAACTCAAGCTTATAATCACATAAAGTATTCTTCATCCAGATTACTTGAGTATAACATGAGACTGCTACAATGTATTCAGCTTCAGCAGTAGAAAGTGATGTGCAAGACTGTTTCTTGCTTAGCCATGATACCAAACAGCCACCTAAGAAGAAAACATACCCACTGGTGCTTTTCTTATCATCCACGGAGCCACCCCAATCTGCATCTGTATAAGCTATGAGAGAGAAATTAGAACTGTTTGGAAACCAAAGACCAAAGTCAACTGTTCTTTTCAAATATTTAAAAATTCTCTTAATAGCTTGAACATGTGTTTGCTTTGGAGTTGCTTGAAATCTAGCAACATAGCCAACAATCTGCATAATATCTGGTCTAGTGGCTATAACAAACAACAAACTTCCTACCATAGATCTATAGAAAGTTTGATCAACAGAAGGGGATACATCATCTTACTTAGTTTACATCCGGTTTCCATAGGAGTGCTAACCGGATTGCAATCTTCCATTTTGAATCTCTTAAGCAACTCCCTAACATACTTAGGTTGGGAAATGAAAACACCTTCAGAAGATTGATTAAGTTGCAGCTCAAGAAAGTAAGTTAATTCACCCATCATATACATTTCGAATTCATCTTTCATACAAGCAGCAAATGTCTTAGACATTTTGACATTGTCACTACCAAAAATCAGATCATCAACATAAACCACAACAATGAGAATGTTGTTACTTTCCTCTTTGACATATAAATTGCTATCAACATATCCCTTTTTGAAACCCTGCTACTGCAAGTAATTGTCCAGCCTGTCATACCAAGCTCTAGGAGATTGTTTGAGTCCATAAAGAGCCTTTTTTAGCTTGCAAACATGATCCAAATTGTTAGAAATAAGGCCTTCCGATTGTTCAACATTTATTTCTTCAACCAAATCTCCATTTAAATAGGCAGATTTAACATCCATTTGAAAGACTTTAAAACCTTTAAAGGAAGCAAATGCAAGAAAAATTCTGATTGCTTCTAATCTTGCAACCGGTGCAAAGGTTTCACTAAAATCAACACCTTCAATTTGAGAATATCCCTTGCAAACTATGCGAGCTTTGTTTTTAATGATCTTACCATCTTCATTTACCTTATTTCGGAATACCCATTTAGTACCTATCACGTTTTTGTTAATGGGTCTTGGCACAAGCTCCCAAGTATTGCTCTTCTTAATTTGTTCTAACTTCTCTTTTATAGCAGCCACCCAATGCTCATCTATTGCTGCCTCTTCAAAACATTTAGGCTCAGTCATAGAAGTGAGTGAGAAGTCATCATCCTCAAAATAAATAATATTTTTCTTAGCATGCCTAGTTCTTCTTTTAGCTATGACTTGGTCAATAGGATGATTTTTTTGAACAAATTTTGAAGGAGTTTTGAAGGTAGAAGCATCATGATCACCTTGAGAATCATACCCGGAATTAACATGTGAGTTTTCAACATCAATTGAAGTAGAGACTGTATCTTCATGAGCAAATTGAGTTTTACCTTTGTCATTTTCACCACTTTTGCTAGCTGTTACAGCTTGAATATGAGGAGGAGAAGAAGGTACAATAGTGCTGGTTTGAGTTTTTTCTTCTTCAGGGCTGTCATCAAGCTCACCAAGTTCATTAGTAACCTCATGAATTTTAACATTAACACTCTACCAATTTATGCAGCCTTTTATTGTAGCATTTGAATGTTTTACTTTTAGAGTAGCCAAGAAAGATTCCCTCATCAAATCTAGAATCAAATTTGCCCAAATTATCTTCATCCCTCCTAATGTAATAGTAGCTAATTTACCTTTCCAAAGTTCATATGGAGTCTTGTTGAACTTGGCCCTCAACAAAGTTCTATTCTGAATGTAGACTGTTGTGTGGAAAGCCTCTCTCCAAAAGACATCTTTCACTTTTCTTTCATTCATCAAGCAATGTGCCATCTCTTGAACAGTTCTGTTTTTTCTTTTCACAACACCATTTTGTTGTGGTGTTCTAGGTGCTGAAACCTGTCTCTTGATTCTATGTTGATCACAAAACTTAATAAATTCATTTGAGGTGAATTCTCCTCCATTATCAGAACGCAAGCATTTGATTTTCACATCCATTTCATTCTCAACCAGGTTCTTAAAAATCTTAAACTTATCCAAAGCCTCAGATTTTTCTTTTAGAAAAGTAACCCAAGTCATGCGAGAAAAATTATCAATAAGAAGCATAAAGTATTTTTCACCTTGAAGGCTTGCTGTCCTGGTTGGTCCACAGAGATCCGTGTGAACTAACTTAAGTGGCATACTGCTGAAATGATCTTTTGGTTTGAAGGAAGCTCTGGTTTGTTTTCCCTCTTGACAATTTTTGCAAACAACATCAACTGGTTTCTCTATCTTTGGCATATCTCTTACAACTTTCTTTTTATTGATTTTGATAAGATTATCAAAATTTACATGCCCAAAACGCTTGTGCCAAAGCCAAGCATCCTTTACCTTGCTCAAACAACAAGTTTCATCATTAGAGTCATCAAGAATATATAGGTTATTTGTTGCTCTAGTTGCTTTAGCTATGGCATCATTTCCCTTTTTGATAGTGCAAGAATTTGAGTTAAAGTTAAGGTCATACCCTTGATCACATAGTTGACTTACACTTAGAAGATTGTGTTTCAAACTTTCAACATAAAGAACATTCTCAACAATGGTTTTATCATTATTAATGAACAGAGTACCTATGCCAGCAACCTTGGCAGACGAACTACCTCCAAATCTTACCTTTCCACCTTTCATTTTCTTGAGAGTATGAAACTTACTTAAATCACCTGTCATATGTCTTGAGCAGCCACTATCAACATACCAAATTTCCTTCTCACTGCTGGGAAGAAGAGCTGTTTGAACAACGAGAGCTTTTAAAGGTGTTTCTTGAACTTTTCTTCTCCAAACTTTGGTCACTATTGTCCTTCTTTTTGGTTCAACATTGTAGGACAAATTTGCACTATAGCTGTTGCAAAATCTTGAAGTATGGCCAAACTTGTTACAGCTGTAACAAATTAAATTGTACTTCCTAAAGACATTCTTTTCAAACTGAAAATAATTCTTAAAGGGAGTAGCTCTACAATCTGCAGCTCTATGTCCAAAGTAGTTGCATGAAAAACAGTAGCCATAGAAAAAAAATTTGTTTACCTTGTTAAATGCAGGCTGACTACTTTTCTGTGGTGAAGAGTTTTGTTCAAGTTGCATGCCCACTCCTCTCTTGTCTTTGGTAGGTCGCTGAGAACCAAGAACATCATCTAAGGAAACATTACCACTCTTGAAAGACACTTCTTCACTGGAAAGCATAGAAGTTTTACCTATGTTTCTGAGAGCAAAAATTTCAGCTTCTAGCCTGGCAATGTTTTCTTCTTTTAGTTGAATCTGATTTTTCAGATTCTCACAAACTTTCTTAGCTTCCTCATTCAAGATTTTAGAATCGAGTTTCAACCTCTTTGAGAGATGTTGCAATCTTCAACTTTTCAGCACTCTCAACTTGTAGAAGATCCACAAAACTTAGATTCTTCTTTTTCAGTTTCTTAATCTCAGCTAGAGCTGCAATCAATTCAAGTTCAAGATCCACTTTATCATCTTCTACATCATCATTTTCTTCGGAACTCAAGTCATTTATTCGAGAATCACTTTTGCTGCTTGAAGAATCATCACTGCCATCTTTTGAAAACAACACCCTTTTACCCTTTTCAAATTTCCAATTTTTCTAGGCAAATCTCCTAGTTTTTTGAAATTTGAAATATTTTTCATCATGGCTATCATCTTCTTTATCAAATGGACACTTTGAGGCAAAGTGACCAAGTTTTCCACAGTTGAAGCACTTCAGATCAAATTTGCCTTTACTTTTGTTAAGACCCCTTTTCAGCCTTCTAATATGGTATGCAATTTCCTCATTAGAGTCTTCATCCGAGTTATCACTGAAGTTAATCTCTTTGTCTTTGCTCCTTTTAGAGACCTTGAAGGAAGATTCATTTTTCGAAGGCCCTTCAACGGTAGTCCTCATCTCATAGGCAGTCAAAATACCAAGCAATTTGTCAACTATTAAAGTATCCAAATCTGATATTTCTGCAACAGCAGAAACTTTAGCATCAAGCCATATGGGAAGAGAGTGAAGAATTTTCTGAACCACTGTTTTGTCTTCAACGTTTTCTCCTAGGCCTTTTAACGCATTGACAACCTCATCAACACGAAGAAAGTAAGCAACAATGTTTTCATCTTCCTCCATGCGAAGACTTTCAAAGACCGCCTAGTGAGTTTGAACTTTTGCCTTCCTAATGACCTTTACAAATATGGCTTCAGTTAGACCACACAAAATAGCATTCATAGCCTTGGCATTATTCTCAAATTCCTTTTTACCATCAGCATCCGCAGGAGGAGTAGAAGGAATAGTGTAACCACTAACAAGACTGAGATAGAAATCACAGCCTAGGGACATGATGTAGGTCTTCATGCGAACACTCCAAAAGGCATAGTCATTTCCATTGAAAAGAGGTGCACGATTCGTAGCAAGACCTTCTAAGGCACTCATGATAGGCACAAGAATCAAACTCTCAAGCTTTTAAGCAGGAAAAGAGAGTGACCCGCTCTGACCCCAATTGAAAAATGAAAAATGCTGAGAGGGGGAGGGGGTGAATTAGTATTTTGAAAACTTTAACAGAAAATAAAACTGAGAAGCATGCACAAACAAGGAGACAAGACATGGATGTTTTTCTCATGTGGAAAACCCAAGATGGGTAAAAAACCACGGCTTCACTAATCAACTGGGCTACAACCCCTTTACATTAAGAGCTACAACTCTTCTGAGATACAATCCAGGATAGGTTCCAACCTGTCTCAAAAAGGCTACAACCTTTTCTAAAGGACTTTTGAACAATGTTAAAACGAGAATAAGATCCAAGTCTTTACACAAGATGAAAAGACTTTGGAGTTGACACAAAGCACATTAAAAACACAAAGCTCTTTATTGCACTTTGAGCTTCCTTTCAAAGCAACTCCCGCACAGCACTGTCTCCCATATATTCTTAAAAATTGATGCTCTCAAAAGAATTATGCCTGCCTTCAAGAAATGAAACATTGTATATTTGTCACTGTAACGAACTCATAATTCCAGATTATTCAAGCTATGTTTTTAACCGAACATCCAACAACTTGCTTAAAACGCTACAGCTCGCACCTCTAATGCACCATTTTTTATTTCTCAGACACACTCGAATTCTGTTGTAATTTTAGCAAACACGAGTTGATTTTGAGACCTCACCCTTCTCATTAATTCTTCATTCGCTTTGTTTTACATAATACACATCAAGCAATATCCCTCATTCTTTTTACGCGACAGCTCTCCATTTGTTTTTAACTTTATTCCGTAGTTGAGTTCGAATTGCTTTGACTTACAGTGCGTACGCCATGAAGATGCCATCTCATACTCACAGCTGTCTGACGACTCAATGGAAGACACCTAATGCACCCAGCTAAGAATTCTCTACTCGATTCACACTAAGCCAGCATTTTTCACCGCCAAATAAACACTACCATTCCCCACTTTTTCTCTGCACTGTCCCCTTTTTACTAACATAGCCAGTTATTCTTTTTACCAGACATGCACCAATTTGGTTTTTCTAAAGCGGTCGATGTAACTCCCGTAAAGCACAAGTCGCGGTTCTTTAAAATCTATAAGGAAGGCGCTTAGACTTCATTTTTGTTACTCCTTGTGTGTCTCCGCTTTGCATTGGATGTCTCATGTGGTGTCAGTATTAACACTCATTGTTAATCTGTGCGCCTGGACTTTTTGTGTTCATCTGCAAGTTCTCAGAAAGCCAAAACGGCCATTGAAAGCACTCCAGCTTGCATTTTTATAAAAAACGAATGCTGCCAATATCGGTTATGAGTTTAAACAAAAATACTCCAACTTTTTGAAACGACACTGACATATTCTTTTAAACATGACCTAGCACTGTGTGATTCTTTCGGTGTTTAATCATGGTCGATACTAAGTGTGCACAGAAAGAAGATTCTCTGAAAACAATGTTCAACACATACGTTACACTTGTGAAGGTCTTCTAAACAAAAATGACTATGGTAGAGAAAGACGGTTCAATCATGTTGATGTGAGTTTTGTACCACTACATAACATATAACAATTGAAATACTTGATACAGCGTACCAAACACTCAACCCTCTCTTGAAAAGTATATAAGATACTCCAAGGTTCCTTACACCTGTGGATACTAACTCAGTTATATTAATGTGATTTGTTGGTAATCACTTCGGCGGGCTTACGTTGTTCACTTGAGGATGTCAAATTCTTGCTATGAGGAGATTTAGCTTTGCAATGTATACTCAATTGACTTTCTCCTTTTATATCACTTCCAACTTTGCTCTTCAAAACTCAACTACTAAGCTACTGACTGCTTTGCTACTACTCCTATGGAATGGAAAGATTGGCAAATGGACAGGGATCAACCTAATGAAAGCTTTCCAGCGGCTCTACCTCCATAGATGCAATGATTCAAAGGGAATGAGACTAGATTAACACACAAGACTCCTTAACAAGCCGCTAAGATTCTAGTGGCCTAGTATATAGATCCCTATCAAACATTTACCAATATCACCCTACAACTAGCCATCTACTTCTATTCTTACTTTAACAATTTTGAAATGAAATCCTATTTTAATTTGAGAGATGAGAAGAAACATGCAATACACCAAAATGATCATGTATATCCACCATGCAAGCCACAACAATGAATAGAGAACAATTTTGATATATTTTGGCAACAATTCTCCAACATAACCCCCTTTACAAATAAGTACAAATGGCCTTATATAGAGGCTCAAAATTACGACGAGTGGCTAAGATTAAGGGGCAAAATCAAGGGCCAAGATTAAACCTTACAAACCTTAATTAGGGTTACAGTTTTTCAACCAATTACATGAGGGCACCAACTTTGTGGGCCAATGAGAAAATTACAATAATCTGTCAACCAATGAGAACATAGGACACTTGGCATGATTTGATTGCATGCACATGAAATTGCCACCTCATCAACCTTATCTTATAAATTTATTTAATCCTTGAGATGAGGTGAAGCCTTGGATGCTTGAGCTTGTCCTTAGAAACTTTCTCATCACCACTTGAACTTGCTTGTACTTGATGTCTTGACCTTGAAAGGGTGAGGTCTCCATGCACTTGGGGTAATCTTGCCTTGGCCTCGGTGTCTTGCCTGGATGTTGAACCTTCTTACAATTTGAGAGCCTTGCTCTTGGCCACTGCTTTGAAATCGAATTGACCCCATCAACCTATCTTCTCGCTTTCCTCCATTATTCTTGCCTTCTTTAACCTTCATGGCCTTCATAGTCCTCAATCTATCTCAATTGTAACCAAACTAGCTTGCACCACTAGCCAAGCCTTGCCTAGCTATGCCATGTCCACTGCTGGGGTATAACAAACTCTTCCTTATACAATTCCGCCCTTACTGATGCTTCCTGCCATAGAGGACTGGCCTCCTTCAACCTATCTCTCAATTGTATCATGTCAATGGTACCGATGTTAGTGTCTCAGACTCGCTTTAGTCTCGAGAAGAAAGTGGTCTTGGGCATCATAACTTCCTCGTCAGCTATTTTGGTATTAGTCCCTTTGGATTCTTGCTTGTACTAGCATCCGCTATGGAGTGATTCATAGCAAGCAAGAAGAGGGGAAAAATCCAATCACGACGATCGAGTAATCAGCTTAAAGAGCCAACTCTCTCTCTCAACGGAACTTATCTCCGACACCCAAACGAACAACACCAAATAAAAGATAACAATTAAAGAGAATAAGTTAAACTGATCTTCTTTGCCATAGAGGACTGGCCTCTCTCAATCTATCTCTCAATTGTATCATGTCAATGGTACCGATGTTAGTGTCTCGGACTCGCTTCAATTTCGAGAAGAAGATGGTTTTGGGCATCATATCTTCCTTGTTTCCTATTTTGGTATTAATTCCCTTTGGGAAAGAATCCAATCAAGACAATCGAGAAATCTGCTTAATGAGCTAGCCTTCTCCCCCAAAATGAAACTTATCTCTGACACCCAAACAATCAACGCCAATGAAAAGATAGCAATCGAAGAGATAAATTAAGTTAAACCGATCCTCCTCTACACCAACAAATTCTCCTCCAAAGAAGAAGAAGACAACACAAAAAATGCACTCCTTGCAAAATTTTGCTCTTTTGCTGCTCCAAGAGCTCCTCCTTGGCTGCCAAGAGACAAGCAAGAAATGACTGAGAAAATGAGGAGACAAGCCCTCCCTTTATACTAATTTTTTGCCTCTTCAAATAGGGCGGACCTGCATTGGAGGGAAAATAAAATCAATTAAATTGCCAAACATATAACCCAAATTAATTGTATTAAATCACATAGCCTTGGATATTTAATTTTAATTTAAAATTGGGCCAGCCCATTGCAAAAACAAAAATCTGTGCAATAGCATGTTAATTTTCCTTTTTAAAATGAAATTGGGCCACTCCAAAAAATAATCCATATGGGGCCCCTAAACATTGAAATTAACCAAGCCATGGCCCCAAAAATTTAAATTAGTTTAAGGAAAGGGCAGATTTAAATTAAGAAAGCCACTTGCATTGAATTGTGCAAAATTATGGATTTAAATTAGCCAAATCCGAAATTATCAAAGGCCCAAAAATTGAAATTTTGAAAAAAGGTCATTTAGGCCTCTAATATAGCTTTAAACCTTCCCCATTGTGGACCCAATAACTTGCCTTGAATTTCACACCTTTTAGGCCTTAAAATACATTGAATTTAACACACAAAGGAGCCCAAATTAAATTTCTAAATTACAAACACTCAGCCCAAAAATATGATTTTAATTATTTTAACCATGACAACCAAAATTAAAATTGAAAATTGCAAGCCAATAATAATTCAAATAATTTTCAATTTTTATTTATTCATTTCTCATTTAAAATTTCAAAAATCCCACTTGGCAATTTAATTTTTTTTATTATTTGCAATCCAAAAAAAATCATTTAGCAATTTAATTTCCATTTGGCCATTAATTTTTTATATTTTGCAATTTATTATCTCTATTTGGCAATTAAACTCAAATTTGGCAATTTAATATCAAATTTTTATTTAATTTCCACTTTTCTTCACCAACAATTTACAAGATTTTCCCAAAAAATATCCAATTTCACAATTAAATTTTGAAAATCTCAAGTTATTCAATTTCATCAATTTTTAAAATTTAATCAAGTCCAAAATTTGCAATTTTATCCCGCCAGATATTAAAATAAATTTTCTCATCGAATTTCATTTGGCTTGGAGACAAAATCGACTATTTAAGAAAATCAACGTTTCCCACAAGGTGAAAACAAGCAATACCCCCCCAGGCACTTTAAAAACATCCAAGGTGTAAAATTCTCATTCCAAAACCTCTAGATTGCCCAAAATTCGCTAAGGCACCCAAACTCTCGGATCTAGGAAAAATTGCCAAGGCTTGCTCAAAAAAAATTGGGGGTCCCCAAATATTTTGGGGTGATAGTGTGAAAACCTCACAACAAATCATATTCTGCAGAAAAACCGACACACACTACCGAATATTCTTCTGATAAAAAACGCATAGTAGATCCCCATACACTTGTCTGGATAATGGATTGCATGCCTTCACCCAATGCTCTAATAGGCACATGTTTTTTTTTAATACACTAAGAACGGTTTGTTGTGATTCCATACGCACTTGGCATTTATAGGGAGTTGCAAGGAGACATAGTAAGCCAAAAAAGATCTCAAGAAACAAGTGTCACGAAGAGAGGCAGCTTGAACAGAATCAGATGACAAAAACACAACACTTTTCACCTAAAGGCTTCTTCAACACACCTTTCACTTAAAAGCATGACGTTTAAGACTTAGGATTATATTCCTTGTGAATTAATAATTAATACCCCCACTAGGCGACCAAAAGAAAATTTTAATTTTAATTCAATATATACCACTAAAAATGCCAATACCACCACCATACTAAATATAGCGCCTAGATGCCTACCATAAATGGAAACTGCAATCGCTGACTTACTATAAATAGCAAGTTGATCTCCATGAACCCTCTAAACAACTTGTCACACCACGAGGATCACAATGATGGAATTGCTTCAATGGTCACCTGCCAACTGCTAAAAATAGGGGACATTACAGTTCATGACACTACTTCACAACACTTGGGCAGGGTATCATCTGATTTGGAGATGAGCTTTCATGGGGATTTGTTTACTTTTTCCAGAAGAAAATCTATTACTTCATCTCACATAGTTGGTGGCGATAGACAGTTGGTTGTGCCACAGTATCAGAGGGACCAGTTGTGGATTGCAGGAGAGTAGGTTGATTCTACATATAATCTCTAGTGCATAGAGTCATTTATGGAGTATTTGTTTGAGAGTTCGGAATTGTAGGAGGGACCATTCGAAGCTTCTGAGGGTACTCTCATCTAGGGTTCTCGTGGTATTCAAGTTTTTGTGTGAAAGATTGTAGAGACTTTGACTATAATGCTTCCCCACAGGGATTTTGTGGTTGGGTTTGTTGAGAGGGTTACCCTGGATCCTACCCAACCAGTTGTTCGTAGACAGAGATTGGAGCCATCTCTTGGTTCTCAGTTTGATGATGAGCCTCTGACAGAGATTGGAGCATTTTATCGCAACTACACAGTGAGGAGTGCTCATCATTTCTCTTTTGACCCACAAGTAGAGGACTTGGTTTCACGCAGGTGTGGGTTGGCTCCAGGTTCATACCATCCTTTATGGGATGGGCTTATATCCTTTTCAGTTCATAGAGTTAGTTGTTGCAAGTTAGTAGGAGGCTACTTGCAAAGTCAGCATATCCATGACAGTTTTGCAGAGGATGGATATCTGGGTTATGGTACAGATGCTTTTGGTAGTACTAGTTCCTGTTGCACAGATAGACTTCACACTCATGGGAGATTGGTATAGTGTGCAGGGAGTTTTGATCTAGTAGATGATATCGGATATCCATTTTCCCTTTTTATGGATGGGTGTGAGTTTCATCTCTATTGGGATTTAGGTGGAGATAGGATTGGCACTGCGGATTAAGTGACTCACCATTGTTGGTATGGTGATAGTATGTTCAGGATAGCTTTTTGGATTGTGTTATCATCATAGGAGTTTGCAGGTGACGCAAGGACATTATACATATTTATTCTTGGGATCCAGGCGGATCATTGTGTTACTTTGATTCTTGTGATTGCTTGAGGACATGAAATATTGGGGAGGGAGGATTGTAATGTCCCCATTTTAGCATGACCATGATAGTGGATGGATTTGGCCTATTACTGGGTCCTTGTAGGCTAATATTGGTGATTAGAGGATCTTGTTGAGGGTTATGACTCCGTTTCCTAGGACTTACTATTTATAGTAAGTCAATGGATGGTTCCGATGAACTCAGATGAGTTAGAGTTGAATGATGCTCTTAGTTTTTCTTTTTGGCTTCCGGTTTGGGCTCCAAGAATCTTGGAGGGGCGTATATTTTTAGTAAGTCACCTCGTCAGATTCATTCATCGTCTTTCTCCATCAGGATCATGCCTGTGCTATCAAATTTTGATTCTAATGCTTCTTCAGTCATTTTTGCAAGACGGTTGAATTATGATTATTATTTAATTAAATGCGCTAAGGTTTCTATTTTTGCTAGTATTCTATATTGGTCACCTTAGTGTCATAGATTGTTGGAACCAGGTTGAAAAGTTTTAAATCTTGGGCATGGGAAACAATGATCTTGTGTGTCAGAATATCATGATATTGATGAAAATGTCGTTTTTGGAGCCAAAGGGAGTTAATAAATTATGTTATTCAAATATTTACCTAAGTATAAAGCAAAGGGCATTTAAGTGAAAAGTGTGTGAGAGAAGATTTTTGCCTTTGGTGTCTTGAAGAAGATATCTTTAATTATAAAAGCAATGCTTTGCGCAAAAGCAATTCATTCTTGGCTATTGTTTTAATTTCATGGAGAATTCGCTGAAGGGTTTCAACAAGGGTTTTGTGAGGACTGATTCCTCTCTGTCTACACTCTGAATCACTGAAAGATGTGGTGAATTGTGCTTTGAATATCAGAGAATTAATTCTGATAATGCTGGTTACAATTTTGGTGCTGCTGTATACCAAAATTGTTCATTATTTGCTACAAGTCGGCCTGGGTTTCTTGGCCTCACATTGCCTTCAAAGTCTGTTACATATTGTAGTTTTTTGAAGGGCGTTGTTTATCTAATTTGGCTGGGATGTCATCATTATTGGTAGCAAGGAAATGTTTATGGCACACGCACATCATACAAGGTGCTACAATAATTTGTGAGGAGGCTGTGTTTCATTCCCAAGGCAGCGCAATTTCTCTCCAAGCTTCGTTTGGAACATTTTAGTAGCTGCAATAATCACTATAGCAATAAAGGTGCACATTAATTGTTATATATTTGCAATTGCATCTCATGGTATACATTTGCAAAAATAATAAATTCAGTAGTTTGCATTTAGTCTTGAATTTAGTTTTTTTTTCTATTTCAAATATTGTCAAAACACAAAAACAAACAAGTTGCAAAGCAATATGTACTCTTAAAACATTACATGCCAACGATTTGATGAAATGTCAAACAAACAAAATTAAGCCTAAGAGGTATAACCCAGCAAGGTCTATTACATCTTGATCAAGAGTGTATTCTTCTTCAATTGTGGATTGCCTTAGTTATGATCAACCAACCTTTCCCAGCAAGCGCGTCATATGCCTTCATTTCGAACAAGATAACTATGAAATCCAAGAAAAAACATTGTGTGCCAATCATTACCTTTTGTGCCTTCAAGTCCCCAATGGATTAATTCTATGTTAGTCGACACCTTCCAAGTGGAAGGTTGGTAGCTAGAGTGTTAGCTTGCCTAGGCACTTCCAAGTTTCCTCTAACAACATATTGACTCTTGAGCCTTCATCGATGAGGATATTTGTTAGCTTTCTCCCCATTATTTCCATCTCAAAAATGGTTGGCTTTCTTCTAATGCTTATTGTCAGCAGCATAGGGTTAGCGGCTTAGTTGTCTTTGGGTGTTGACTTTGTCATTGGTTACCCTTGTGGCTTACATTGGTTTTGGTCAAGTGTGTCATCACCGACCATGTTTGTAATTGCCACTCTCAGTTGTGGCATGGTTTGAGGAGGGTTTTTCACCTTGGTGAGTACGATTGTCTGTAGCACCTACTAAACTATGTTATTCTCTAACTTCGATTGCAATGACGTTCTTGCAATTTCGTTGGAGGTTATTGTCATGTCACTAGCACTTGTTTTACTTTTTCTCTGGCTTCTTGGAGTCATCCCTTCTTCGTACGAGTGTCCAAGTACATCGCTTCTTTGTCTGTGCTCTTGTGATTGCCACAATTGCGTTGTCTTGTTCCTCCACATCCAACATATTAACACTCTTTTTCTTTGGGCAGGTGATGTATTTTGACAGTCCCAACTGGTGCTGAGAGGGGAGGGGTGAATCAGAACTTGTAAAATTCTTCCTTTTTTTTTCTTTAATCCAGTGAAGTAAACTTACAGCACAAAAACAAGCAGTTCTAAGGAAATAAAATAGTAAGTGAACAAACACAAAGTGACACTAGATTTATCACATGGAAACCCGGTTAGGGTGAAAACCACGGTGTGAGGAGACCTCACAATATTTGTACTCTTTTGAATTACACCCTGTTAAGAGCCTACCTGATTAAGGGATAAAAACGCACTTGCTAGGTGCGACCCGGTCAAGGGATTTGTTACAGTAAGGTCTGTTAAGACCTGCCCTGTTAAAGGACTTCAAACACCTTGAAAGATGTCACCCGATTAAGGGATTTTGATACAAGGGACCTGTTAGAGTCCACCCAAATACTGGGATTTGTCTATTGTAGTTTGCTAGAAAATAATAAAATCAAGATCTTTACAAAAGGCTCTGCTTAGCCAGATGTGATCTCTATTTGTGTTTGACTGAGAATCATCACCGGTTAACACAGGTGTATTCTCAACTATTGTTGTGCTGCCTTGCACAACCTATTATTTCTCTTTCTTGATTTTCTCTAACCCTTGCTTCTGTAGCATATAGGTTCACTCTTTTTCTCGGCAAAATGAAGGCAACTCTTATTCTTGATAGGCATAAGAATATATAGAGTTATGTTGCTTTGACTGCGCCTAAAATGCATGACCTAATCTTGAGATCCTTTGATTACATCACTCAGCTGAGTATTGGTTCGCTGAGCAAACATCCGATACATTCTCTAGCTTTATTCGCTTTATGAAGAAAACAATAGTTGCGTGCTAGGCAGCTTTCCTTCATAGGAGATAACTCATTGATTTAAAGCCACTGAATCCGGCTTTAAATACTTCAGTCACGCCTCAAAAGCCATTGATTCTGGCTTTAATTCCTTTAACTGTGCCACAAGCCGATTATCAAGACAACTCAAGGTCACCCGGATTTACTGCAATAAATCCTGATAGGTTGGAACAGATAGTTGACAGTTGACTATGACTTCCTTGGTTCATACCGGAGTCTTGTAATATATTGGTTGAGTTCTTCGATCTGTTGTAGTCTCTTTAATGTCTTACCGGTTGTATTTGCGTGGACTACCGGTTACACTATCCCAGTTGTGTTATAGACACTTAGTATGATTATTGCTTTTTCGCTATTCTTGTCTATACCAGTTGAAGTTCGGTCCTTGGTTGATACTAGGATACTCTCTTCCCTAATTGAGTGCATTGTCTGGTTGTTGATGCGTAGTGTAGTGACCGGTTTCAATGAAATTATAGTTACTCTTTTCTTGTAGCTATGGTAGGTGCCAAACTAGCCTCTCTTAATGTAGAGTTCCTTAAAGCTTCAACCTTTATAGAGATGACAAATCTCTATCCTCTTTTGCCAATCAATGACAATACTCGGACTGGTAGAGAGCTTACCGGTTACTGATGCCAACATATTTGTGGTCACCTGGTCCACATCATTTGTACAATCGTTGTACATCGTCTTTCTTATTCTTGTAGTCTCTTGCAAAGTGTCTCCATTCACTACATTGTCACAACACTATGATACGAGGTCCTCTGGAGTCGTACTATATTTGATTCCGCCCAACTCTTTGATTTACATAACCGCCTAGCGATACATTTTGTGGTTTTGATGGAGTGGATTCTCCATGTGTGAAAAGTACTTGCATACTTCTAGTCTTCAAATTATATGGACATTCCTTTATTAAATGACCCATCACTTGCTAAATCTTACATAACATCATTTTAGGACAATTAGCTTTTGTCTGCCCCTCAAACATGTGCTCAGTATACCATAGTTCATTGCTTTCTTTATTGGTTCCTTTTTTGTTCTGCAATTCTTTCATCATTCTCATCATATCCTATCCTAGGGTCTGGATTGTTGTCGATCCATCATCGGTAGTGTCCTCAGCACTTTCACCATCGTCCATCTTCCTCTTTCATTGGGAGAATGTCTCATATTCTTTCGACACCCATCGCTCGATTGTAGGCATCAACATACAAGGTTGGAGGCATCACTTCCATCTTTGTGCGCAATGAGGGAATTAATCCTCAATGAACCACTTCTTCAACCAATTAGTTGGCTGATTCTCCAACATGACTAGCAATTCCTTGAGCGCACAACTATAAGCTTGTATTTTCTCCCGTTGCCCTTGTTTGGCATTGTAAATTTTAGTTACGATCTCATTTTGATTGCCTAGCAGCTTAAACTCAGGCTCAAAAGCCTTCTTCAACACATCCCAGGAGACTATGGATGAAGCATCCTATTTTGTGAACTAACCAATGGTTGTATCTTGTAACATCGCTGGAAATGCTCTCAGCCAATAGTCCTTGTCCTCTTGACCACTTGCTACGCAAATAGTCTCACACATCTTGCAAAGCCTTGTAGGATCTTCTGACCCATTCCTCGTAAACTTTGGCAATTTCTACCAATCCACATTTGGACTAGCTAGAGGAGTCACCATCTTTCTGGCCTGCTTGCTCCCTTGTGTGCTGGACTTGGGTGGACTGTTCTGACCACTACGTTTTGGTTCTTTCACTGTACTCTCAGCCACATGCACATCCTCTACACGTCTACCTCCGACGTCTCCAACACCTTGGGTACTTTTAGGCTTTGACTCGTTCTTGTACTCCGTCCATCCAAGGGTCTTTGGTTTGGATCCTCCAATTTTTGGTTCTCTTGAGATGGATAGATTCTCAATGTGGTGGAATGTCTATCAATTCAAGATTTCCTTCTTCGTACTTCTTGTCTGACGTTAACTGTATGGACGGGTTGTCTTCTTGATTAGCAAGGTCAAGATATGTTTCATCTCGAAGTGGTAAGTGTCTTAGCAATATCCTCTCACTTACTCCATGTACAAATTGTGTCTTCCTCACAAATGGTTTCCTTTCCTCTTGACTACGACTTTGGCTCACACTTTGTCTTTTACTTTGTTCTCGGGAAGGGCTTCGACTTGGGAATCGTTTGACTAGATTTTTCTCAAATGTTTCTCATAATCTTCTCCATTCTCTTTGTTCTACAATTTTTAAAGATCGCATGATCGCTTGTTCTTGACCACCTTGTGGCCTCTTATCACCTTGAATCACACAATTATTACCTGATTTATTTTAAGGTGATGGCGCCAAATGTTCACTGCTATATCTGATAAATTACATACATGAGAATATAATAAAGATGAATTAAATTATATCTTGATTTTCTCAAGAAATTATTACAGAGAAGAAGACCAAAGATGGTTGGCCAAGGATTTCAGTTCATTCATTTATACCCTACTCATTTCCTTGATAGTACACAACATATTTAAAGGACCCAATGGTTGCCAAGAGGAACACAACCATCAACCAATTAACACATATAACTACCCGAGAGTGACAACCAACTTAATATGGACAATAAATACATTGCCCGATAACCAATGTTATCAAACATAACAATAGGAACTTAACAATAGGCATTTTACACTGACTACATAAAGACTTTAGCACTTTTTTAAATTTAATCAAAGAAAAAAAATATTTAGATTAAAAGTACAAAAGTAACATTGCTTGCAACTTAACGCCAAACTTACAAGAAAATATATAATATTCTTAACCCATTTATTAAGGTAAGAAACTAGAATTATAACTATATAATGCTATTGGCATATAATAATTGAATCTAAAATATTAAGTTGAATAATAATGAACCAACCGTTGCAACTATATTTAGATGACACCTACACACTCTATGTGTCTTACCAAGTATCTACATATAGTCATATTACCAACCCATGTAGGTGTTTGGGGTTCTCATTACATTGGGTTCAATTGTCATACCATTGTCATCTTCCTTCCTCTCCTAGATGATGCTTTCCATCAACATGTCATGGTGAAAACGCTATGTTGCATCCACCTCATCTTAGTGCAATGTTAGTTGGTTCATTATTAAGGTCATTATTCCAAATCAAATAGGATATCAAATTGCATATTAAATCTGTCACGACCCAAAGATTCTGCAACATCCATTATTGAGATATCATGCAACATTTAAAATATTAATTTTTATCACCTTGAACAATTATCTACTCAATAAAAATATGTTTAAAATAGGTAATAAAAAATGTGATGTGTCAAACTAAAAATGACTTTTAACAATCTTGGTCTTTTTGTTTTCAGGTCATGGCTAGTAAAAAAAGGATCTATATTGTTCTTGAGTTTGTGATGGGAGGCGAGCTTTTTGATAAAATTGTAAGAAGTAAAAGAGATCACTTATGGAATACTGATATGTTTTTGCTTCATCTCTAATCAACAATACATAGTTTATAAGTTCTTTTGGTGCATGTTGTCCATCTTTTGAATTATATGTAAGGTTTTTCAATTTCATTTCTAACTGGTAAGGAACCCACTGCTTTGTTCATACTGGCTCCTTTGAAATGTATTTATTGTGAAATTAGGCTCATCATGGAAGATTAAGAGAAGATGAAGCTAGAAAGTATTTCCAGCAACTTATCAATGCTGTGGATTATTGCCATAGTAGGGGTGTGTCACATAGAGACTTGAAGGTAAAGTATAACTAGAGAATGCTTTAATATTCTGCTACTTCCAGTTCATTTTTTCTCATTGGATTCATCCTCCCTCCATGTTGGTGAACCCTAAATATTTTTTGGAACACTCTATTATGAACTTTTCTAATTGGACTTATGCTCCCTTTGAGTTTTGTAGCCAGAAAATTTGCTTCTTGATACGTATGGAAATCTTAAAGTGTCTGATTTTGGTTTGAGTGCACTGCCACAACAAGTCAGGGTAAGTATGTTGCCAAAAGTTAATAAGGTCTTAATGAATTTTTATTTCATCATATTGGATTGAGGTTTCAAAATTTATATAAGAAAATCATTTTCAATAATCAATCTAAATTAACAATTTTATAGGAATTTTGCATTTGGTGCAATAACAAGATTTCAGGGTGTTGTTTCATTCAGTGAATCAACATTTCCATCAATATTTCTTATGGTAAGATTTGTTTTTAAATGAGATATACAGATTTGACTGTTGATATTGAATAATTTTCGCAAAGGGAAAATTCATTGTGTAGGTTGGAATACTTCTCTATAATGTCTCGGTCAAAATAGTAAGCTCAAATTCACCAAATTTTAATTAACTCAAGCCATTAGCTTAACTCAAGTCTTTTAACTAAATGTCAATTCAACGGCCTTTTTCAATCTTAATTGCTGGCTTGGAACAATTGGTTATTATAGATAAATACCAAGAACCCCTTTTCATCTGAAAAACATTCAATAATTTTTAATATAAATTTAGTGCTTGTGAGAAGTGGGTTGACCTAGAACTATGGTGGATCTCACCTCTGTAGGAAAGAGACTACAATGTCAGGGTATTGTCCCTTATTAGCCTACAAACTACCAATTTAAACATATTATGATAAATTATGTTGTGAATGGGTATCTGATGCAACCGTATTAGATGGAAAAATAGACTTATTATTATATCATTGCAGCAATTAACTTCGTACACCCTTCATATAGCAAGAGAAAATATTAATTTCATTGGTAAATAGAGCCTTGGGTTATGGCTAGCAGTCCCAAAGATATTTAGCTTGTAATATTCATTAATAGCAATATATAATGATCAGCACTTTACCCGCAACAATATTATTCCAGAAAATAATATTTGTAAACCAGAATTGCTTCAAAATTTAAATAAATTATGATAATCAATAGAACAAACTGATATAGAACCTCCCTTATTCAATGAGAAAATCAGATAATGACAGCTTTGTAATACCCATGAAATAATAGAAATTTGCAAGCTGAGCAAACTAACTAAAATCTAGAAATCTTAACAATTTGAAAATACTTCAAAACCACAACCAAAATTTGGAATCCAAACAACCTATATCAAACACCAAGAAACTAGAAGCATTTCAACACTCCAGTGAACTCTGGATGAAATAATTCAAATGAATAGGACGTTTTCATCTTTGAAACCGTCTTTCCAAAAGGTTTTTGTCCTCAAGTAGAAGAAAAAGAACTCATGTTCTATAATAACCACCCTCAATTTTTTTCTTTTTTTGAAAATATGCATTAGCTTTCAACTATAAATGCAATAACAACTTCCTTTCCATTTCCCAATTACCCAAATGCTGGAAAGGGAAAAGTGAGAGCAAATATTGTTCAACATCACTAATAACTAAAAGCAAAATCAAAATGAAAAGAATTAGGTGGCAAGCTGACCAATGCCACTTATTTAGTGGGATGAATTACAATATTGAAACTAAACATACATTTATTCAATAAGAATTGCAATGACACATCTACTTTCGTTGGAAAGCTTAAAGGAACATCCACTTTTTAGTGGGAATGCTTATTTAAACTAAACGTAAACAACTGGGGAAAATCCATTAAGTGTGGGAAAGCTTATACAACTGTGAATAAATAGCAAGATCCTTCGAGTTGTCCAATTGTGAGAGATTACAAAAAGCCACTTGTTTAGTAATATAAGTACTAGCAATTATCAAATTATAATTCATTGGCTGTATCACCATCTAGTGTGATATGTATGGAAATGAGATCCTAGGCCTATGGATTCAAACTAATATCTCCAATATCCATTACGTAACGTTGGAACATGGATAGGTTTAGCTACTATCCTAATAGGAGAGTTGAACACTTGGGTTCTTGTTCCTCTTTTGAAATGGAATTGAAATTGTGAAGTGTGTGTTTGAAATCTAGGATTTAATGATAGAAAAATGATGACTTTCGGCAATAACAACTTACAGAACATTAAGCAAACACATTAAGTCAGATCTGGAAATAAGATACAGAAAAGAACTTAGATTTGCAAACTAAAGCTGAAAGTGCTAGACTGGTGTGTTGGGTGCCCTAGTTTGAGGGTGTTTGGCATTCTCTAAACTAACAAAAAGGAGCTGAAATCCAGTCAGGAGGTCTTGTAGGTCTTTCTCCGAAAAATCCGTCCAAAATGTGTTGGACATGGGTGCTGAGCACCCTAGTCTTAGGGTTTTTGTCCACTTGAAATGTGAGAACGTCTATTACTATCTACTTTTCTTATTTGTAACCTTGCAGTCTGAACCTACACACATAGAAAATGGCAAATAATTGTTGTGTTGTATAAGGGCTTTGCCTAAGCCAAACCTTGTGATTGTGCTCTCACCTTCACAACAGCTATGACTAATGTAAAAGAGAGCTTGTCTAGGGAGGACAAAGGCTAAACAATCACGGAAATGTTGAAATGAAATTATTATACCTTAGTTATGAAACCATCTCATGGACTTTCACATAAAAGGTGGTGGTGCAATGCTCTTTATGTAAGTCCTACAAGTGTTAATGCAATAACAAACATGATATTATTCTTGAATGTAGATTGTTGTAGTTTCCTGCTCAATATGTTGAATACTCATATTTGAAGTGTATGAATGCTCCCAAAATCAAAGAGCCTTTATGAATAATAGATGATGGGATTTATATAGGGATTACAAGGCATTTTTGATAAAAAAAATCTACATAAAATGGTCAAGTACAAAAATTGAGACCTGATCTTGTAATGTCAAGGCCGACAATTATTATTTAAAATTTTGAAAGATTTTGGTGAGATATGTGTTGGGCATCAAGTACCACCAAAATAGGGCCTCTGAAAGGGAAACATGAGTGTCAATGTTTGTGATGCTAGATCAAGTCCTAATTTTGGCATTTGATGACAATTGAACTAAGAGATTAATAACAAAGATTTTAAAGTAGTAAAGGGCCCAAATAGGCTTAAATTGATTTAGGAAAAAGAACAGTAAAGTGGGTGCCAAATAGAGAGTGAAATTGTAAAGGGATACAACTTACGACACTGCATTTAGCCCCCACTTTAGTGGTAGTATGATCTTACACTCATACATAGTGAAGTAGAGAGAAAGAGAAAGAAGTTGAGAGCAAGATAGACTAGGGATAGGATGACACTAAGTTGAGGGATGTTGAAGCCCCCCAAGCTTAAGTTACTATCAATTCACACAAAAGCATTCAAAGATACACATGTACAAAGAAAATAACATTAGTATTAGAGAAAACAAAAGGGTTCCAAGGAAACTACATGAAGAGACCTTGATGTCAAGGTTGTCTCAACCACTAATATCTTGTAGGTGTAATTAAATATTAACTAATTACACTTTACTTAAGTTTACTTAGGATAGTGCATTTGCATATTAGTTGTCAAATAGACACCTAGGAGTTTGCATTTCATTTTAAGCACATGGTGTAGGAGAATTCCACCTTACGTGGTGATAGTTTTTATCTCATTCCACTTTATGTGTGAGATCCACCTTTAGGGCCCGTTTGGGTGCTGGAATTAGACTGGATATTCCAGAATTAGATTTCCGGATAATGTCAATTCCATGTTTGTGTCCATCCAAAAAATTGGAATTGGAATTTCGAAATTCCAATTTTGCCCCCAAAATGGGCATTTCATCTTCCATTCAAATAGGTGGAATTGGAATTTCGATTTCGAATTCCAATTCCAATTTTTATATAACCAAATTTAATATTTCATGGGATCCGTGACTATAAGGATGTATATTATATTGCTATAAGGATGTATATATATACATGTGTGTATATATATACATGTGTTACATGTGTATATATATACATGTGTTACATGTGTATATACACACATGTGTATATACATATGTGTATATATACACGTGTGTATATGTGTGTATATATATACACGTGTGTATTTGTGTATATATATATACATGTGTGTATATACACACATGTATGTGTATATATATGTGTATGTGTGTATATATACACACGTGTGTATATACATGCGTGTATATATAAACACACGTGTGTGTATATGACTATATGTGTATGTGTGTATGTGTGTGTATACACACACGTGTGTGTATATATACATGTGTGCATGTGTATACATGTGTATATATATATTCACATACACGTGTGTTTATGTGTATATATACACGTGTGCATGTGTATATATACACACATGTATTGTGTATATATACAGACATATACACACCATATTTAGAAAAATTAAAATAAAGAATTAAAATTCCTTATGCATCTTCTGGGTGAACCAAACGGGTCAGCCCATATTCCAGAAATCATTTTCAAGATTTGTATCTTCTAGAATTGCAGCATCTTCCAGAATTGACTAGAATTGGCATTTGGTATTCCAGCACCCAAACGGGCTCTTAGCGCTCATATCACATTATCATCCTCTCATTTTTGCACATGTTTGCACATACTTTGTTGTACAATGGAGGATGATCCACCTTTGATGGACATGTGATTACACCTTGTCTAGTTGATAGGTTATCACTTGCATAACTCTTAGTTATCATGTATTGCCTATATATTCAGGCATATCTACATTTTACTTAATCAATTGGGCATCCATTATCATTTGATCATTAATGAATTAATCAATTGATCATATCATTTTGCCTATCTCTCTTGTGCTATCAATTGAGTTTCTAGATCTTGGCATTTTCATTCTTTGCCTTAGGCAAATTCTTACATGGTATCAGAGCCATAGAAGGTTTCATTGCATAGCCATTGGAGAGCATCTTTTCCCTCAACTTTTGGAGGGCCATGATTTAGATTCGGGATTAGCATCTAGAACAAGATCTGACATCGTCATTGCATCCAAGTGACCATTTTGGTGAGTTTTGACTATAAATTTGCCTAGCTTGGACAAAAGTCAAATCTGAGGCAAAAAAATTTTGCAAATTGGATTTGTGAAGCTCGATCTGCAATTAGGTACGGAAATTATTTATTTAATTTTTTGGATTTGAATTATTTTGTTGAATTTTCCATCAATTTCATTATGCAAAATTAGAGGTTTTGTTCTCGGGGTCCCCTCCCCTATTTTGCTTTTTGTAGGTACTTTTAAGATTGCAGGCTTCAGAGGCTGACACAAATAGTACGGATAGACCGGGCTATCAGATCCTGGCCATCCAGAACCCACCTATAATGTCCCCTTTTTAGCGTGACCATGACTATGGATGGATTAGCCTATCATGTGACCCTCGTAGGCTAATGAGGATGGACAGAGGGTCTCTTTCAGTGGGCATCTACTTTAGGATTTAGTATGCTCTAGTTTGTACTTCATTTGCTATACTTTTGCCACATTTACTATTTATAGTAAGCCTAATGTTGTTCGAGAAGGGCTCTTTCAGTATTTGGAAAGTGCATTTGGTCACGTGGGGAATAATAGGTGTGACTCCTATTTCAGACGACACATTTAAAGGATAAGTATTTTGGGAGTTATTATTATTTAAGTGTCCAAATTATTATTAAATCATTAAATGGCTTATTATAAAGTTATAATTTAACTTTTTAATTTTACTTAAGTTGAGGGTTGAGTCATCATTGGAAGAGGCCATTTATTCAATTAATTCATGAAAGCTTAAGCCAAGGTATTAATTAAAGTATTGGAGTAAATGAATTATTAAAAGGAAAAAATATATTTATCCCACATTGGCTGGAAAAGTGTGTGAGTTCTTCCACAAAAGTTATAAAAGACTCACATGAGTTCTTTTTCATTATGTTGTTTAAGCTTTTTGAAATTGGTGAAGTTTATGAGAGGAAGAAACCAGGGTTTCGTCTTCAACCATTGGAGAGCAGGGATTCTTCAATTGTGCAATCATTTGAGGAAGTGAAATAACTTCTGAATTTGATCTTCTGAGAGAGCTTGAAGACGGAGGTTCTAATTGCATTCAAATGGTGATGAATTTATATGTTATAGCAGTGATCTTATTCTAGTATGGCTGTGACTTGAATGTAAGAGGCAACATGTGTTATTGAAGAGCTGCGTACTTTTTTCCTTGGGCTGCGTTGAATTTCAAGGGAGCTGCAATCACCTTCCAAGCAGCTTGTCCTTCTTCTAGACTGCGTTTAGTTCCTTCAGCAGTAGCGATTTCATATATCTATGAAATTAGAGGTGCACATTTGATATTTGTAATTTTCATACATATTTGTAAACATTTCTTTGGTGAAAGAATTGAAAGGATGCATGCCAAATGTTTGTAGAAATTTCTATTGGCTGTAGATGCACATTTTACATCAAGAAATCATATGTATGCATTCAAATGGTCAAAAAAGATTGCATCTGTATTTCAGTTCTTTGCTTGATTTCTTAATAATCATTTGCTAGCATTTAAACTTCATTTGAAACCATTCCAAGCAAAAAAATACAATCTGAAAATAAAAGACAGCGAGATAGAGGTTGCCTACAAAGTGTTTGACAAAATGTCAAACATTCAAAATTGACAACCAAAATCAGATTTGAAACAATATTCTATTTGGCACCCCACAAACAATCCCCTTCAAAAAAAATCACCTGCCCTTCAAAATGCCAAAATGGAGACTAAATGAGAAGAGAGCAAAGTAGCAAACAAAATGATATGTTTTAATAATAAATGGCCTCATAAAGGGCCATTTTAGGGTTTTTTGGGAAAAAAATATTTTAAAAATGCTTTAAAATGCTTTTAGAAAAAAGTTAAAAATCACTTTATTGGACATAAACACCCAGATGTTGTCTGAATGTACCCTGCACATCCACACCCTATGGATGCTCATGGATGTGCTTGAGTGCGCATCCGGGCGCATCCATAGACTATGGATGTGCACTGGCAATGCATTTAGATATATCCCCCCTCGCCATCCAGCTCCGAACGCATCGGCATCCGGTTGTAGGGGCAAATGGTGCGAATTTGGTATCTTAGCAATAAGGCATATTGACACAACACATTTCTTTCTAAAGCGTTGCCACCCCTCGATGGAGAGGTGAAGTCAATTCTCATTCTTGAGGCCATTATTGACTCTAGAGAATATAGATTGAGGTAGAGAGTTATCGGGGAATATCTTGTGAAGTGGAAGGCTTTGTTGGTAGAGGATGCAATGCGGAAGAATGAACAAATATTACAGGATCCCAAGTTGAGATTGGTTGTGGACAAGACATTTTGTGTAATGTCCCCAATTTAGCAGGTCTATGCAGTCGAGCTTAGTCAGTTCATCAATGCAACCCTCGTGAGCTGATAGTGTGTTTTGAGAGTCTCTGGGAGTTTCTGGGACGGATTTACTATTTTTGGTAAGTCTATTTTTAGCAGTGGCTATTTTTGGCAGGGCAGTGCCTATTCCTGGTTGGGCAGTTGGACTTGGTGCTCTGTCAGAAGTTCATTGATTGCAGTCAGACAGTTTAGTGGCTTATATTTTAAATGTGTTATTAAATTAAATTATTTTGATTTAATTTAATAACTTATGACTTTATAACTTTATGTTATAAAGTGGAGTTATTTTTAAAGCCAATTAAGTGAAAATTATTAAAAAGTGCTTTTTCCAAAAAGCCTATATATTCTACTCGAAAAAGCACTTTTGTCATCTTTTATGCAATCATTATTTTATTGAAGTTTGTGAAGGAGACAAACTTGGCTAAGGTTTCGAGGACTGATTCCTCATCTCGTGATTTGAGCCATTACCTGTGAATGGTGAATTTCGCAGCTGATAATCTGAAGTAATTAATTCTGCTACTGATATTGTATTCCAGTGCTGAGGTATATTGGTTATGGTGAATTTATTCTACAGGCAATGTGGTGTGTTCTCATCGGATTTAAAGTTTTGCTAATGTTCTGAGAATTGATTGGAAATTGTGCTGTGATTTTTGATATTGTTCATTGGTATCAAATTATTGGCAAATTATAATTTGACAAGAGATTGAAATTGTTTCCATTGCTGCATAAAGGGAGAATGGATGGAAATTGAGTGTTGTACATTCATGCAAGTGTTGGGAATTTTTTGTGTTTTGCGTGAGTTGTGAATTCTCATGCCAGCCTGCTATCATTGGATATGGCTTCTCCATTGCAAGCCGTTTTGACAATCCAAAGCCCTGCGACTGCTGTTGAGCCCTCCTCTCTCACGTACAGGCAGTTTGAGACCTCAGCTAGTTGCGTGAGGATTAATTAGACAGAATAGCTTCCTCTCCAAACTCACGGCTTGTGCTAGAGAGCAGTTAGATGCCGCAAGGGACTGGAAATTAAGCCAGGTTCAGTCACGCATTCATGCAACAGACACGTGATTGATCACAGGGCTATGGCATGTTATATTTTGGTGAATGTTGCATAACCAAGGGTGGCGGAAATACCAGGTGCTCTAATTTATTTACTGAATAAATGTTTTGATATATTATTGTGATGAGAATAAAGCTGATGAATATTATCACATAAATTCAATTTGTTTGGTTTGGAATATTTGAAAGTGGTGATAATTTCGTATCATTTTTTAAAGTTATTATATTTTGCGTAAGATTTTTGCAAATCATATCAAATTTAGTAGATTGAATCAGAAGGAGCCAGACAGGCTCTTCACAGAGGTATCAGAGCAAAATTCTTGCCAGCCTGCAGGGTAATTTGGGTTCAACATGGCACAGAGGTTTAGGCCTGGCATGTATTACTCCCACAGAGGTCCTAATTCTCCTCTTGGTGAGGGAGAACCTGAGATACAATTTGGCAGTATGGGTGACAGGGGTGTAGGTGGTTTAGGTAATGCAGGTGGTTCAGGTAATGCATATGGTTCAGAATATAGGGATGCCGCTACTGCTTCGGAACTTGATAGAGAAGCCCGTGATGCTTTCTGGGGTATTGCAGACGGTCAACATCATGTTGCTACTGTACTACAACAGTTATCTGATACATTACAGCGCATGACAATCCTTGTTGATCATGGCCGAGATAGAGGCGCTCGGAGTGCTTCAGCTAGATCTCATTGATCTAGAGTAGATGACAGGTCACGTGTGGGTGACAAGATGAGAGCTGAGGATCATCCTAGGAAGGAGGACAGACATGACAGAGTAGGGTATGCTGGTGTTTATGATAGGCCACAGCGTCCTGTATTTTTGAGACCTGAGGGGGATGCAGTTAGCAATGAGTCTGAGGCCGCTCCGTTTGTAGAGGATATTGTTGCACATTATGCTGAGTGGGATGCTTTACCACACACAATAAAAAAAATTTGAATTTTGACAGGTTTTTTTCACAGAAACGTGAGCACACTAGAGGTAGGCTTGTACCTGACAGACAGAGGCCTAGGGATACAGATTTGCGCCAGGCAACCAACAAGATGATTCTGGATTATTATGATGGTAGTGGTAAGGTGATAGCTCGAGCTTGGGTTCACAAGTTGGACACTTATTTGTCTTTACGTCCTATGTCTGAGGAGGACGCCATTCGCTTTGCTGTGCTACATCTGGATGGTATAGCCCATGACTGGTGGTACCATGGGTTGGTGTCACTTTGACATGACCAGATTTTTTATTATCAAGAGTTCATGGATAGATTGATAGAAAGGTTTGATAAGAACCCTGAAACATATTTCAAAGAGTTGGCTCAACTGCGACATACAGGTAACCTGGAGACTTTTATTAGTGAGTTTCAGCGGTTGTCTGTTATGGTTTATGACATTTCAGAGAGGAGGAGAGTTATGCTCTTTGTGGAGGGGCTGATGGAGCCTACCAGAGGATGGGTTAAGTCTTTGGACCCACTTATCTTGCAAAAAGCTATAAAAAAATAAAGGAATTTGGAAGCATCTACTCCACGGAACAAATTTGCTGCGAGACCTCCCAATACTTCCTATGACAGGACAGCGCCTAAAAGGGATGATAGAGCTGATTCTAGTCGTCCTACAACAGGTCCTTTGGATCAAGAGACCTTAAATGATCTAAGGAGAAGGAAATTATGTTTTCATTGTAGAGGGTCCTATGATTTGAATCATGATTGTCCCTTGAAACCAAAGGGAAAGAATAAGGTGATGGAGTGGTTTTATAATGATGAAGATGATTCTGATTTTTTGGGACAGCGAGTTGATGATGATCATGATTCACATGAGGTTCCAATTAATGATGATGAACAGGTGGGTAATTCTAAATTTAAGGTTGTGTACCTCACGAGCATGAAAAAGGAAGATTCCTTTAGAATGCATAGTCTCTTGGCAAGGCAGCGAGTCATTGCTCTCTTTGACACAGGAGCTACTCATAATTTTATTGACTCTCGTTTGGTGGCCAAGAGGGGATTTGAAACTGAAGATTTTGAAGGACTTAGAGTACAGGTAGCTGATGGTTACTCTCTCAAGTGTAATAAAAATATTCCTGAGCTTCTTGTAAAGTTGAATAATTATTCCTTCAAGGAAGATTTTTATGTGGTTGACATGGGCAGCACAAATATAGTCCTTGGCATGAGCTGGATGCATTCACTTAAAGATATCTACATGAATACGGAAAGGATGGAATTGAGGTTCATCAAGGATGGTAAGACACATTTTTAAGGCCATTCAGGGTGGTGATTTGAAGACTATTTCCTACAACCGTATACAGTGTTTGGTAAGGCATGATGATGTTATTGATTGGGCAGCAGAGTGTAGGGTGTTGTCTACATCAGATAACATAGATGGGCCAGCTTATCATCCGGATATTCAGTAGCTCAAAATTAAACACTCCAAGGTCTTTAATGATTTACCTTATGGCAAACCACCTGACAAAGGAATTGAACACATTATTGAGTTAGGAGGAGGGCACTAAGCCCATCATGATTACTCCTTATCGGCACCCTAAACGATTGAAGGATGAGATTGAAAAGACCATTTAGGAGTTGCTCGCTATGGGACATATTAGGCCGAGTAAGTCTCCCTTTGCTTCATCTGTTGTTTTGGTGAAGAAAAAGGATGGGACACTCAATGTGTATTGATTACCGGATGCTGAACAAGAAAACTATTAAAAACCGGTACCCGATTCCTCGTATTGATGAGCTACATGGGGCCAAATACTTCTCCAAGATTAACTTGAGATCCAGATACCATCAGATCAAAGTTAGAGGGTAGGATGTGGAGAAGACGACATTCAGGTGTCATTGTGGCCATTTTGAGTTTCTAGTCATGCCTTTCGGTTTGACTAATGCTCCCGCTACATTTCAGTCTACTATGAATAGAGTCTTCCATGGTCAGTTGTGGAGATTTGTTCTTGTTTTCTTTGATGACATATTAGTCTATAGTAAGACTTGGGTTGAGCATGTAGCACATTTGGATACAGTACTCGACATTCTTGATGAGGCCTCCTTGTTTGCCAAGGAGTCCAAGTGTGCTTTAGGCATGACAGAGTTACTGTATTTGGGGCATATCATTAGCGCAGAGGGAGTTCGCATGGACCCTGACAAGGTTCGTGCTATTTTCGAGTGGCCTACACCAGGAAAATTGACACAATTGAGGGGATTCATTGGTTTATGTGCTTTCTATCGGAGATTTGTGTCAGGTTTCTCTAGACATGGAGCGCCGCTTACTGATTTGACCCGTAAGGGTGCTTTTATTTAGACTGATCAGGCACATGAGTGTTTTGACAAGTTCAAGGTGATCATGACTACATGCTCGGTTTTGGCACTACCGGATTTCTCGAGACCCTTCGAGTTGCATTGTGATGCCTCAGGGGAAGGCATTGGAGCGGTGCTATCACAGGATCGCCACCCTATTGTTTTTGAGTCGTAAGCTCAGGGGTCCTGAGAGGCTGTTTAGTATTTGTGACAAGGAAATGTTGGTTATTATGCATGCCTTGGCCAAATTCAGGCAGTACCTGGTAGGGAGCAAATTTTGCATTAAAACTGACCATAACAGTTTGAAGCATTTCCTTGGACAACGTGATCTTAATGAGAGACAGCAGAAGTGGGTTAGTAAGTTGCAGTCCTATGACTTTGATATTTCTTATATCAAAGGTACTCAAAATGTGGTAGCTGATGCCCTTTCATGGAGACCCCACTTGTGCGTGATTTCAAAGACAGTTGAGGATTGGAGACATCTGTTTGTTGCAGTGTATGCTCGTGATCAATGGGCCTCTAGTATTGTTGATGGCAGTGTACAGGACAACGATTATACACTTGTGAATGAGCTGATCATTTACAAGGAGAGGATATATTTAGTCCCTGGGTCTAGTGTTAGACAAATCATTTTTAGGGCTTTCCATGATTCACCCTTGGCAGAACATCCAGGTTTCTTTAAGACCTATAGGCAGATTCGTGAGAGTTTCACTTGGAAGAGGCTGAAGACAGATGTTTAGTAGTATGTCTGTCACTGCTCTGTTTGTCAGCAGAACAAACAAGAGCATACTTATCCAGCCGGGTTGTTACAGCCACTTCCCATTCCTGAACGGAAGTGGGCTTGTTTATCTATGGATTTTATTGTGGGTTTGCTGAAAGCCCAAGGTAGAGACTGTATTTTCGTGGTGGTAGATCGTCTTACCAAGTACGCCCATTTCTTTCGGATTACCACCACTTTCTCAGTTGTTCAGTTAGCTGAGTTATTTTTCCGGGAGGTATTTAGATTACATGGTTTGCCCCGGACTATTGTGAGCGATCGTGATAGCCACTTTATGAGTCATTTCTGGCAGGAGCTTTTCCGGTTATGTGGGACGAAATTGACTCCCAGCACTAGTTACCACCCTCAGAAGGATGGTCAAACTGAGATAGTGAATAAATGGGTGGAGGGATATCTGCGGAATTATGTTTCTTCTTAGTAGTGGGCTTGCGTGAAGTGGATACATTTGTGTGATTTTTGTTATAATTCCACTCATCACATGACTATTCAGATGTCACCGTTCCGGGCTTTGTATGGGTATGATCCACCTAGTTTCATGGATTTATTATGCAGTGACAGTCGAGTGCGCAGTGCTGGGGATATGTTACAAGATGGTCAGGATATCATGCGGACATTAAAAGATAATATTCAGAGGGCTCAGAATCAGTAGAAGCAATATGCTGATCAGAGGACTGCTCGTTCTTTTCAGGTGGATAATATGGTCTATTTGATGCTACAGCCCTACAGCCAGTCTTCTATCAAGAAGAGCAGAGATGAGAAGCTCAAGGCCCGTTACTATGGACCTTTTTGTGTAGTTTGCCGGGTGGGAGAGGTTGCGTATGAGCTGGTTTTACCTCCTGATAGCAGGGTTCATAATGTTTTCCACGTCTCACGCCTCAAGAAGGCATTGGGTTAGCATGTTGTACCATCTTCTACGTTACCTCCCTTGGATGATGAGGGCAGATTGGAGTTGGTCCCTGAGGCTATTTTGGAGACCAGGGAGAGGCATCTGCGGTGTAGAGTTGTTAGAGAGTTTTTGGTGAAGTGGCACGGACTTCCTGATGAGGATGCCACTTGGGAGCCTGAGGATATTCTGCAGCACCCGGGATTGCGATTGCTTGGGGACAAGCAATCTTGGGGAGGGAGGACTGTAATGTCCCCGATTTAACAGGTCTCTGCAGTTGAGCTTAGTCAGTTCATCAATGCGACCCTCATGAGCTAACAGTGTGTTTTTGTTAGTTTTATGTCATTGATGTCTGTTGGTTTCAGCATAAAGTATGAGAATGTTCTTAACATGCAGATGGGTGGCGGTTATCGACATGTGTGGAAGAATGTAAGTCTTTCACACATGTAATTTTTTGAACTCACATGTCCCTGAGTCTGCTCTGCTGCTTTGTCTTTGGCATATCCTCATTCTAGCATATCCTGTTTCTACCTTGTGTATACGACAAGCAGAGATGTTTTTATTCTATTCCTCTAACGGTGAACCAAACATAGGTAGGTGTCGTGGAAGATGATGACTTCCTCATTCCAAAAGGACACACTATTTATTAAAAAGGCTACGTGGACTGTAGGCTTTACCGAGTAAGACAAAACATTTTTTTGTATCATTTTTTTAATAACCGAGAATCGTATAATTCTCTGATGCTGTGTAGCCACGATACAAAAAATGTTTTAGGCTATTGAGTGGGGTCTCTGTCATAAACGGCTCTTGGAAGTTTAACGGAGGTGGAGTTGAGTGCTGTCGAGTGTTCAAAGTTTTTTATAAAAAACGGTGAGCTGAGAATGAAAACAGAGAAGTGCAGGTGTATTGTCGGGTATCTTCTCAGAACAAATACGACACATAGCAGAGTTGTTTTTGGTTGGGAAGGAGATTGGAGTTGAAAATGGAGAGTGTAGGTGCATGCGTGGCTTACACAAAAAGAAATGAGCGGTAACGGTTGACATACAGGTTTGGCATCTCCTTCCAAATGTAAGATAGAACAAAACAAAAAAGGGTGCGACTGAGACAGTTATGGATTGATTGTGTGACTGTGCGTGAGAAAGCATTAGCAGTGAGGAGTTGTATAACATCGACTAAAGAAAAGCAGGAGATACCATAGACGCTGGTGAACAACATTAGGAGGCAGCGTTAAAAACACCTATCAAAAGCAGGTAGAAGAAAACACATGTCCACCTGAAAATAGAGTTCAACGCCTGTGTTATGACCCTTTTTAAATGCCTGTGTTAAGGAAGAGATGTGGTTTTTAGAAGATACGCATTTTTGTTTGAAAATGGACTGATATAGGAACGTGAACTGGTCTGCAGAATTTTTTTTTGAGTATCAAGTATGCGTGCTGTGGAAAAAACTAAGGAAACATAGAGTGAGGAGCAACAGCGAGTGCAGACTTAAATGAAAACTGTGATAAGTTCGTTTTTGGGACAATGACTATACATTAGAAATCAAGGCAGGATGTAAATTAAAAGGTATCGGGCTGTAGAAAAACAAATAACAGTGCTGAAAAAACTACACCGGGTGTGAGGTTAAGATAGTGGTGACTGGTTGTGCAGTGAGCTGTAGGAAGCTCGTCCAGAACAGTCAATGAGGAAGTTTATGTTTAACATATATGAGTTTGTTTCATATTGATGGGTGCTGAAGATGAGTCAAAATTACAATCTTGTTTCTTTGCAAAATATACATGTTAAACAGGGAAGACACCTAATGCGTGAATGAGTGAAGGGCTAGGGGCAGGATGACTGGTGTACAAAACATATTAACTAGTACTCAGCTAAAGGAGTGAGTCATCAGCATTAAGGGAAGTGTGCACAGTGGCGACAGGATCTGAAGCTGCAGCGGAAATCTGATGGTGGTGTTTACAGTGGGTGATTAAATTAGACAAATTTGTGTATAAAAGACACAACCGTGTTGTATTTGAGAGTCTTTATGCTTCAGTAAAGACATAGACAAATCTCTTTGTTGTGTTCAGGAATCTAATATTTATTCGAGTAAGGTTGTAGCCTTACAAGACAGGTTGGAGCCTGTTTTGGAGTTTCTTTTTGAGGAGAGTTGTAGCTCTCAGTTGTAACGGGTTGTTGCCCATCAGATTAGTGATGCCGTGGTTTTTCTGTCTTGGGTTTCCATGAGATAACTTGGGTGTCTTGTCCTTTTATTGTGTGCTCCTTCAAATTCTGCTTTGTAGTTTTGTTTAAGTTTTTAAAATGCTGATTCACCCCCTCCCCCTCTCAGTATTTTCCATTTTACAATTGGTATCAGAGCTGGTCACTCTCTTCCCGTGCGTAAAAGCTTGAGAGTTCGATCCTTGTGTCAATGATGAGTGGCTTAGAAAGTCTAGCTACAAACCGTGCCCGTCTCTTTGATGGAAATAACTTTGCCTTCTGGAGTGTTTGTATGAAAACCTATATTATGTCTCTTTGTTGCGATGTGTACCTCAGTCTCGTAAATGGCTATAAAATCCCTACTACTCCTGTAGATGTTGATGATAAGGAGGAATTTGAGAACAATGCCAAGGCCATGAATGCAATTTTGTGTGGTCTAACTGAGGCTGCGTTTGTAAAGGTCATGCACTGCGACAGCGCTAAAGAAATTTGGGATAAATTGCACAATGCTTATCAAGGTGATGACAAAGTCAGGAAAGCTAAGGTTCAGACTCATAGGGCTGTCTTTGAGGGTCTTCGAATGAAGGACAGCGAAAACATTGCTGCATATTTTTTGCATGTTGATGAAGTTGTCAACACTTTAAGAGGTCTAGGTGAAAATGTTGAAGAGAAGACTATAGTTCAGAAGATTCTTCGATCTCTTCCCATGAGACTTGATGCTAAAGTCTCTGCTGTTGAAGAAATGTCTGATTTAGACACTCTAACTTGTAGACTAGGATTTGAGTGTGCACCTAAACCTGTTTTGAAAGCCAAAGACAAACAAACGTCATAGCATATAGTCAAATCAAATTTAATGGTAAACAAACTAAAATCAAAGCCACCTCAGTTTAAGCCTAAAACGGATGCGCCCATGCACCGTTTGATATGCTTGGATATAGATGGATGTGGGTGTGCAAACTCAAGCACTTGGAGCATGCAAAATAGGATGATTTGAGGATCAAGAAGACCCAAAATGACACAAAATAGGTATGAGGAACCTATTTTGCCTCAAAGGCCTCAAGAACATACAAATATGCAAAGCTAAAAGATGAACTAAGATTGATTAAACAAGAAATGAATCTATGTTAATCCAATTAAGCTAATTTAGATGTGATTTAAGCTTGGAAATGATCTAAAATGATGAGTTTATGCTTATGCTAGAATGAAAATGACATTATAACTTTGCTATTGAGTTTGAGAGTTGAAAGATGATTCGCCTTAGGAAGTGAGGGTATTTATAGGATTTCTAAAGGCTTGGGGTAGGAGGAATGAATGGCCGGGATTGAAATCCTTAAGAGAGGCCAAGATTCACTCAAAGGGAAGCACATGGATTGTGCTAGTTCTCAGCCAATCAGGAGGTGACACATGTCACAAGGTGAGTGGATGAAGGGAAGGGCAAAGAGGAGTCAACAAAGGGGGCTCCAAGCTCATAACTCTCCAAATAAATGCTTGTAAGAGCAATGAATGGGCTTTAAGAGGCTTTGAAGACTTTGGGGAAGCAATAAATGCTTTGTGGTTGAGATATTTGGAAGGAAAGACTTTGCTTTGGTTTAGGAAAGTCTTAAGCTTGGTTAGGATTGCACAAAGGTTTAAGGGTAGGATTAGGATTAGATTAGGACAAAAAAAAAGGATTAGGATGGGTGAAGAGGGTGGATTTGAGAAGATTCTAGAAGAGTCTAGATTTCTCCTTAGTTTCATGGAATAAAAGTTATTCATTCCAAAAGCTTAAGTTTTAGGAATATTTATTAAAATATTTTCAATAAATATCAAAATTAAATATTTAACCTTAATTAAATATTTAACCTTGGGATTAGGGTTAGAAAAGATGGATTAGCCTTTTAATCGAAATTAAGAAGGGATTAGAAGATTTTGGAAGAGGTTAGTGGTCTTAAGGAAATTGGCCAAGTTTGGGATAAAAAATAAATTAATTTATTTTTGAAGTTTTTTGGTCAATTTATTAATTAAATAATTAATAAATTAGGGATAATGTCCAAATGACATTTTTAGGCTAGATTCCTTAATTAAAGATTTTTAATTAAGAGAGAGGGATTTAATGCCATAAAAATAAATTAATTAATTAAATAAATAATTAATTAATAAATGATGATGTCATCAAGGATTTTCAGAAAACAAAAATAATTTATTTTCTGAAGGATTTTTCGGTGTCTACATAACTATTAATAAGCTACATGGCATCCTGATTGCATATGAAATGAGAACTACGGTTGAAGGGTCTTTTAAAACTAAATCTGCATTTAAGGCTTCTTAAAGAAGCAAAGACAAAGAGACCAATATAAGTGAAGGCTCAGATGAGGACTCAAATGAGGAATTAGCTTACCTCATTAGAAGGTTGAAAAAGGGCTTTAACAAAAACAAAAGAAAATCTGGTCTGAAATGTTTCAATTGTGGTAAGCTTGGTCATTTTGCCTCTAAGTGTCCATTTGATAAAGATGAGGACAGCAATGATGAAAAAGATTTCAAGCACCGGAAATCTAGGAGGTTTACCAAGAAAAATTGGAAGTCCAAAAAGGGTAAGAAGGTGCTGTTTTCAAAAAATGACAGCGATGATTCGTCAAGCAGCGCGAGTGATTCAAGAGTAAGTGAAGTCATGTTCATGGCTATTGATGATGCTAGTTCTGAAGATATTGGAGATGCTGAAGATGATGAAGTTGACCTTGAGCTTGAATTGATCTCAGCTCTTTCTGAGATTAAAAAACTGAAAAAGAAAAATCTGAATCTTGTGGATCTTCTTCAAGTTGAGAGTGTTGAAAAATTGAAGATTGCTACGTCTCTTAAAGACGCTGAAACTAAGCTTGTAGATATTAAAATTTTGAATGAGGAGGCCAAAAAGATTCGTGAAGATTTAGAAAATCAGATTCAATTAAAGGAAGATAACATTGCCAAGTTGGAAGCTGAAATTGTTGCTATGAGGAACATTGGTAAAACTTCTATGCTCTCTAGTGAAGAGTTATCTTTCAATAGTGGCAAAATCACATTAGATGATGTTCTTGGTACTCAAAGACCCACCAAAGATAAACGTGGAATTGACATGCAATCTGAATCAAGCACTTCACCACCAGAAAGTAATCAGCCTACTCCTAACAAGGTAAATAAACTATTTTTCTATGGCTATTGTTTTGCTTGTAATTACTTTGGTCATAGAGTTGCTGATTGTAGAGCTGTTCCATACAAGAATTATTATCAGCATGAAAGAAATGTGTTTAGGAAGTACAATCTAATTTGCTACAGCTGCAATAAGTTTGGACATACATCTAGATTTTGTAACAGCTACAATGCAGATTCGTTTTATAATGTTGAGCCTAAAAGAAGAGCTAAAGTGACTAAGGTTTGGAAGAGAAAAGTTCAAGAGACTCCTCTTAAGGCACTTGTTGTTCAAACAACCTTTCTAGCTAGCAGTGAGAAGGACATATGGTATGTTGATAGTGGCTGCTCCCGACATATGACAGGTGACTTGAGTAAGTTTCATTCTCTTAAGAAAATGAAAGGTGGTAAAGTCAGATTTGGTGGTAGCTCTTCTGCAAAGGTTGCTGGTATAGGTACAGTTCTAATTAACAATGATGAAACTATTGTTGAGAATGTTCTTTATGTAGAAGGGCTGAAACATAATTTGCTAAGTGTGAGCCAGCTATGTGATCAAGGTTATGATCTTAGTTTTAACTGTAATGCTTGCTCTATTAAAAAGGGAATTGATGTTATATCGAAAGCTACTAGAGCAGCAGATAATCTTTATATTCTTGATGATTCTAATGATGAGACATGTTGTTTAAGCAAGGTAGAGGATGCTTGGCTTTGACACAAGCGGTTTGGGCATGTTAACTTTGATAATCTTATTAAGATCAGCAAAAAGGAGGCTGTTAGAGATATGCCTATGTTAGAAAAACTAGCAGATATAGTTTGCAAAAATTGTCAAGAAGGCAAACAAATTAGAGCTTCCTTCAAACCAAAAGATGAATTCAGCAGTAGGCCACTTGAGCTTATCCATACAGATCTTTGTGGACCAACAAGGGTAGCAAGTCTTCAAGGTGAGAAATATTTTATGCTTCTAATTGATGACTTTACACGCATGACATGGGTTACATTCCTCAAAGAAAAATCAGAAGCATTAGAGAAGTTTAAGATATTTGAAAGTCTGGTTGAAAATGAAATGGACATGAAAATCAAATGCTTACGTTCTAATAATGGGGGAGAATTCACTTTTAATGAGTTTGTCAAGTTTTGTGAGCAACATGGTATCAAGAAACAGGTTTCAACTCCAAGAACACCACAACAAAATGGTGTTGTGGAATGGAAAAATAGAACCATTCAGGAAATGGCTTGTTGTATGATGAATGAAAGTAAGGTAAAAGATACATTTTGGAGAGAGGCTGTCCACACTGCTGTTTATATTCAGAATAGAACACTCTTGAGACCCAAGCTCAAGAAGACTCCTTATGAACTGTGGAAAGGTAAACCAGCTACTGTTAAATATTTTAAAATTTTTGGAAGTCCATGCTACATTAGGAGAGATGAAGATAACTTGGGTAAGTTTGAATCTAGAGCTTGTTGGTTCCCAAAACCGACGGATTGAAATCCTACCAACTTGATGCTAGGATAACCAACTGGTCGTGGCCAACTTGACGGAACCAAGCGATATTATCCCGGTTCCCTGCACTTCTGGCTCTGCAATGCCAAGGCGGGTGTACCTGATCCTGAACAAATTACTTGAATCCAAGATACTTATAGCAGATTGGTTAGATCGCGAACGTAACAGAAGTTTTCCAAATGGCAAGGATAATAGAAAACTTAAGACTTCTTCAAATAAATATAAATTTTAATGATAGCTTCGACGTATGGGTGCTTTTGATCTTGTAAATTCTGTGTTGCAAAAGGATAAACAATCATATAAATATATATGAATAATTTGTAATAAAAGAGTAATTGTAAATTTTAAAAATAAATGAATATAATAAACTTTTCGAACAGTAGCATATAAATAATTGCCAGCGTATAAATAACGAATTACGAGTAGTATTAAGACTAGTGTCTAATTTAATGGGCAAACAGAGTCAATATTATAAGCTGAAACGTACAACTTTATAAAACTTTAACAAATTTAAAACTATAAATAAATTAGTAATCCAGACACGACAGATTAATTATATGAACGCAATTTCAAAATAATCTAGGATGTATTTTAACTCTTGTAATACAGAGACAAACTAAACATAAATATAAGAATAATTGAATATTTCTTGATATTTAGGGTTATTAATTTTAAAATGCAATAATAACACAGTCTACTTATCTAGAAAATAAAATATTTATAGAAATCAGTAAAGATATTTATAAAGGACACAACTGAATAGTAATTTAAACGACTCTAATACGCACAAATAAATTAAATAAGCTTACAGATTTTGTCTGAAACAAAATTGCATCAGGGACACTCCTTGCGGATGATCAACCCGATACGATTGAACTCCAGATTTGAAATATAATTACTCAAATATCAGAGATTCACCAGCTTAGTTCAAAAATTTATTTCACGGCTATTAAAAGATATCATATGTCGAAGTGTAAATATTATTTCCAGTTTTTTTTTACCAGGCTCGCTCTGTTCTCTTTTTTCCAGATTTTGGACTCTATATTTATATAAAAATAAAAAAGCATGCGGTTTCTTTTTCAAAAGACACACCGCTCCATAAAAACAACTGCATGATGAGTTAATTTAAAATTTGTAACAAAACTCATTTTGGAGACCGAAGACAATAATTTGTCACCCTCACACGATACAAGACACCTGGCGTGAAAGGAACAGATGGCAATTATCATCTTGAAACGTTGCATCTCTTCAGAATTATTTCCCGATAACACTATGTATTCACGCGTGCTTGTTAATAAGACAAATTGCATATAAATATAATTAAACTTTTATAACATCTTGCAATGTATATTAATCCCGCAATTCATAGCTCAGCATCCTCACTGTGTGCGTATCTCCACTTCCATATGCTTGTCATTATGCAGAGAAGAACACATATCACAGACGGAATACTTAGCACGGAACAATCTTCTGGTGACATTCTTCCATAATACGAAAAGTCTGATACAATTCAACTTTTTAACGGTGCTTCAAGATTTATACCACTGCCATCTATGCTTCGGTATGGTGCCCAATATTTAACCATCGAGGACAACAATTTCAACACTCCTCTGTTGCTAAGTATGACATGTGGGCATACTGGGATAATCTGGCAGAGGAAAATGGTTGTGTGGTCAAAATACCGAACACCTGTGTAAATCCTGAATCACCTTGCCAGATTTTTATGCGGAAGCCACGTCCTGGTCCACACAAAGCTTCTTTGATTATGATGTTGCTGCTCCCTGAGTTAATTGAAAACAAATCATCTCCTTTGCAATCTTCAATCAGATGAAAGGCTATTGCCTTTACCAATTTATCAATGTGAAGTCTTAGGCTCACGATAACTTGGCGCCAGGAGGACGTACACATCCCTAGTATTCCGTCATCTAACAGAGAATGCCAAATAACCATGTAGAGGGAACTCATACTTCACGACATGATGGAATTGCCTCAACATTTGGTGTTGTGCGGGTTGGAACATTCGTTTGAACGGACCGAAGACAGGACCCTTTCATGTAACAGATTCACCGAACCTATACTTTCCATTTTGCAGAAGGTTCATAAATATTCAATGTTCTCGATAATCTCCTAATTCATATACGGTATGACCAGTAGATTCCGCATATACATGTCTGAGATGGCGATTATGATAAGATCGACTTGAAGCAATCCCTTATAATGTAATCTGAAAAAACAAAATATCAAACTCAAAAAAATAATAATTGGTTTTAAATGGTCTGTAGAATTTTAATATTTACTTATTGTGAATACGTGGAATAGTTGTAATCATGTGTAATGACATTCAGCTTTGCAGCAAACTATTTTTGGCATGAAAATAAAAACAAGAATAACATGTATCATCAGAATACTGGAGGAGTGGCCTTGTTTAATTAAAAATACTTAATGCAAAGACATAGAAATAAAATCAATAAACTGATAATTTATAGAGATTGCTAACGTTTATACTAAGATGCAGGAAAATATAAAAATACAATACTAATAGCATGATAAGAAGTTTAGAAAGGGAAATAAAATGGAGATCCTGATTTATAAATCAGGATTCCATCAGTGGCTCTTGCTGGAGACACATGTTCCTTGTGAGCATGATGAGTATCCCAGCTATCTCTGGATGAAGAAGACCTACAAAAGAATAAACAAAGACGTTAATTAATTCATATAATCATATCTAAACAATATTCAAAAAATATGTAAAGGTAAAAACCAAATAAAGGGGAGAAAACCCCCTGAAGATCTTTATGCGAAGAATGGTTTCAAGTATTGCCCATGAACTGGGAAGTCTTGAACTCGTCCATCAGTATCTTGCAAAAAATAAGAATGCTCTCCTGCTTTTCTTGAAACGATGAATGGCCCTAAACATAAGGCCTCAAATTTACCATGTTTGCCTTTATCCTGGTCTTTTGCGTTCCACTTCAAAACCCAATCATCCACCTTGAAAGATCTAGTTGTAGCTCATTTGTCATGTAGAGATTTAACCTGTTGTTGCTTGGTGATGTTCTATTCTTGAGCGGATCTCCTAACTTCATCAATCTCAACCAGTGCATTCAATCGGTCCTCCACAAAATCAATATCATCAAATTGTTCTTCTATAATAAATTTGTAAACTGGAAGCAAATTGTTTAAAGGAAGTCTTGCTTCTTTTCCATAGACTAAATCATAAGGAGAGAAACCGGTGGACTTTTTAACTGTGATTCTGTCCGCCCATAATGCCAAATTTAACTTGGAATCCCAAGCTCGCTTATTGTTGTCCAACATCCTTCTAATAATCTTCAAGATATTTTTGTTGCTAGATTCTGCTTGTCCGTTGCCCTGTGGGTGATAAGGAGATGAATATGACACAGTTATACCATATTTCCTGCAAAAGTCAGCAAATTCATTAGATCGAAAACACATGCCATTATCTGCTATAATCTTTCTATTACCATCGGAGCTCTCATTCTTTGGCCTGCATTGTGATAATTTCTATTCTGCCCTTGTGTATTTTGGTGATTTTCTCTCTGGTAATTTTGAGTATCATTATAATGATTTCCATTGTTCTGATACCTTCGATCATAGTTCCTTCCATTGTTTGGTTGTCTTTGTGGATCATTTCTTTCATTACTACTGTTGTTTCTTGACCATCTTTCTCTATCTCCTTGCTCAAATAATGGATTATTATGATTGTTGAAAATCAAATTTGTATCCTTTTTATGCGGAGGATTATATTTAGGTACTCCCTCCCTGTTTGGTGTAATCTTTTCTTTTGATTCTTCTTTATCATTCTTGTTATTAGGAGATAAGTTCAGTTCATTTCTACTTATCCCAAATATTTTTAACTTTTCATTAGGGAACCGTTTAAAGGCTTTAGCAATCCTAGGATTCTTATCTCCATATTCAGAGAGCTTTGTCAACATTTTAAAAACAGCTTCATCTTCTTCATCATACTCCTCTACTTCCTCTTCTACATCTGTTACCGGATTCGGATCTTCACCATCTTGAAATCCAAAGGGGTTTCTATTATCCTCAAAGTTGTTTGTACTTGCAAAACAATTCTCCTCATTATAGCTAGTGTCCTCTCTAGCCGTAAATTTCTTATATCCTATGAAATCCATATCGGGCATATTTGTAACCTTACTAAAATTCCTTTTAGGACTTAATTCCATGTAGGTGTTTTCCTTTTTAAACAAAGACCTTCTTCCGTTCATAGAAACTTTCACAACAAAATGAAATACTAAAATATAACTGAATCAAATGTGTAGAGTCGCCACCCTTTTAATAAAAGGAAAAATGAAAAATGTTGGATTCTATCCCAGCAGAGTGTATGCCAAAAATTCTGATTTTATATTTTTGTGTATATAAATCTGAAACAAAATAAAATTTTTTAATCTATATTAAAAATGCTATTGTATGAAAATTAAAAAACTTTAAATTATATTATTAATATTTACTTCTATGCAAAATTAAAAATTTTCAAAAAATTGAATATTATCAACTAATTAAAATGTATAAAAAGGAAAAGAATTGAATACTAAACTAAAATATCAATTCTAAATAAAATCTGAATTATAAAACTCACCACGATATTTTAAAATAAATAAATCTCTATACTGGTCTAAAACAAAAAACTTAGAAAGTTTATTTGCAACTCTTCCCCAGCAGAGTCGCCAATCTGTTGGTTCCCAAAACCGACGGATTGAAATCCTACCAACTTGATGCTAGGATAACCAACTGGTCGTGGCCAACTTGACGGAACCAAGCGATATTATCCCGGTTCCCTGCACTTCTGGCTCTGCAATGCCAAGGCGGGTGTACCTGATCCTGAACAAATTACTTGAATCCAAGATACTTATAGCAGATTGGTTAGATCGCGAACGTAACAGAAGTTTTCCAAATGGCAAGGATAATAGAAAACTTAAGACTTCTTCAAATAAATATAAATTTTAATGATAGCTTCGACGTATGAGTGCTTTTGATCTTGTAAATTCTGTGTTGCAAAAGGATAAACAATCATATAAATATATATGAATAATTTGTAATAAAAGAGTAATTGTAAATTTTAAAAATAAATGAATATAATAAACTTTTCGAACAGTAGCATATAAATAATTGCCAGCGTATAAATAACGAATTACGAGTAGTATTAAGACCAGTGTCTAATTTAATGGGCAAACAGAGTCAATATTATAAGCTGAAACGTACAACTTTATAAAACTTTAACAAATTTAAAACTATAAATAAATTAGTAATCCAGACACGACAGATTAATTATATGAACGCAATTTCAAAATAATCTAGGATGTATTTTAACTCCTGTAATATAGAGACAAACTAGACATAAATATAAGAATAATTGAATATTTCTTGATATTTACGGTTATTAATTTTAAAATGCAATAATAATACAGTCTACTTATCTAGAAAATAAAATATTTATAGAAATCAGTAAAGATATTTATAAAGGACACAACTGAATAGTAATTTAAACGACTCTAATACACAAATAAATTAAATAAGCTTACAGATTTTGTCTGAAACAAAATTGCATCAGGGACACTCCTTGCGGATGATCAACCCGATACGATTGAACTCCAGATTTGAAATATAATTACTCAAATATCAGAGATTCACCAGCTTAGTTCAAAAATTTATTCCACCGCTATTAAAAGATATCATATGTCGAAGTGTAAATATTATTTCCAGTTTTTTTTTACCAGGCTCGTTCTGTTCTCTTTTTTCCAGATTTTGGACTCTATATTTATATAAAAATAAAAAAGCATGCGGTTTCTTTTTCAAAAGACACACTGCTTCATAAAAACAACTGCATGATGAGTTAATTTAAAATTTGTAACAAAACTCATTTTGGAGACCGAAGACAATAATTTGTCACCCTCACACGATACAAGACACCTGGCGTGAAAGGAACATATGGCAATTATCATTCTGAAACGTTGCATCTCTTCAGAATTATTTCCCGATAACACTATGTATTCACGCGTGCTTGTTAATAAGACAAATTGCATATAAATATAATTAAACTTTTATAACATCTTGCAATGTATATTAATCCCGCAATTCATAGCTCAGCATCCTCACTGTGTGCGTATCTCCACTTCCATATGCTTGTCATTATGCAGAGAAGAACACATATCACAGACGGAATACTTAGCACGGAACAATCTTCTGGTGACATTCTTCCATAATACGAAAAGTCTGATACAATTCAACTTTTTAACGGTGCTTCAAGATTTATACCACTGCCATCTATGCTTCGGTATGGTGCCCAATATTTAACCATCGAGGACAACAATTTCAACACTCCTCTGTTGCTAAGTATGACATGTGGGCATACTGGGATAATCTGGCAGAGGAAAATGGTTGTGTGGTCAAAATACCGAACACCTGTGTAAATCCTGAATCACCTTGCCAGATTTTTATGCGGAAGCCACGTCCTGGTCCACACAAAGCTTCTTTGATTATGATGTTGCTGCTCCCTGAGTTAATTGAAAACAAATCATCTCCTTTGCAATCTTCAATCAGATGAAAGGCTATTGCCTTTACCAATTTATCAATGTGAAGTCTTAGGCTCACGATAACTTGGCGCCAGGAGGACGTACACATCCCTAGTATTCCGTCATCTAACAGAGAATGCCAAATAACCATGTAGAGGGAACTCATACTTCACGACATGATGGAATTGCCTCAACATTTGGTGTTGTGCGGGTTGGAACATTCGTTTGAACGGACCGAAGACAGGACCCTTTCATGTAACAGATTCACCGAACCTATACTTTCCATTTTGCAGAAGGTTCATAAATATTCAATGTTCTCGATAATCTCCTAATTCATATACGGTATGACCAGTAGATTCCGCATAGACATGTCTGAGATGGCGATTATGATAAGATCGACTTGAAGCAATCCCTTATAATGTAATCTGAAAAAACAAAATATCAAACTCAAAAAAATAATAATTGGTTTTAAATGGTCTGTAGAATTTTAATATTTACTTATTGTGAATACGTGGAATAGTTGTAATCATGTGTAATGACATTCAGCTTTGCAGCAAACTATTTTGGCATGAAAATAAAAACAAGAATAACATGTATCATCAGAATACTGGAGGAGTGGCCTTGTTTAATTAAAAATACTTAATGCAAAGACATAGAAATAAAATCAATAAACTGATAATTTATAGAGATTGCTAACGTTTATACTAAGATGCAGGAAAATATAAAAATACAATACTAATAGCATGATAAGAAGTTTAGAAAGGGAAATAAAATGGAGATCCTGATTTATAAATCAGGATTCCATCAGTGGCTCTTGCTGGAGACACATGTTCCTTGTGAGCATGATGAGTATCCCAGCTATCTCTGGATGAAGAAGACCTACAAAAGAATAAACAAAGACGTTAATTAATTCATATAATCATATCTAAACAATATTCAAAAAATATGTAAAGGTAAAAACCAAATAAAGGGGAGAAAACCCCCTGAAGATCTTTATGCGAAGAATGGTTTCAAGTATTGCCCATGAACTGGGAAGTCTTGAACTCGTCCATCAGTATCTTGCAAAAAATAAGAATGCTCTCCTGCTTTTCTTGAAACGATGAATGGCCCTAAACATAAGGCCTCAAATTTACCATGTTTGCCTTTATCCTGGTCTTTTGCGTTCCACTTCAAAACCCAATCATCCACCTTGAAAGATCTAGTTGTAGCTCATTTGTCATGTAGAGATTTAACCTGTTGTTGCTTGGTGATGTTCTATTCTTGAGCGGATCTCCTAACTTCATCAAGCTCAACCAGTGCATTCAATCGGTCCTCCACAAAATCAATATCATCAAATTGTTCTTCTATAATAAATTTGTAAACTGGAAGCAAATTGTTTAAAGGAAGTCTTGCTTCTTTTCCATAGACTAAATCATAAGGAGAGAAACCGGTGGACTTTTTAACTGTGATTCTGTCCGCCCATAATGCCAAATTTAACTTGGAATCCCAAGCTCGCTTATTGTTGTCCAACATCCTTCTAATAATCTTCAAGATATTTTTGTTGCTAGATTCTGCTTGTCCGTTGCCCTGTGGGTGATAAGGAGATGAATATGACACAGTTATACCATATTTCCTGCAAAAGTCAGCAAATTCATTAGATCGAAAACACATGCCATTATCTGCTATAATCTTTCTATTACCATCGGAGCTCTCATTCTTTGGCCTGCATTGTGATAATTTCTATTCTGCCCTTGTGTATTTTGGTGATTTTCTCTCTGGTAATTTTGAGTATCATTATAATGATTTCCATTGTTCTGATACCTTCGATCATAGTTCCTTCCATTGTTTGGTTGTCTTTGTGGATCATTTCTTTCATTACTACTGTTGTTTCTTGACCATCTTTCTCTATCTCCTTGCTCAAATAATGGATTATTATGATTGTTGAAAATCAAATTTGTATCCTTTTTATGCGGAGGATTATATTTAGGTACTCCCTCCCTGTTTGGTGTAATCTTTTCTTTTGATTCTTCTTTATCATTCTTGTTATTAGGAGATAAGTTCAGTTCATTTCTACTTATCCCAAATATTTTTAACTTTTCATTAGGGAACCGTTTAAAGGCTTTAGCAATCCTAGGATTCTTATCTCCATATTCAGAGAGCTTTGTCAACATTTTAAAAACAGCTTCATCTTCTTCATCATACTCCTCTACTTCCTCTTCTACATCTGTTACCGGATTCGGATCTTCACCATCTTGAAATCCAAAGGGGTTTCTATTATCCTCAAAGTTGTTTGTACTTGCAAAACAATTCTCCTCATTATAGCTAGTGTCCTCTCTAGCCGTAAATTTCTTATATCCTATGAAATCCATATCGGGCATATTTGTAACCTTACTAAAATTCCTTTTAGGACTTAATTCCATGTAGGTGTTTTCCTTTTTAAACAAAGACCTTCTTCCGTTCATAGAAACTTTCACAACAAAATGAAATACTAAAATATAACTGAATCAAATGTGTAGAGTCGCCACCCTTTTAATAAAAGGAAAAATGAAAAATGTTGGATTCTATCCCAGCAGAGTGTATGCCAAAAATTCTGATTTTATATTTTTGTGTATATAAATCTGAAACAAAATAAAATTTTTTAATCTATATTAAAAATGCTATTGTATGAAAATTAAAAAACTTTAAATTATATTATTAATATTTACTTCTATGCAAAATTAAAAATTTTCAAAAAATTGAATATTATCAACTAATTAAAATGTATAAAAAGGAAAAGAATTGAATACTAAACTAAAATATCAATTCTAAATAAAATCTGAATTATAAAACTCACCACGATATTTTAAAATAAATAAATCTCTATACTGGTCTAAAACAAAAAACTTAGAAAGTTTATTTGCAACTCTTCCCCAGCAGAGTCGCCAATCTGTTGGTTCCCAAAACCGACGGATTGAAATCCTACCAACTTGATGCTAGGATAACCAACTGGTCGTGGCCAACTTGACGGAACCAAGCGATATTATCCCGGTTCCCTGCACTTCTGGCTCTGCAATGCCAAGGCGGGTGTACCTGATCCTGAACAAATTACTTGAATCCAAGATACTTATAGCAGATTGGTTAGATCGCGAACGTAACAGAAGTTTTCCAAATGGCAAGGATAATAGAAAACTTAAGACTTCTTCAAATAAATATAAATTTTAATGATAGCTTCGACGTATGGGTGCTTTTGATCTTGTAAATTCTGTGTTGCAAAAGGATAAACAATCATATAAATATATATGAATAATTTGTAATAAAAGAGTAATTGTAAATTTTAAAAATAAATGAATATAATAAACTTTTCGAACAGTAGCATATAAATAATTGCCAGCGTATAAATAACGAATTACGAGTAGTATTAAGACCAGTGTCTAATTTAATGGGCAAACAGAGTCAATATTATAAGCTGAAACGTACAACTTTATAAAACTTTAACAAATTTAAAACTATAAATAAATTAGTAATCCAGACACGATAGATTAATTATATGAATGCAATTTCAAAATAATCTAGGATGTATTTTAACTCCTGTAATATAGAGACAAACTAGACATAAATATAAGAATAATTGAATATTTCTTGATATTTACGGTTATTAATTTTAAAATGCAATAATAATACAGTCTACTTATCTAGGAAATAAAATATTTATAGAAATCAGTAAAGATATTTATAAAGGACACAACTGAATAGTAATTTAAACGACTCTAATACACAAATAAATTAAATAAGCTTACAGATTTTGTCTGAAACAAAATTGCATCAGGGACACTCCTTGCGGATGATCAACCCGATACGATTGAACTCCAGATTTGAAATATAATTACTCAAATATCAGAGATTCACCAGCTTAGTTCAAAAATTTATTCCACCGCTATTAAAAGATATCATATGTCGAAGTGTAAATATTATTTCCAGTTTTTTTTTACCAGGCTCGTTCTGTTCTCTTTTTTCCAGATTTTGGACTCTATATTTATATAAAAATAAAAAAGCATGCGGTTTCTTTTTCAAAAGACACACTGCTTCATAAAAACAACTGCATGATGAGTTAATTTAAAATTTGTAACAAAACTCATTTTGGAGACCGAAGACAATAATTTGTCACCCTCACACGATACAAGACACCTGGCGTGAAAGGAACATATGGCAATTATCATTCTGAAACGTTGCATCTCTTCAGAATTATTTCCCGATAACACTATGTATTCACGCGTGCTTGTTAATAAGACAAATTGCATATAAATATAATTAAACTTTTATAACATCTTGCAATGTATATTAATCCCGCAATTCATAGCTCAGCATCCTCACTGTGTGCGTATCTCCACTTCCATATGCTTGTCATTATGCAGAGAAGAACACATATCACAGACGGAATACTTAGCACGGAACAATCTTCTGGTGACATTCTTCCATAATACGAAAAGTCTGATACAATTCAACTTTTTAACGATGCTTCAAGATTTATACCACTGCCATCTATGCTTCGGTATGGTGCCCAATATTTAACCATCGAGGACAACAATTTCAACACTCCTCTGTTGCTAAGTATGACATGTGGGCATACTGGGATAATCTGGCAGAGGAAAATGGTTGTGTGGTCAAAATACCGAACACCTGTGTAAATCCTGAATCACCTTGCCAGATTTTTATGCGGAAGCCACGTCCTGGTCCACACAAAGCTTCTTTGATTATGATGTTGCTGCTCCCTGAGTTAATTGAAAACAAATCATCTCCTTTGCAATCTTCAATCAGATGAAAGGCTATTGCCTTTACCAATTTATCAATGTGAAGTCTTAGGCTCACGATAACTTGGCGCCAGGAGGACGTACACATCCCTAGTATTCCGTCATCTAACAGAGAATGCCAAATAACCATGTAGAGGGAACTCATACTTCACGACATGATGGAATTGCCTCAACATTTGGTGTTGTGCGGGTTGGAACATTCGTTTGAACGGACCGAAGACAGGACCCTTTCATGTAACAGATTCACCGAACCTATACTTTCCATTTTGCAGAAGGTTCATAAATATTCAATGTTCTCGATAATCTCCTAATTCATATACGGTATGACCAGTAGATTCCGCATATACATGTCTGAGATGGCGATTATGATAAGATCGACTTGAAGCAATCCCTTATAATGTAATCTGAAAAAACAAAATATCAAACTCAAAAAAATAATAATTGGTTTTAAATGGTCTGTAGAATTTTAATATTTACTTATTGTGAATACGTGGAATAGTTGTAATCATGTGTAATGACATTCAGCTTTGCAGCAAACTATTTTTGGCATGAAAATAAAAACAAGAATAACATGTATCATCAGAATACTGGAGGAGTGGCCTTGTTTAATTAAAAATACTTAATGCAAAGACATAGAAATAAAATCAATAAACTGATAATTTATAGAGATTGCTAACGTTTATACTAAGATGCAGGAAAATATAAAAATACAATACTAATAGCATGATAAGAAGTTTAGAAAGGGAAATAAAATGGAGATCCTAATTTATAAATCAGGGTTCCATCAAAGCTGATAAAGGTATCTTTCTTGGCTATTCTTCTAAGAGTAAGGCATTCAAATGTTACAATAAAAGGCTGCATAGATTAGTAGAGAGTGCGAATGTCAAGGTTCATGAAGTTACCAATCAATTTGATAAAAATGATGACAGCCCCGAAGAAGGTGAAACTCAAACCAACATTGTGGTAGCTTCTAAAATTCAAACCAGCACTGTTGTACCTTCCTCTCCTCCACATGTTCAAGCTGGAACAGCCAGCAAGAGTGGTGAAAGTGATAAAGGTAAAGTACAATCTGCTCACGAAGAAACAGCTCCTACATTTATTGATGTTGAAAATCTTCATGATAATTCTGGAAGTGATTCTCAAGATGAACATGATGCCTCTAATTTCAAAACTCCCTCTAAGTTTGTGCAAAAGAATCATCCTATTGATCAGGTTATAGGTGAAAGGAAAACTAGAAATGCTAGAAAAAATGTTAACTACTTTGAGGATGATGATTTCTCACTCATCTCCATGTTTGAGCCTAAGTGTTTTGAAGAAGCAGCTGTAGATAAACATTGGGTGGCTGCCATGAAAGAGGAGTTGGATCAAATTAAAAAGAGCAATACTTGGGAGCTTGTACCAAGACTTGTTTACCCTCGTGGGGTAACAGATAGATACATAAACACAATCAGATATTCAAGTACGCAACATAGAAGACAATAAGCTATTTGCATTCATAATCATAAGAGCTTGTACATTCAATCATGTCTACAACACAAAACAAGTGTATATATATAGTTTCCGAAGGGACACGACCGAAGCGTCGCGTCGTAACAGTTTACCCTTTCGGTACTAACCGCCCAGATTAACATAACATGACTTTATTAACAACACCCGTACATAACAATTATGCCGACAACATCATCCCCCCCAAAAAACAAGTTGTCTTTGGCGACTTAACAACAAAATGGAGATAATGTCTAGTACAGAAAAGACAAAAAACAGCTAAGTAGAAGGGGCCATCCCTGGAACCGACGGTTGGGACGCTGACGAAGAAGCCCTCTGCCTCAGCTGGTAGCTTGCTGTGTCCGGATGTTTAGGTCTGTCTGAAGCTGCGAATTAATCTCAACAACTTCCTTAAGCATAAGGGTAGCCTCCTGGAACTCAGTATCCTTCTGGGCAAACCGACTGTTTGCAAGACTCCTGGCGGTATTTGCTGCCTCCAGCTGTGCCAACAGTTGTGCACGTTCCTCCTGCCAGACACATCGCTCCGTTGCTAACTCGGCGGCTATCTCCTCCCGAGCTCTCTCTGCTGCCTCCTGAGCCCTCTCCTAAGCCCCTTCTGTTTCCCGTGCCACGATCACTGTCTGCACCAACCGCCAACCCTTATCAATCACCAACTCGAGAGTGTTCATGTACTCTCTCAAATCCTCTTCCATCAACACTTCAACAGGTTTCCCTTTCCATGCCAGCTCCTCAGCTGCCTTTGGCTCTACCCTCTATCCGTTACCTCCAGTATCACCCACTACACCATCCACCAAGGAAGGGTAATCCCGTTGAGGGGACAGAATAGCCGATCCCCGTGCCACTTGTTTGAGGGATCTCTGTGCCAAGAAGGCACTGGCATGCCCTACCACGTGAGGTCCAGTCTGATTCGGGGGTGTCAAGATCTCCTCAACCCGCACTTCTTCATTCCTGGGAACTCCATCCCTACTGTCGTCGGACTCGATCAACACAGAGTCCCCACCAGTTGCCTCCGGCTCCAATTGTACCTGACCAGACTCAGTCCTACCTTGCTCGGCAAACTGCTCCATCATCTCCACCATATCTCTGCCCGAAGGAAGACCCTTGCTATCTCCTGTCGCTTATCTGGAAGCATATCCATGAGGGTAACTGCCTCAGGTTCCGTGGGTGTGTCTGTTCTGGAAACTTGAGCAACCATGCCCGTTGATGGAGTCAACTGAACTGGGGTCCTCATTTGGTTAAATGCCGGAATGGCTGTAGAACCTGATGCCAAAGTAACTTGTCTCATCTCGGAGGGCCCCGGACATGGGAATAATAACGGAACTGCTGACACCACTCGCACGTCCTCCTCATCATCGTCCTCACTGCTGCCCTCTTTGGAGGTCGCCTCCCGACCACTATTCGTATCCCCACTTGCTTCTACCTCCGGTCTGCTGCGTTTCCCCGTACTTGCCTTCTGGCCTTCGGGGGTATCTAGGTGACGCCACCGCATAATCAGAGGTTCACCTGGCACCAAGGGTCTCGGCTTGAGCTCGGATGCTAAAATGTTTGCTGGAATCTGACGCTCCGTAGCATCCAAGAACAGGCCAATCACGTAATGAGGCATGTAGAACGTACGGTGCTACAAAGTCATGAATGCGTACATCCGTTCTGCCAATACCGTCGCCCAATCATACATCCTACCCCCCAGAAGATAGTTCATCAAAGCAACCTATTGAAATGAAATGTCGGAGGCACAGTTGGCTCCCGTAAGCCTACTCTTTACCAAATCCATGAGTGCGCGCCAGTGCCCCTTCTGAATGAATGTTTTCTTGATGCCACGGTTATGAGACGCCTTCCGGAGAGACTCCTCTGCGGGTGTGAGGTCATCCCTGCAAACTAGTCTAATATAAAAATCTTTATTCTCCACGGCCATCTTTTGTGGCTTCAAATCCACCCGTACTCCCTTTTCCGGTAGCTCGAAGACTCTGCGAAACTCCACTGCTGTAAATGAGATCGTCACTAAATGTCCCAAGTATGGAATGGTGCTGGTCTTGGAAAAACTATCAAATGCTTCAATCAATGCCCGCAGCGTGCCTTCAAAATCCCGAATGCAAAATATGGGCATTTCAATTACCCACCGTACCTGAGCCCATGACAAGTTATCCTTCACCATACGAGTGTTTGGATCATTATCATTCTCCTACCACCATCTACGGCAATCTAAACCATTCAAACCCTCGAATGCGATATTCTGTGCTGTAATCTCTTCTCTCTGAGATCCTGCAGCTGCCATTTGGGACCTATGGATTTGAAGCTTCTTCCCGGTACCAGTGCCTGCAACCCTTGGTGTATTTCTGCTCATGCTTCTGGAGTCCTCTTCTAATTTCTTCCTCCAACTTCGTTTGCCCGCTGATTGCATATTTATTGCTTTTTTCTCTAATGAAGATTTAACCGTTTCTTGCTCTGCTCAACTGCTGTACGGATTCCTTCTCTCTGGCTCTCTTATGTACCGTACGGATGTGTATGAAATGCTTGCCCAAACTGTTTATGAAATTATAAAATTCTTGCCTCTAATGCCGTACGGAAAGACTTGTATTGCTTCGTTCACTTTTCCTGTTGTCGTAAGAATGCAGCTTCTATCTTGCTGTACAGATTTCCCTATGCCTTCGTCTGTTCACCGTACGGTGATCCTTGGTAGCAATTCCGAAACGTGCACAAGTCCCTAATGCCGTACGGTCATCTTATTCTTCTTATATGCTTGCCGTACGGTATTCTTTGTGCTTCCTTTTTATTTGCCGTACGTTTGTTCTGGTTGTGCCTTCGAACTTTCACTTTGCAAATACCTTCAAACTTTATAGTTCACCGTATGGATGTCTTTGTATTGCCATACGGTTTTTGATGACTGTACGGTCCTCTGCTTTTTCGTACTTTTCTGTACGGCCAGCCTTGCCTTTGCTTCTATTGCCGTACGGTTCGTGCAATCCCCTCACCTGTGCCTGTGTTGCCGTACAAATGACTCTTAATACCTTCTGCTTTTTTGTTTCCACGTTCAATTGGCATGTTCTAATGGCCGTACGGCATACCTTGAACTTATAATGGCCGTACGGTACTTTTTAAAGCTCCCTCCATTTGTCGTACGGTTCATTGTTGCCGTACGGTTCGAACTTTGTTGTTTTGAATTGCTGTACGGCCATACAGTACATCACATCTCCTTCTCTGCCGTACGGTATACTAACTGATCCTTTTTCTCTGCTGTACGGCCATACGGCCATACTTTTCCTTTTTCATTTTTTTTTTTTTCAATTTTTTTGCTTTTTTTTTCAATTTTTCACTTTTTCGATTTTTTGTTTTTTTTTTCAATTTTTCACTTTTTCAATTTATTTTTTCCGTCTTTTCCTCAATTGCCGGGCTGCTGCCTGTGTGTGTCCGGCCTTTGATGATATACTTTAAGTTTTGAACCATTGACAGCCTCCGGAATTTCCTGTCCGTCGAGGGTCCAGAGTTTGACGGACCTGTTTGTTGCGACCTCTTGGACCTTGTAGGGGCCTAACCACTTGACCTTGAACTTGCTGGGCTTAATCTCATTTCGTCCATTATATTTCAAGACTAACTGCCCCAGGGTGAACCTTGCCCGCCAGATGTGTTGGTCGTGCCAGTGTTTCCTTCGTTGTTGGACCACGTCTGTCGCCCATTGTGCCATCAGCCTTCGTTCATCAAGCTTGTTTAGGGCATACAGGCGCTCCCTCAGGCTCTCCATATCACCAAGTTTATTCTCAATAGCAATTCGGAGACTTGGCACCATGAACTCCATAGGTACTACCGCTTCCTGTCCGTACATTAATTGGAAGGTTGTCTGGCCCATCGTCACTTTGTAAGTGGTGCGGTATGCCCATAACACCGATGGCAGTTTCTCCTCCCAATCTTCCTTTTCTACCCCGCACGACTTATAGATGACCGAGACCAGAATCTTGTTGGTCGCCTCCACTTGACCGTTGGCTCTCGGGTAATATGGACTAGACAAGGAGTGAAAAATCTTGAACTCCGTTGTAAGGAGTCTCACCACGTGGTTTACAAAATGGCCTCCTCTGTCACTAGTTATTTGAAGCGGGATTCCGTATCTCGTAATAATTTGTTCATAGATAAACCTGGCTGTACTCACCGCGGTGTTGTTCGGTAGGGCCTATGCTTCGACCCACTTCGTCAAGTACTCCGTAGCTACCACAATATATGTACACCGCCGAGGTCTGCTAACTTTTAAGGGTTCGACAAAATCAAGCCCCCACCGTTCAAATAACTCCTGCGCAGCCGAAGGGTTTAATGGCATAAAATCTCGTTTTAATGGTTTCTCGGCCCGCTGGCACGTATCACAACTTTCGACCCATTCCTTGGTGTCATTGTGTAGCGTCAGCCACCATAGTCCGGCGAGCAGTACTTTTCTTGCCGTTGTGTCTGGCCCCATATGGCCTCCTGCCGGTCCTTCATGAGCCTCCTTCAAGATACCCAGAATCTCCTCCATCACACACCGTCGAAGTACCTGATCTGTCCCCATTTTGTAGAGAAGCCCATTGATAAGTTGGAATGTTTGGCTTCTCAGAACCAATTTGCTTCATTCCCTTGGTGGCATGTCCCGAGGGAACTGGGACATAGATAGGTACTCGCCAATACGAGTGTACCAAGATGGTAAAACCGCAATCCGGAATAGGTGCGCGTCTGGGAAATCATCATTCACCCCTTCGGCTCGGTCTCCCGACTTGATTCATGACGGTTGGTCGGCAATCACGTGGCTCTTCCCTGGCCGTACTATAATATTGAATGTGAATTCTTGCAATAATAACAGCCATCGACTCACCCGTCCTTGAATAATTGGTTTGTTCACCAAGTACATCAGAGCTTGGTGGTCTACATAGAAGGTGAAGGGTGTCGCCAACAAATAGTGTTTGAACTTCTGGACGGCGTAGACCATGCCGAGTGCTTCCCTTTCAGTTCTACTATAGTTCCGTTCCGCTTTTGAGAGTAGTTTACTAGCAAAGTAGACCGGGTGATCCAACCCATGATCCCCAACTTGTGCCAATGTTGCACCTATTGCATAGTTGGGGCTTCAACGTGCACATGAAATTCTCTGTCCCAGTTCGGGTAGGCCAATATTGGTGCCGCCAATAGTCTTGATTTCAATTCCTCAAATGATTCCATCTGCACCGTTCCCCATACGTACGGTTCCCCTTTTCTTGTGAGGTTCTCCAGGGGGTACGATATCTGGGAAAATTTTTTTACAAACCTCCGGTAATATCCAATATGTCCCAAAAAAGATTTTACCATTGTGACATCCTGTGGGGGTTCCATTTCCACAATCACCCGAACTTTGTCCGGGTCTATTTTAAGTCCCGCTTTACACACTGTGCCCGAGTAGTCTACCCTGCGGTACCATGAATCTGCATTTCTTCGGGTTTAGTGCTAGTTGTGCCCTCCGACACCTTTCCATACATTCTCCGAGCACCTTCAGATGCGTCTCCTCCCCACTGTAGATGTACCAGTCATCTAGGAACGCCTTGAAATTACACACGGACATCTTATCGAAGATGTGGAGAATTATTCGTTGGAATGTTGCAGGAGCATTGCAGAGACCGAACGGCATCTGGTTGTAAGCATATACTCCGTCCTCCACCACAAATGTCGTTTTCAGCATATCTTCTTCGGCGATTGATATTTGGTTATAGCCAGAAAATCTGTCCATAAATGAATAGATTTCATGGCCGGCCACTTCCTCAAGAATGGAGTCCATAAACGGTATGGGAAACAGATCCCTAACAGTGACTGTATTGAGACGTCGGAAGTCAACATAGATCCGGATTTGGTTGCCATCCTTTTTAAGAGATATTACGATGGGGGATACCCATTCACTAGTCTGCACCTTGAAGATAATTTTAGCCTCCAGCATTCGTTCAATCTCCTCTTGTACTTTCGCAGCATAGTTTTTATTCATTTTGTACGGCCGTTGCCGTACTGGTACTGCGCCTGGTACCTACGGGATATGGTGAACACATAACTCCGGTGGGACCCCCTTCAAATCCTTATAAGTCCACGCAAATACATCTTTGTACTCGGTGAAGATCTTGAACGCTGCCGTTTTCAGCACTGGGTTCTTGTCGTCCCCTACCAGAATGATTTTCTCATTCGTCTCCGTACCCAGATTCAAAGATTTCACCGTCGGTTCTTCATACTTCATAGCCTCCTTGTAGCTTCTCCTTCGTTATACTCCCTGTACTCTGGAGGATATTGATCTGCCTCTTCTTCTTCGACGCTTAATACGTTACAGGAGGGTGAGAACATCTCATAGTCCTCCTGCTGCCAATGGAACAATCCATTTAATGAATTTGTGTCATCCTCCGAATAGCATCCTCCGAGTTTTAGTATGCCTTCGGCATCCGGATCCATCCCCTCTCTGCCTTCATCTCGTGGGTCATTCTCCCCTTCGGATTCAGATCCCGAGGAAGGGGCAAGTTCCTCGCTCACCAACTGGGTCCAGAGATCAATAGTAAATTTCTTGCCTCCGCTCCCCATCGAGAGTTTATTCCGTTTTAAGTTGTAGTTTGCTTTCGCTGCCACCAGCCATCCTCTTCCGAGTATGGCGTCATACCCTTTCTATTTTAACGGAATGACCACAAAGTCGAGCACAAATGGTTGTGCACCCACGGTGACTTGTTGTGCGATCAACGTGCCGAGGGGTTTAATCCTGTGCTGGTCGGCACCTAGCAGATTAAACGTAGGTAGCCACAGAATGGGCTTTCCTAGCTTTTTCCATGTGTCCTCCGGGAGGACGTTTACCCCGGATCCGCCGTCTACTATAGTATCCGTTAGGATGGTGCCCAAGATGCCCATCTCCACCACGGCTGGATGTCTGCCATTGTTGACGGCGAGCAGCATTGGATTTGTCGCCGAGCTTCCCAGTACGGAAGCGTCCATGTGCTTCGGTTTGGGTTTATCAACCTTTGTACCCAACTGCACTGTCCCCAATTGAGGCATGGTGTGTAGGAGGTCCTCCAGCTTGACAGGTACCTCTAGTTGGAGCATCTGCCGTACAATGTTCCTCTCCGCGTCTGTGCAGTAGGGTTCGGATGATTCGTGCGTCTCTCCCCATTGGGCTTTCATCGCCCTTTCTATTTCCTCCCTTGCTTCTGCCATTCTCTGCTTCTCCGTACGGGGATGGGGGTATTGGGCTTCCTTCGCTTGCCCTCGGGTAAGAGCAAGTATAGCTTCTTTAACCCGTGTGTTGCCTTCGATATCAATCAGATTGGCCCCTACGCCAGACTTCGGACAATCGGTATCTTCATGGTCACCGGGCCCACACCACTGACATAGCTTTTGAGGGGCATCATTATTACTACATTCCCTTGCGAAGTGACCCCACTCGTTGCACGCCCGACATTGAATCATTGGGCGTCCCTTTGCATCGTATTGGACTCTGCTTCGGGTGGAATTATTATTATTCCCTCTTCCGCCTCGTCGGTTTCCTCGATAGCCTCCGGAAGATGCATTATTGTTTGAATCCGATGGCGAGGGCTGCTCCTGTGTATAGAGCACTTGTTGGTTACGCGCCTTCAGATTGTATGGGCATTCCTTCATAGAATGTCTCATGATCTGGCAGATGTCACAGAATGCCTTCTTGGGACCGGCACCCTTCGTGTGGCCGCTCCTTACAATCCGTGCACCACAGTTCATCATCTTTGCTTGTTGTCCCCTTCATTGTCTTAAACTCTTTTAACATCTGTTCCATATCCTTCTAAAGGGCCGTGACTTTCTTCTTTGGCTTCTCGTCGCTGCTACTCTCCTCTTCGGACGTATCGTCTTCGGATGACGACGATCTATTCTTCTTCCTTTTGGCCGTCTTATTTTCGCTTTCCAGGTCCATGGCCTGGTTGTATGCATCATTGTAGGATGTCAGAGGCACAATTTTCATCTTCCGTCGTAGCTTAGGTTTCAGGCCCTCGACAAACCACCTCTTCTTTAGGCCGTCAGCCAGTTGGCTTTCCATCTTTCCGACTAATTCCTTTAGCCAGCGGCCATACGCTCGTACGGTCTCCTCCTTTCCTTGTTTCGTTCCGTAGATTTCGGAGACTATCTCATTGTCGTCTCTCAGAAGCCGGAACTCCTCGAATACTTTCTTGAGTTCGTCCCATTTGGTTATCTTGGTTTTATCCAAATATGAGTACTAGTCAATGGCAACTCCCCTGAGTGTACCGGGGAATTGCTTCATCCATTCGTCCTGGTCAGTCACCCCGTTGGCTGACCAGATGCTTTCACATGTACGACAATGCCGTGCTGGATCCTCCTTTCCATCATCGTGGAATTTTGGCAACTTCTCCTTATGTGCCGCCATGGTTGGTCGGGCTGGTTTTGGTTGTTGTGTGCGCGGTGGATTTTGTGCTCCTGCACCGCCTGTGCTAGAACCGGCGCCCACATTCCCTTGGCCGATTACTAATGGTACTTGTATCTGTGTAGCGGGTGGAACCGTATTGTGTGGAGTCGTTGGCTCCAATGGCGTGTTCACCTGCGCGTCCTGTGTGCCTTCGGCCGTACCGTCCTGTGTGGCTCCGGTCGTACCATCCCGTGTGCCTTCGGTCGTACTGTCACTGGCACCTCTGGCAATGCGCTCACCTTCGTAGTCTTTGTCCTCCGCATGCCACGTGCGGTTCAAATCTTCAAACTGGTCTCGCTCTTCCTGAAGCAAGACTTGCCTAAGTCGCGTTTCTTCAAGTAGTTCTTCTCTACTCCGCACTCTCCGATGCTCCGGTGAGATGAACGGTTCCCAGTCGGCCCCTGCACCTTCTGTACCACTTCCGGGGTTCCCTTCGGCCAACCCTTCGGCAAGCTGGTCTTTGGCGAGTTGCCTCAGCCTACAACGACGTTCACACTGTTGTGCGGAGATCAAAGCCTTCTGTGCGGCTTCCCCTTCGTCATCTACCACTTTTTTATACCGATCTTTATTTAAATTATTGGGCATCAAGATAGACTATACACATTGCTCAATCGAAAAGAACACTTATTTTTATTAATTCATGTTGTTTTACAACATTCTCAATTGTACTACAATTGAATTTTTGTGTTCCCTTTACTGTTTGTCATTTCCTTCCTCTCGATGGCGACGAAGATGCTCTCAGGCGTGGAATGCATGGAGGATCTCCTGGCGGCGTTCCTCTCGATCAATTTCCTCCTGCCGAATGTGTCGTGCTAGTGCTGCTTGTGCCAGTAGTTGTGGAAGTTGGTTCAATAGTCGATTGGCTGCCGGATTAGCCCCAATCGCGTCCCACACTGCGCTTGCAGGGACGTCTTGGTTTGTTGCCTCCCTTTGGACGTAAGTTTCAAGAGCTACTTGGAATAAAATTCGAAATTCCCGTGCCTGATTATCGTCTCCTTTGTACAACTCAGTACAGGCATCATCTGCTTCTGGGTTTATCTCACCAACGGGTAAGCCCATTATGCCTACTCGCCATCCGGGTATGTCTAGGCAACGGCGCCAAATGTTTACCCTCGTGGGGTAATAGACAGATACATAAACATAATCAGATATTCAAGTACGCAACATAGAAGACAATAAGCTATTCCATTCATAATCATAAGAGCTTGTACATTCAATCGTGTCTACAACACAGAACAAGTGTATACATATAGTTTCTGAAGGGACACGACCGAACCGTCATGTCGTAACGGTTTACCCTTTCGGTACTAACTGCCCAGATTAACATAACATGACTTTATTAACAACACCCGTACATAACAATTATGCTGACAACAAGACTCATCAACAAGAACGTGATTGGTACAAAATGGGCATACCGGAACAAGGTAAATGAAGATGGTAAGATTATTCGAAATAAGGCACATTTAGTTTGCAAAGGTTACTCTCAGATTGAAGGTGTGGATTTTAGTGAAACCTTTGCACCGGTTGCAAGGTTAGAAGCAATTAGAATTTTTCTTGCATTTGCTTCTTTCAAAGGCTTCAAAGTTTTTCAAATGGATGTAAAATTTTCTTTCTTAAATGGAGATTTAGTTGAAGATATTTATGTTGAACAACCAGAAGGTCTGATTTCTGATAATGTAGACTATGTATGGAAGCTGAAAAAGGCATTATATGGACTCAAACAAGCTCCTAGAGCTTGGTATGATAGGTTGGATAACTATTTGCAGCAGCAGGGCTTCAAAAAGGGATATGTTGATAGCAACTTGTACTTTAAAGAGGAAGGTAACAGCATTCTTATTGTTGTTGTTTATGTTGATGATCTGATTTTTGGGAGTGATAGTTTCAAGATGTCCAAGACATTTGCTGCATGTATGAAAAATGAGTTCGATATGTCTATGATGGGTGAGTTAACATATTTTCTTGGGCTGCAAATTAATCAGTCTTCTAAGGGTATTTTTATTTCCCAAGCCAAGTATGTCAGAGAGTTGCTTAAAAGATTTAAGATGGAAGATTGCAATCCGGTTAGCACTCTTATGGAAACAGGATGTAAGCTACGTAAGGAGGACGTATCTCCTTCTGTTGATCAGTCTTTCTATAGATCCATGGTAGGAAGTCTGCTGTTTGTGACAGCCACTAGACCGGATATCATGCAGGCTGTGGGATATCTAGCCAGATTTCAGGCTTCTCCAAAACAAACACATGTTTCAGCTATTAAGAGAATTTTTAAATATCTGAAAGGTACAATTGATTTTGGTCTTTGGTTTCCAAAGAGTTCTGATTTTTTTCTTACAGCATATATAGATGCAGATTGGGGAGGCTCAGTGGATGATAAGAAAAGCACTAGTGGGTGTGCTTTCTTATTAGGTGGCTGTTTGGTTTCATGGCTAAGCAAGAAACAGTCTTGCACTTCACTATCGACCGCTGAGGCTGAATACGTTGTAGCAGTGTCTTGTTGCACGTAGGTAATTTGGATGAAGAATACTTTCCATGATTATAAGCTTGAGATTACTGATCCTATTTGTATTTTTTGTGACAACACAAGTGCTATTGACATCTCGAAGAATCCAGTAATGCATTCTCGAACCAAGCACATTCCAATTAAGTATCACTATCTGAAGGAGCAAGTTGCGAATAATGTTGTTAAGCTGAATTATGTTTATTCTCAGGAGCAAATTGCAGATGTGTTTACTAAACCTCTATCCCGAGATTGCTTCGAGTATCTTCGAAGCAAGCTTGGTGTTATTTCACCTCAATGAAAGGTTTGTCTATAGCACTTCATTGCTATATCTTTCGAAGTATTGTTGTGGTTCAGTTTCATAGTCATTGATGACAAAGGGGGAGTTTGCTACAGTTGTTTTCAGTTGGATCGTTTTATGGGGGAGTTGTGCTCAATTTGGTTTCAGATTTACAGTGTTTTCAGATCAGTTCATCTGCTCAAGGGGAGTTCTTTAGTTTTCAGTTATGTTTTCATTGGTTTGCCATCAATGACATAAAGGGGGAGATTGTTAGTTTTATGTCATTGATGTCTGTTGGTTTCAGCATAAAGTATGAGAATGTTCTTAACATGCAGATGGGTGGCGGTTATCGACATGTGTGGAAGAATGTAAGTCTTTCACACGTGTAATTTTCTGAACTCACATGTCCCTGAGTCTGCTTTGTTGCTTTGTCTTTGGCATATCCTCGTTCTGGCATATCTTGTTTTTACCTTGTGTATACGACAAGCAGAGATGTTTTTATTCTATTCCTCTAATGGTGAACCAGACATAGGTAGGTGTCGTGGAAGATGATGACTTTCTCATTCCAAAAGGACACACTGTTTATTAAAAAGGCTACGTGGACTGTAGGCTTTACCGTGTAAGACAAAACATTTTTTTGTATCATTTTTTTGATAACCAAGAATCGTATAATTCTCTGATGCTGTGTAGCCACGATACAAAAAATGTTTTAGGCTATTGAGTGGGGTCTCTGTCATAAACGGCTCCTGGAAGTTTAACGGAGGTGGAGTTGAGTGCTGTCGAGTGTTAGAAATTTTTTATAAAAAACGGTGAACTGAGAATGAAAATAGAGAAGTGCGGGTGTATTGTCGGGTATCTTCTCAGAACAAATACGACACATAGCAGAGCCGTTTTTGGTTGGGAAGGAGATTGGAGTTGAAAATGGAGAGTATAGGTGCATGCGTGACTTACACAAAAAGAAACGAGCAGTAACGGTTGACATACAGGTCTGGCATCTCCTTCGAAAAGTAAGATAGAACAAAATAAAAAGGGTGCAACTGAGACAGTTATGGCTCGATTGTGTGACTGTGCGTGAGAAAGCATTAGCAGTGAGGAGCTGTATAACATCGGCTAAAGAAAAGCAGGAGATACCACAGACGCTGGTGAACAACATTAGGAGGCAGCATTAAAAACACCTATCAAAAGCGGGTAGAAGAAAATGCATGTCCACCTGAAAATAGAGTTCAACGCCTGTGTTATGACCCTTTTTAAATGCTTGTGTTAAGGAAGAGATGCGGTTTTTAGAAGATAAGTGTTTTTGTTTGAAAATGGACTGATATAGGAACGTGAACTGGTCTGCAGAATTTTTTTTGAGTATCGAGTATGTGTGCTGTGGAAAAAACTAAGGAAACGTACAGTGAGGAGCAACAGCGAGTGCGGACTTAAATGAAAACTGTGATAAGTTCGTTTTTGGGACAATGACTATACATTAGAAATCAAGGCAGGATGTAAATTAAAAGGTATCGGGCTGTAGAAAAACAGATAACAGTGCTGAAAAAACTACACCGGGTGTGAGGTTAAGATAGTGGTGACTGGCTGTGCAGTGAGCTGCAACAAGCTCGTCCAGAACAGTCAATGAGGAAGTTTATGTTTAACATATATGAGTTTGTTTCATATTGACGGGTGCTGAAGATGAGTCAAAATTACAGTCTTGTTTCTATGCAGAATATACATGTTAAACAAGGAAGACACCTAATGCGTGAATGAGTGAAGGGCTAGCGGCAGGATATGACTGGTATACAAAACATATTAACTAGTACTCAGCTAAAGGAGTGAGTCATCAGCATTAAGGGAAGTGTGCACAGTGGCGACAGGATCTGAAGCTGCAGCGGAAATCTGATGGTGGTGTTTACAGTGGGTGATTAAATTAGACAAATTTGTGTATAGAAGACACAACCGTGTTGTATTTGAGAGTCTTTATGCTTCAGTAAAGACATAGACAAATCTCTTTGTTGTGTTCAGGAATCTAATATTTATTCAAGTAAGGTTGTAGCCTTACAAGACAGGTTGGAGCCTGTTCTAGAGTTTTTTTTTGACGAGAGTTGTAGCTCTCAGTTGTAACGGGTTGTTGCCCATCAGATTAGTGATGCCGTGGTTTTTCCTGTCTTAGGTTTCCACGAGATAACTTGGGTGTCTTGTCCTTTTATTGTGTGCTCCTTCGAATTCTGCTTTGTAGTTTTGTTTAAGTTTTTAAAATACTGATTCACCCCCTCCCCCTCTCAGCAATTTTCCGTTTTATAGTTTTGAGGGTCTCTGGGAATTTCTGGGACGGATTTACTATTTTTGGTAAGTCTATTTTTAGCAGTGGCTATTTCTGGCAGGGCAGTGCCTATTCCTAGTTGGGCAGTTGGACCTGGTGCTCTGTCAGAAGTTCGTTGATTGCAGTTAGACAGTTTAGTGGCTTATATTTTAAATGTGTTATTAAATTAAATTATTTTGATTTAATTTAATAACTTATGACTTTATAACTTTATGTTATAAAGTTGAGTTATTTTTAAAGCCAATTAAGTGAAAATATTAAAAAGTGTTGTTTCCAAAAAGTCTATATATTCTACTTAAAAAAGTACTTTTGTCATCTTTTATGCAATCATTGTTTTATTGAAGTTCGTGAAGGAGACAAACCTGGCTAGGGTTTCGAGGACTGATTCCTCATCTCGTGATTTGAGCCATTACCTGTGAATGGTGAATTTCGGAGCTGATAATCTGAAGTAATTAATTCTGCTACTGATATTGTATTCCAGTGCTGATGTATACTGGTTATGGTGAATTTATTCTACAGGCAATGTGGTGTGTTCTCATTGGATTCAAAGTTTTGCTAATGTTTTGAGAATTGATTCGAAATTGTGCTGTGATTTCCGATATTGTTTATTGGTATGAAATTATTGGCAAATTATAATTTGACAAGAGATTGAAATTGTTTCCATTGCTGCGTAAAGGGAGTATGGATGGAAATTGAGTGCTGTACGTTCACGAAGTGTTGGGAATTTTCTGTGTTTTGCGTGAGTTGTGAATTCTCACGCCAGCCTGCTATCATTGGATACGGCTTCAACATTGCAGGCCGTTTTGACACTCCGAAGCCCTGCGACTGCTGTTGAGCCCTCCTCTCTCACGTACAGGCAGTTTGAGACCTCAGCCAGTTGCGTGAGGATTAATTAGACACAGCAGCTTCCTCTCCAAACTCACGGCTTGTGCTAGAGAGCAGTTAGATGCCGCAGGGGACTGGAAATTAAGCCAGGACCAGTCACGCATTAATGCAGCAGACTCGTGATTGATCACAGGGGAAACGTCAAGCATTTTTGGGCTATGGCATGTTATATTTTGGTGAATGTTGCATAACCAAGGGTGGCGGAAATACCAGGTGCTCTAATTTATTTACTGAATAAATGTTTTGATATATTATTGTGATGAGAATAAAGCTGATGAATATTATCACATAAATTCAATTTGTCTGGTTTGGAATATTTGAAAGTGGTGATAATTTTGTATCCTTTTTTAAAGTTATTATATTTTGCGTAAGATTTTTGCAAATCATTTCAAATTTAGTAGATTGAATCAGAAGGAGCCAGACAGGCTCTTCACATTTTGTGGAGGGCAGACTGAAATGTCCCCTTTCTAAGCATCAACATGATTTGCATGGTTAGCCTATTAAGCATGGTTCCCGTAGGCTAATTTAGTGGTTAGGGAATCCATCTAGAGATTGGATGTCTTTGTAGGGAGTTTGTTAGGGCACTCGGATGTGTTTAATCCATACTATTTTTAGTATGTCATAAGAGGTTGTCGACATGGTCAGTTGGGAGACTTTCTATTTTTGGAAGGTCAGTTGAATGCTAGAATTGATATTCAATTGCAGTTATATCAGTGCAAAAGAATTAATATTAAAATAACAATATTGTTAAAGTTAAATATAATGTTTAACTTTAGTGTTATTTTAGAATATTAATAGGGACTTTATGGTGGATACCTAAGTGAGGAATATAAAGTGACTCTTTAAAATTTCACTTAAATAATAAAGTTGGATGCCTAAGTTGGAGAAATATGTTAAATAAATAATAAAGTGAAATATTAAAAGATTGAAGCTAAAGTATATTTTCATTTTTGGCGGGATTTTTTCAAAAGATGAAATTACTAGAGCTTGAATGCTCATTCGTTCATGGGAAAATCATTTGAGGAGTTTGGCTTTGGATCTTATCAAGGGTTTGAACCAGCAGCTTGTGGAGATGAAAACCTTCGTGGGATTGAGTACCTACAGGAGTGAAAGATATCTCTAGGGTATTTATGAGGTGATTTCATTTCAGGGATTGCAGGAGAGTTTGATTCATTCAATTTGGTGAATATTTGACAAAGTGTTCAAGTGAAATTTTGAGAGCAGATTGGAAGATTATTGTTGTAGATTTGAGGCATTTGAAGACACCATTTTTGGACCGTACTATCTACCTTACCAACCGTAACATTTCAGCTGCAGGGTATACCATTTCAAGGGTATGGCATGGGAGTTTTGGGCCTTGATCAGAGATTTTCTTGAGAAGGGAAGTTGAGAGATCAAAGATAATTAAATTACAGGTTCTCAGTCCTCAAACCTGTCTGTACTATCATTATTTACTGTTATAGTCTGATTGGCTAAGGCACGTGAACTGGGTATATTCATTGTTTAGAGTTATTGCAAATAAATTTCTGAGTATTGGTGAGTAATTATTTGTTAATGTTTAGAAGTTGATTTCTCTTAAATTCCCTGCATTTCTTTTCAATATATGCAAAATTTTAAAAAATCAAATATTGAAAAAAACCAAAAAAAAGAAAAAATCCGGAAACCAAAAAATACAAGGCAAAAAGGGGTGGGATATTTCATTGGATGAATGATATTTTATTGACTTTACCCAAATGCTTCTTATAAAGTAACTTTATGTTATTACTTAAGCGACTTAAAAGTATTCATGTTATGCCCCCTAATGCTATGCCTAGTGAAGTGGCCCAACTTAAATTGTATTTGAAAAAGAATGTTATGACCCGATATGGTGATGCCAAGGCAAGGTGAAGACTTAAATGATTTGAAAGTTCATTTGATGCGATCAGAAGGGGACGCCAAGGTGAGGAAATATTATATTGTTTTAAAAGATGAAAGATGAGGGAATAGTATTCAAATTCAAATTAGTTGCCCTAATTATCCCTCCACTCGATAAATTAAGGAGTTGAGTCTCATTTTCATTATTCAGAATTGACAACATAAGGAGGTGCTGCTGGAATGAGCTCTGAGAGTTCTCCTCTGTCAGGTTGAGGACGAAAACCCTCTACAGTGTTGCTGGTTTCAGTGGTGAAACATCCACCCTAGTTGGTTGGTGTGTTTCGATTCAGTTTTAAGTGATTTTTGGCTTACAAGTGATGATTTGGGTTCGGAAACAATGAAAGTTTTTGAGGTTTTCTGATGTGGGTATTGAGTTTTTGGCATGGTGTGATCTTTTTTAGGGTGCTGTTTGAGTTTAGAGGTTTTTGGAAGCTTTTTCAGTGTGCTGGTCTTCTTTTTCAAAGATACTGGAAACCATAGTTCTGTTCATAACTTGGTGGGTGAGAGAGATAACGTTTTGGGTTCTTGTTCATTGTTTTCCTCATAGTTGGCTGCCTCATTTCTGGGTATTATATGCTCTTTTTGGTGCAGAACTGAATAATTATCGCAAATCACCCTCCTAGGCAAAATCACCAATCTTGTCTTAGAACGTGGGATTTGATTGTGGGAATTACTGAGCATTGTGGTCTGCAAATTCTTCCTAAAAGGTGACATTTAGGTCCTCTAAGCATGCCCATGGGAACCCAGTAAAATCGGTGGTTAATTGTAATGTCTACTTGCACATTGGTGAATTGCTTGCTGTTGCAGACTTACTGAGGTACATTTCTGAGTACTCATAACCTTGGTTCTTGTGTTAATAATTCACGATAAGTTGGAAACTTCATGGCAGACCTGTAGCTACTTGTGTGAGCATTTTGAAGGTGTATTGGACCCAGTGTGACCAATTACCTCTTTAAAGGTTTTATATGGTTAGTCTTTCTTGTCAAGTGTTTACTTGTTGTAATACAAAGTTGAAAGACAAAGAATTTTGATTTTATGAACAGCAGTACCTGTAGCTCTTATGTTTCAGTTTTGATAATGTTTGAGTTGCTTTCTATGTATGTATGTTTTCTTTGAATGCTTGGGAAACTGTCAAATTGGATTATTACTTGCAATTCCTTTGTATTGGTAAACCATTGCATGCTAGACTTTACATCAGCAAGACAAAAAAATGCAAAAACTCGGGTGAGCATTTCATCCTTATCAAGGATACATAGCTATCAAAAAGGGAAAGAGAGAGGGAGGGAGGGAGGGAGTATCCTTGTCTAAAGATATCTACCTCCACAAATAAAGGAGATATTTAAACAAGGATGCAAAAAATTCTCAAGAGGAGAGATTTTCAAGCAAGGTTGCACACCTCCCAAGAGAAAGGAGGGGGGATCCTCAAGCAAGGATGCATGCCTCAAAACAGTCCATGCTCCCTAGTGTATAGCTGAGGAGAATCGCGCTATAAACTATTATGTTGCTACCATATAAAACTAATGGTTGCATGTGAAATTGCACCACAATGAATGATATTGAGCCTCCATATAGAGATACAAATGTCACATAGCGAGGAGCAACATAATATTTCCTACATGACAACTGCAAAAAAGAAAACCTTGTTCCTCTAGTTAAGCCCAAATGTGAATTCTGTGTAAATCCATCATGAATCTGGCTAGGAAGAAATCCTTAAACTCTGAATGTAAATACCACTAGGTTTTTCGTTCTAGAATTTGAAATTGAACCTTTACTCCAATTTTTGCAATAAAAGACATAAAATGTCCAAGATACGCAAATGAGCCCTTCATTTCTCTTCTATAACATAGGAACTTTTGAGAAGTTTTACTTTTAAATTCACCTTTAATAAAATAATCACATTTTGCCCCATAAAGTGACTTTATTTTATTTTCATTTTATAACTTAGTCACATTGTAAAATTAATTCAATAAAGTCAGCCAAAACAACTTAAGGTAACTTAATTTAATTTATTAAAAATATTCCCTTATTTAATTTTGAAATCAACCTATAGGAATAGAATAGGCTATTGACATTTTTTTAAATGTCTATGAAAATTAAGGGGACATTACACATTAGGCCTGAGAATGGTACATTACAGTCCTCCCCTAGAATTGCTTGCCCTCAAGCAATGAATCGTCGGTATGATTCCATGATCCCAGAACAATCTAAAAGGGTTGTAAACTCTTCTGTTAGATATACTATACTTCAATACAGATTAGGCCTGAGAATGGTAATTACAGTCCTCCCCTAGAATTGCTTGCCCTCAAGCAATGCAGTCTTATTCAACTTATCTACTTTGGATCATCAATATGATTCCAGGATCCCAAAACAATCTAAAAGGTTTGTAAACTCTTCTGTTAGATATACTATACTGCAACACACCTGCAAATTGTACCTCCTTAATCTTTCATGCAAAACGAGTAACAAATCTCTGCAAGAATTCAATGAGATCTAAGTTGCCACAGCTTAAAATAGATTTGATCACTTGGTAATATGGGTCGAGTAAATTATGCACCTACTGTTCTCATGAAACTAGTTAGTGTGTAAGTTCTTCCAAAATCTATTAATTAGTTATTGATCACATTATGGTGATCAAATACAGGAAGATGGATTGCTTCACACTACTTGTGGAACCCCAAATTATGTTGCACCTGAGGTATCATTATATTTTATAAATTTATAGTATGCATTCAATCTCAAATTGGTCCTGTGAATTTTTATGTGTTTTGTAGCATGGCTTTAATATAGCACTAAATTAGAAAACTTACCTCTTTGCCTGCCTTTATTTTTCTTAATGCAGGTCATCAATGATAAAGGTTATGACGGTGCAACTGCAGACTTGTGGTCATGTGGTGTTATTCTCTTTGTTTTGATGGCTGGTTACCTTCCTTTCGATGAACCCAATCTTATGACACTATATAAAAAAGTTAGAACACCAGACCATCTTGATATTGCACTTATTTGCAGTTTTTGCAGTTATTTTATCTTCTTTAGATTACTAACCACAACAAAGCTCAAATGACATATGATGAAAATATATTGTAGATTTGTAAAGCAGAATTTAGATATCCTCTATGGTTTTCATCAAGTGCAAAGAAATTGATTTCAAGAATTTTGGATCCAAATCCCAAGATGGTAAGCAAAAACAATTTACATTGTACTCTTATGTGCCATAGATATATTCAGCTTGTAGTATCTTTAATCATTGTTGCTTGTCCTCCCTAGAACAAGATATAAATATACTGATATACATATATATTTCTCATGCTGGCAGCGAATTACACTATCAGAAATCCTAAAGAATGAATGGTTCAAGAAAGGTTATAAACCACCCAAATTCCAAGAAGATGAGGATATAGGCTTGGGTGATATCAATGTCGTTTTTGGTGATTCAGAGGTAAGATGTTGCTAGCTATATGTCTTGGGTGATTTATTTTTTCTTAACTCAAAAACAAATTTGAGAAACATCATTTTGTCTGACATTTAATATTGGTTATACAGGAGCATCTTGTCACAGAGATAAAAGAGACAAAGCCTGTATTTATGAATGCATTTGAACTTATTTCCACGTCACAGGTTCTAAATCTTGGTAATTTGTTTGAACAGCACATGGTAAGTATCAAGAAAGCTTGTTTATAGCTAGGTTCTAAAAAACTCCTTTTTAGAGCCTCTTTTGTAATGGAATCTGGAAAAGCATCTTATTCCGTATTTCATCTCCCAAATAACATTTTTTAAAAGCAATCTCCAAAGAAGACATACCTTGTTTCACAAGTAGTATAGGTGAACTATTATATTTGCTTTTATAGTATCTAATGCGTAAGGCTGACTGGGAAATTGTTGTTAATATTTTTTATTATCTTTAAAACCAGTGGTCCTGAAGACCATTTTTTAAAAACTTTGTAACGTGTTCAACAAGAAAGTCAGAATTCTAGGTCTTATAGTTCAATTCTTAAATTTTAAAATGTCTGCAAAACTGACAAATTGCTATGACTAGCATGGGCACCTTTTAGTTGTTAGCAATTTAAGATTGTCATTAGTGTAAATTCACAAACACCATGCATCAGTAAAAGGCTTAGTTGCCGGATTCGCCTGTACAGGCCCGGATCCGGGTCCGGATTCGCGTCAGATCCGGGACGGATCCGGGCAGGGTTGACACAAAACGTGGTTGACTGTTTATTTCTGAGCTGGGACGACATTCTTTCCCCCATTTGGTGCATCGTGTTGAACATTACTCCACTTTCATGAATCCCGTGAGGCTGAGAATGACACAAAACGTGGTTGACTGTTTGTGTATCTGTTCGTGAATGAATCCCGTGAGGCAGCGAGCGACTATGGCAGGGATTCGCAAGTGAAATCCTGCAAAAAACATGGCTTCCGTTCGATGGCTTTTGTTGAATTAAAAAAACATGGCTTCTGTTCGATCCTATTACCGTATTATATTTTGGAATTTGTTGTATTATGTTTTGAAATGTTTTTAGTATTATTTATTTGTATTATGTTATTAACTTATTTGTATTATGTTTGAGTTTATATTATGTTTTATTTATTTATAATAAAATATTATATTATTTATTTATTTATATATGTTAGTTATTATTTTATTATTAATATACACAAATAAAATTATATATTGTTTTGTATAAAATATATTAAATAGATAATATGTATTATACTATTTTTTATATTTTTATAATATTATTTTAAAAAAGATATAGAAATATATATAAGAATAATAAATATAAATATTAATCGCCTGTAATGGATATATAATGCATATATATATACTCACGAATCCACGAACTAGATTCTTGAACGCGAATCCGTCCCTGAATCCGAATCGGCAACTAAGGTAAAAGGTCACCGGTCACTCACGTTACTTAGAAGACACCGGTAGACAAGAAAAAGAGTGTATGCACCGGTAGTTAAAGAAAAGGGAATACACCGATAGACTGATCTAAGTATATAGTACCGGTCTTAGAGTGCATACAAAGTTGAACCGGGAATAAAGGTTACACCGGTCTAAACTGCCTAAAGATCCGCACCGGATTCTGCGGAGCAGTTTGAGTTAAAACTGGATTATACGGGACATCCACCGCTCAGAAGCGAAGTTAGCTTTTTAACTGAAGTTAGCTTTATTTCGAAGGATGTTTTGCAAGCTAAACTCCAGATCATAACGCATATCTTTCTGTTTGTCGCATGATCTATTGTTGAGTTTCCAGCCTGGTGGTTCTATGAGTTAAGGGTTTCATTACGGTGAACTCTTATATAAATACAGGTCATAGGACGCAAGAATAAGGTTGTTGAAGGTTGTTAAGAATTGTTGAGGAGTCAGAGAAGTGAAGAGACATCTGTGTAGAAATCACAGTCACCAGAGGTGAAAGGCATAGAGGCAAAAAAGATTCAACAGCCAGGCAAACCAAGAGAGATCAACAGGTATGATCTAATTAGACAATCAGTGTCACATAAGATCATTGTTTTTATAAGGCGTGAAAGAAAATTGAAATCCCTCTATCAGGGTGGACCTAATCGGTTCGTTGTAAAATCCCCTAACAGGTTAACATCTTTGTTGATGTTCAAAGTCTCGTAACCAGGCAGCTCTTAACAGGGTTAAGATCTTAACCGATCTTTTTTAAAATCCTTTAACCGGGTAGCACCTTAACTAGTGCTTTGTAAGCTCCTAACAGGGCGCCTTCATTCTGCAATAGTGAAGTTGTGAGCTCTGTCTCACCGTGGTTTTTTCCTTCTAACCGAGGGTTTCCACGTATAAATCTTGTGTTGATTTGTGTACTTTTACAGTTATGAATGTTTGTTTTTCCTTTGCTTAGATCACAAGAAGTACAGAACAAGATTGGAATTATAGTAGAAAATAGTTCTTACTGATTCACCCCCCCCCTCTCAGTAACCGGTCAGCAATAATAATTGGTATTAGAGCTTGGATCTCTATTATATAAAGCTTAACTGCTTGAGAAAAAGATCATGGAGGGATACCAGTATCAAAAAAAGCTAGAGGAAGCTAATGACATTATAGCCTCTCTAGAGAGAAGACTGAGAAGATCTCTAGCCAAGAGAAAGGAACTGGCTATACAGTTGAATGAGAGCAACGAAACCATTGATGAACTCTCTACGTAGAGTGGATCTGATGAAGCCGAGGAGGAAGTATCTGAACTCATGGAAAAGAATCAGATTCTGACAGATCAGATCTCCAATCTTAAGCGGGAACAAGAGGACAATGCCCTGAGGATGACTGAGCTGATTGAGAAAAAGAGAAAAGCTAAAGATGAAAGGAACACAATAGTCAAGTCTTTTACCGCCTCTGAGAAAGCAAGGGACCGGGCTATGGAAGTTGTAGGGGCGAATGAACTTATCATTCTACAACTTCAAGAGGACATGTAGATTGTCAACTAAGAAAACGTCAACATGCAGAAGGGCTGGCATGACAGAGATGAGGCATGCAAAATACTGGCATTGGAGTTATATGAACTAAAGGAGCAGATGAAAGAGCTTGAAGAAAGAAATGAAACCTTGAGAAGATACAATGAGAGCTCGATCAAGCTTGATGAGCAACTTAAAGCTCAAAGAAAGCATAAAGATCAAATCGGTCTTGGATTCATTGATGAAGTCACCAAGGAGAATGGTGAATCTTTTGGAACCAAGACAAGCAAGAAAGAAAAGAAGAAGCCGCTGGCACAAAAAAGTAAGAAGACCTTTAACACATCTTGCAATCATTGTGGGAAATCGGGTCATAAAACAAATGATTGTAGAAATGCACCGGTAAGGCCCAACAACAGTTACTGCAAGAACTGTTGCAAATATGGCCACAAGACCAATGAATGCTGGTATAGCTCCACATTGGTGTCTAGTGGAAGCAAGGGAAGCTTCAAGGGCTACTATTATGCATGCAACAAGTTTGGACACAAGGTTGAAGAATGCAGATCGAAGACAATGGCATTTAGATCCCCAAGACCAGTATTCACCAAAAAAAAAAAGAACCGGAGCACAACCAATTGTACAAACTATGGAATGCACAGTCACAATGACTCTTAGAGCAAATCATCCCGAACAAGAAGGGTGAACCCATGGAAGGCAACCAGGATAGTCTGCTTTCACTGCAACAATGTTGGACACTTAGCTAAAAATTGCAGGAACCGGTCATCCTATAAGAAAAAAAACCTAGCCAAACCGGTAGAGAAGATCAACAAGGAAGAGAAGACTGAGAAAACAGTAAGACAAATTTGGTTCATAAAAGAATCAAAAGGCTCTGCTGAGGAGAAGACAGATGAAAGATCATCATCTGCAGATGGTGATATCTCTTCAGCAAACTGAGCCGTTAAGGCCTAGAGGGAACCAGTAGACCAACTATTGTTCTCGGTAAGACTAGTGAGAATCGGACTCACTTAGTCTACAAGAACAACCGGATAGGTAAGAAGTGATCAATCGGGGTTCGCCAAATCGAAAAAAAGAAGCTGGATCACCGGTTGGCAAAAATGGAAAGAAAGGTTAGGTAAGGCATTTATTACTGTAGTCATTTAACAAATAGTTACCGTTTGGTAATTACTATTATGACCTAACCCTATAAAAGGAGGAAGAATTACTCATCATTTTTACTTTGCTTTCATTGAGATTAACGAACTTTTATCAGTAATATTCTTGCGCTTTGATCATCATGAGCTATAATCTGTTAGACTGATCAAAGCTTCTGTCTGTTAATCAATTGTTTGCAATGGCATCATCATCCTCTACCGTAAAGTTGATCAAGGGAGATCAGGCGAACAGGCTAGCATACAACATATTGCCAACTCAGAACAGAGAGAACGACATGGTTGGTGTGCTCTCGTATGTACCAGAAGGAGTCTTCTTAATCGAAGACGTCACGGCGTTCATTCACGCCAAACAGGAAGAATTGGGTGAAACATAAATTCAAGGAGAGTACCTGTCACTGTGTGAAAAAGGGAGACTTCCTGATAAGTATGCCAAGCTAATATCATCTGGACTTATCAACGGAGTATGCTACCCGATCGTCTTCCAGGAAGATCTAATTCGACTAGTTCTTAGTCGTCTTCATGAACTAGGTTTCTGGCTCACAAAAGGTGCATGCAATCCGATCACCAAGGACGATCTGCATAGAGTGACCGGATACAGCAACCGAGAGGAGGCACTAACCCTAAGGACCATTGCCAATATCGTCGTCAATAAATTAACTAAGTCAAGGCCTGATGGTCGACTTATGACCGTGAACGACATTGAGGATAATGGAGTGCGGTTTGCGTCTGCTGTACTTGGCTACAAGGTTTATTAGTCAAGCAATTTAAACAGCATACCAAGTGGAGCAATTCATGCCGCACATCGGATAATGCACGATAAGCCCAATACGACATCTGTGCAATGCTCCAAAGCCAAATATATGAAAATATGAAGAAGCTCGGAGTCGTGAAGAAGAAATCAATGAAGTATGAGACCCTTCTGGTATGTCTCTACTTCTACTACAACTTCTTCCCGGGAATCGGAAAGGTTGTATGGAAGATCAATAGACCGGTTATGCATCAAATAAGTGAGATGGCCAATAAACTAGGAAACCAATTAGGAAGTGTGATGACTGAACATTTTGAGGCATTTCAATTAAAAATGCATGCAAGGGAGAGGGTGCCGTCAACTATTGTTGACCTGTACAAGGATGATGTATGTTTTTTGGTTACCACCGATAACTGCATCATTCAAGCAGTGGAACCAAGAGAAGTATATGCTCCTGAGCTAGGGTATGAGATCACTACCAAGATTGCTAAGGCATATGCTGATGCCCTAAATGATGCAAATTTGGATCTCTCTACAAATTGGTTCGGTACATTCACCAAGATTCAAGAGAATCTTAAAAGGACACCGATCAAAAATGTCTACACCAAGAGGGCCCACACACCAAAGAGGAAACCGGCGACAGAGCAGCCCAAGGCTCGGAGGAAGAAAGTAGAACCGGTACCCAATACTCAAGAGGAAGATCGAGAAGAGACAGAGACCGAGGAAACAGTTCCTCTGATAAGAAGAAGAAAGCCCACAATTGATGAATTTGTGGCAGGACTAAAAGAATCTGGTGGTTTAGGTTCTATTAGAGGAAGATATCAACTAGCCAATGATGAAGACAGAAGAAAAATTGAAGAAGCTTTAGTGTTTTGCCTTTAAAAATTCAATCTACATCCTAGTGGACTTCACACAACTTTACCTGAAGATCTTCTACGAATTATTGAAGATCGGTGGAAGGCTTCAGAGGATAGAGAGGAGCTGAGGATACGAGCTCTTCTAGAGGTCCAAAACCACCTCACTCTAGAAGAAGCCACAGAACAAGTCGAACTTCATCAGCAAACCTTCTCAACAAAAAGAAGGATAGGTCTCATTCTTATTGGAGAAGTTGAGAAAGTGCATAATGAAGTAGTGATGTGTACCAAACTCCTTCAGACCCAGCAGCAAGTAGAACAAGAAGCAGCTCAAAGAGAAACAGTTCCACCGGTCCCGGACCCCGATAAAGGGAAAAGAGTGCTTGGAGCTGAAGCACCAGTAATAGTGGACATCGCTGATGACAAAAGCAACGATCCTGCACGACTTGCTGTTCTCATCTCTCCGAGAAAAGGTAACACTAAACCTATGACAGTCAATGATATAGTTGATGAAGTAATGGACTTTGGAATAGTAGACAATGCTGCCAAGTGGTATAGTGTGTTAGAAGAAGAGGATAAAGAGGTAGTCATTATAGCAATAGTGGAAACATTTCTAGACTATCATAGAACTCCAAGGGACTACAGGTCAAAGTTTCCACCGGAATTGAATTCTAGGCTTCGAGCCAAATGGAGAGCCGATCTAGGAATAAATACAAGAATAAGTAGAGAAACCTTGTCTCAAGTTAGACCAGGCCTAAGTGAAGACCGCATAAAGCTTCTATTAGAAGAGGCATCAATGAATTTGCAACCCGGACTCAGAGTTGCCAAAATAATTAATGGACTTGATAAAGAGGTCTACGAAGAGACCCTGGATTTTTGGAAAAAGTATGATTTCAGTGCATTGGAAAAACTAGGTCCTCAGGATGAAATTGAACAAATGCAAGCACCACCAGTCAGATTCACACCTGGTGAAGAATCTTCTACTGGAAAGGAAAAAGTTCAAACAAAAGAGTTCACAGCTAGTGAACAAATAAATGTTGAACAAGAAGTAGAAATTGAAGTACCAATGGGTGAACTTCATACAGCTGCAGAGCAACCGAATGCACTACATCAACATGAACAGAATATAGAGGTTGAAGAGCAACCGGAAAATGATGCTCAGACTGAAGAAGAACCACATGCAGAGCAAGTTCTACAGGAAGAAGAAAACATAGCTCATCAAGAAGCTGAAGAGAATAAGGGACTAGAAGAAGAAATTCCAGTCCACACTGAGCAAGTTCAATCGAAGAAAGAGCAAAGGCAATAGGAACAAGCCAACATATCGAGCTCCTCATCTAAGAGAAAGTTGTCATTTGCCGAGAAGGAAACTAAGAGTAATGTCACCGATACAGTGGTAGACATCAGCAAGATGTCAACAAGGCAACTAAAAGAGCTGACTAAAAGGAAACAGGACATGGTCTTGATCCTGACCACTGTAAAGAACATTCTGTGCAACTTCGTTCTTGACGCTGACATAGATGAAGATGAACCGGTCATCGATCAGCTAGAAGTTCTAGCACAGACAATCGGTGAGGATCTCACTGATCCAGAAATAGTGGCAATTGACCACAAAGTGGAGATTCTTCACAAACAGGTTGAAGAAATCAAGGTTAATGTGACTACCAACCTAAGAGTGTTGCAACAGCAGCTACAAGTAGCAAGAAGTTTGATGTCCAGAACTTCAAATTTTGATATATTCTTGCAAGATCTATCAAAGAAATCAACAAAGGCCTCAGAGGAGATTAGAGCCTTGTCCTCTCAATTTGACATAACGAATAAATCTGTAACACATTTTAGCAGAGAAATGACAATTCTGGCTCTTGTCAAAAGGAAGATTGCAGAAGAGGAAAACAAGAGAATTCAAGACATTGTTGGATTTCAGCTGTTTTTAGCCCCAACATTTGACTCCATGCAGCACACTGCAACAACAATAGAAGCTCTGATAAATGAACTGGATTACAAGACTGTGGAAGATATGGAGAACATCATTGTTTATCTTAAGGCAGCCCAAAAGAACATAGAATTTATAACCGGATAATGGGCACCATTCCTTCAATCTGCCAAAACAATATACAAAGACATCTTCACAAAACTTCAAATATGAAGAGATGTAACACCCTTTGTCTTTTGGAGGCAAAAAGGGAAAGAAGAGTAGAACAGGAAATAGAGAAAAGAAGAGTATGTGCAGGAGGGAAGAAGAGCAGGAAACAGAGTGGATAAGAAGAAGAGCGACAGAAGAACAACCACCGGAGCACCCAGACAGGGGAAGTGTTCTACAGACAAGAATTGTCACAAGTAAGTGAGTATGGTTTTGTGTATAGTTTTGCCACCAATGAAGAAGGGGAACATTTTTAGCAATTTAAGATTGTCATTAGTGTAAATTCACAAACACCCTGCATTGGTAAAAGGTCACTGGTCACTCACGTTACTGAGAAGACACCGATAGACAAGAAACAGAGTGTATGCACCGGTAGTTAAAGAAAAGGGAATACATTGGTAGAACAATCTAGGTATATAGTACCGGTCTCAGAGTGCATACAAAGTTGATCGGGAATAAAGGTTACACTGGTCTAAACTGCCTAAAGATCCGCACCAGATTCTGCGGAGCAATTTGAGTTAAAACCGGATTATACGGGACATCCACTGCTCAGAAGTGGAGTTAGCTTTCTAACTAAAGTTAGCTTTATTTCTAAGGATGTTTTGCAAGGTAAACTCCAGATCATAACACATACCTTTCTGTTTGTTGCATGATCTATCACTGAGTTTACAGCCTGGCGGTTCTATGAGTTAAGGGTTTCATTATGGTGAACTCTTATATAAATACAGGTCATAGGACGCAAGAATAAGGTTGTTGAAGGTTGTTAAGAATTGTTGAGGAGTTAGAGCCGTGAAGAGACATCTGCGTAGAAATCACAGTCACCAGAGGTGAAAGGCATAGAGGCAAAAAAGATTCAACAGCCAGGCAAACCGAGAGAGATCAACAGGTATGATCTAATCAGACAATTAGTGTCACATAAGATCATTGCTTTTATAAGATGTGAAAGCAAATTGAAATCCCTCTATCAGGGTGGACCTAATCGGTTCGTTGTAAAATCCCCTAACATGGTAACATCTTTGTTGATGTTCAAAGTCCTATAACTAGGTAGCTCTTAATAGGGTTCAGATCTTAACCAATCTTTTGTAAAATCCCTTAACTGGGTAGCACCTTAACCAAAGCTTTGTAAGCTCCTAACAGGGCACCTTCATTCTGCAGTAGTGAAGTTGTGAGCTCTGTCTCACCGTGGTTTTTTCCTTCTAACCGAGGGTTTCCATGTATAAATCTTGTGTTGATCTGTGTACTTCTTTTACAGTTATGAATGTTCGTTTTTCCTTTGCTTAGATCACAGGAAGTACAAAACAAGATTTGAATTACAGTATAAAATAGTTCTTACTGATTCACCCCCCCCCCCGCCCCCCCCCTCTCAGTAACCAGTTAGCAGTAACATTAGTACCATGGTCAGCCTATACAGTGTATATAAAGGACATTTTGGCATTACCTACTACACAACTAAAAATCAATTGTAGTTTGTACTTGTGGCCATAGATACTTTACATAGCCTACTACCTAGCCATGGAATCCAAAGGTGCTATTGCTAGTAAATGGTAAGCCCTCTTGATTCCTGTCATTGTGATTTTTCTATGTTAATGTCATGTCCCCTTTTCAGAAATGGTGCCATGGAAAAGTCCTCAAGCCTATCTCCATTTCCCTCTGTTAAAGGGCAAAGAAATGGAAATAATTTTTGATATTATTTTAAGTTGGGCTCACTAATATTTAATTTAAGGGGAAGCTTAAATAATATTATTATTAAAATTTAAAAAAAATTCAATACTAATAAAATATAAAGTATTTTTAAAACTGAAATAAAATAAAACAAAAAGTATTTACTGACAATTAAAGAAATTAGCCCCAAGTGTTTGCAGCCTAGTTCTAGTTGTGCAATATGCAGCCCTGTTTGTGCTTTTTTTTAAAATGTGCTTTTTGAATTTTTTTGGCAATATAATCAACGACAATAATAGTGCAGATGAAAAGATAATATTGCAGCACTTTTAACAACTCAGAAAATGAATAATATTCAGAAAATAACATGGCTAAAAATCCCAGAATTATTTTCCGATCACAAATATGCATTACATATCTAAAACCAACATACCCATCTTTTGATAGGTGAAAAAATGGTCTACAATGTCAAGGAAACCAGCAAAATATTGTACTCAAAAACCCTAGGCATCCACCATGAAGTCATCCAAATGTGATAGCGTTAACTAAACCCCAATTGACCAGCCTATGTAAGTCCCACACCTATCCTAGACCAAGTACAACCAGCCCTAGGTGGTACTGTCAGCAATAGAGTCTATGACCAACTCTAGAAATTGTACAACAAAGCTAGGAGATGTGTGCAACAGTGATAACCTCCGAATATCAGACCTCCTTGACCAAATGTGTGGTGGAATGTGATGCTAATGCTATCATTGTTGTTGTCATTGATGTCAACATATTCTATGCTTAGATGTGGATTGGATACTTGGGTTATTTGGTAGAGTGTCCGGATGATGTGCCGTAAAGATTTATCTTTAGTAGTATCAGTGCTAGTCCCATTTATCTTGCAACATAATGTGGTTCATTTGTTTGGGTCTGGTCATATCTAGAATGTGGTCATTGTGCTTTGGTTTAAGTATTTCCATTGTAACATATAGATCCTATCTCTTGGTTCTGAAGATCTTGATGATGGTGTAGTGTGCTGCTATGAGAAAGGTATGTTGTATTGAGTGAGGTGGTCCATGTTTCATTCCTTACCAGAGTGGGAATGCTTTGATGTGACCTATTTCAAATTGCCATTAGACTGACCTAGTTGTTGGCATGGCATAATATAAGAGAACGATGATTCTATTTGTTGTGATAAGCTTGTATGCAAGTAATACATGAAGTGATTGCAAATCTAACAAGGAAAGATCTGTGTATTGATGTATATGGGAGTTGGTGCAACCGGTAGCAGACTGTTATATCATTTCTGTGTTGTTGATTGTTGGTGACAATGATTCCAGTGGTGGATTCATTTTTCATTTGTTATGTTCTAGCAGTGAGCCTATTTGTATTGGCAGTGAGCCTTCCTATTTTTGAGTAGTTAGCCCAACTGGCCGTGAGCCTTACCTGCAATGAGCAAACTGATAGTGAGCCCTTGTAAAAATCACCTTAATTGGTGTTCTCTTCATGAGAATTAGTTTCTTTGTAAGCAAACGTGTCCCACTTGGTGGTGAATGCAGTCTTCAACCTGTCTTCTTCTACCATCACCTAGTTATATCCAGAATAATTGTCTAGAAATGACATCATCTGAGATCCATTCACAACTTGTTACGCTGAAGGCGTTCCCTAATAGGAAATGAAAGACCTGAACAAATGAAATCAACGGTGCACATTTATCTAGAAAGGTGGACGACCATTGAAATCATCGAAGCCGTTGACTTTCCTTTGCTGTATTTTTTGGTTTGTGTGTTATTATCGTTTGTTGTATTTTTTTGTTTGTTTGGTACTATCAAGCGTAGTTTCCATTCAGCCTTGTCCATGTGCATTGCCCACAATAAATGAACACATAACTAATGATTCACTACGAATTCGTCAAATCTAGAGTTTTCTTTTGCCACCCAATAACTAACCTTTCTATAAAATTGCACTCTCTTTATATTGTCATTTTCTATCTGAGAAGTTTGACCTGTTGTTCATGATCAATGGTTCAACGTTCTCCAAACCAAAGCGCGACCATTGGACTTATTCAGCTTGTCGATCATTCCTCCCTACACATAGTTCTGATTGGTGGCAGCTTCACTAGACTTTTAGCAGTGCCAGTAGGCTTATACCAGTCCCATCGAAAGTGCCAGAAATAAATGTTCCCAAATATGCATCCTCAATGTACATCTTCTCATCAAGTTGAACCACCACCCATCCATTTTGACAGAGCCACATCCTGCTGGCAGAGCTCCCCAGGATTAGAAGATCTGGACAAATAAAGAGGAAGAGGATTCTGCAGGTTCAGATAATGAGGGAGATAGAGTGGGATTGCAGGCAGGGAAAACAACTCATGAGCCAGTTTCCTGTAGCTTCCTCACCTGATCTGTGACTTGAAAAAGATGTAGGTGGTGCCAATTAGGTCTAGGGCTTTACATGAGGATTATGCTGAAGAAGAAGAAATGGAGGTGGACAATATCAAGGAGCTTGAAGATAATATAGACACTGCCCATTTCCTTGTGATACTCACCTCTAGTGGCAGTAATACCAATAAGGCCAATAAACCTATTGAGATGACAAAAGAATCGGTTCATCATATCAAGATAGGGACGGGTGAATCACAGGGAAGTGGTGAGGATTTGGAACCAGGACTGGAAGAGAAGAGGAATGATAAAACCAGTAGACCGGCTAAATTAGGTGCAGATAAATGTAAGTGTTGCACATGCAAGAAGCTCTTCAATTCTCATCAAGCTCTGGGAGGCCACAGAGAAAAGTCACAAGTCATAGGAATAGGAAGTGTTGTACTGCAATAACTAATGGTGTGGACAAGGACATGGCAGAGGAGGATATGGGTATTACTCAAGTGAGTAGCAGTGTATTGATACAGAGTACCATCCAGTAGTTATGGATGATATGGATTCATCACCTACAACAGAGGAGGAGGAACAGAGAGCTAATCAGTCACTTGACTCAACAAAAGAGCCTGGAGCAGGCAATACCCATAAAGAAGATTAAGGGGCATGAGTACTGTGTCTGTAACAAAGTCTATCCTTCAGGTCAAGCTCTTGGTGGGCACAAGAGATGCCATTGGATATTAATTGTAGGGCTTTACAAACACTACTTGTCACATGTATCCTAGTAGACATGTGATTATGTCACAGATTTCAAAACTATTATAAATACATGAATTTTTAAAAGTTGGAAAATCAAAACTGTTAATTTATTCTAACCAGGCTGCAAGACAATGGCATGGAGGATCTAAAGACTCTACTCTTAACCCCACTTTGTTTGCAGTAGATGTTGAGGTTGGCTTGAGAATTGCTGCCTGTTGCTTGCTGCCTCACCTGAGAAGGCATGAATACCTACTTAATTGTCCCCACCAGAGCAGAGAATGTCCGCAAGACATCTTCGATCTTAAATTAAATTGTTGCAAATGCAGTTAAGGCTATTCAATTGAAAATCATGGTTTTCACTGTTACACCCAGATGAAATTCATGGCTTTCACTATTCAGGATAGAATGCCGGTAAAACAGTTCCCCCTTTTATATACCCTATATTTTTCATCAGATGCAAGTAATAGATAGGGAAACAATTCAAAGAAAATTGGATATAGCCGTTACAGATTCGGTTCTTGTGCAGCCTATAAAACCCACTCCACACCACTAGTTGTGGGTTTATACATAAATAAACTTCACGGTTCTATCCAAAACAGAGGAGGAAATAGAGAAAACAAAATCCAACGAAAGTGTATAAGGGGCATAACAAAATCCAATGACGTCTATAACTGCACAATTTGCACCTCCCTCGCTGTAAGGCCACTCTTTAGACACGTACTACGCTACTTGCCAAGTAAAAAATAGTAGACCAAGCATATCTGTCATGTTGTACAAGGTGCAACAACCTCATCTGATACCTTTACAGCAGTTGCATATCATATGATACCTTCATCATCTGAAAGAAGAGGCTCGTGATTCAAATATTTTTTCTTTCTATTTTCATGAATCTTTGTATTTGGGAGAACAAAAAATTTCCAACAGCAGTTAAAATGACTCCATTTGTTCTAATTGTTGGCTGTGAAGTCTTAGACCTTCCAAGTTTTATTTCCCTTCTTTTTTAATAGTATCTTCATTTCTTCTTGAGAAATCTTTTTAGTTTAAGTGCAAAATTTATATGTTACTGTATTAAGCATAAAAGACAGAATTAATAAAATCAAAATTACCCTACTCTTCCTATAGATTTAGTATTATTTATTCTTTATTGTACTAAATGGCTAGTGCTTTGTACTTTTATTTATTTATTTATTCTTTATTGTACTATAAGGTGTTAAATATAATCGTATAGTATTTGTTAATTTAAATTTTTATTGTATTTGTTAAGTTTTGGATCAAGAATGTATGACTTTTAATTTTTCTTATCTCAACTCAATATGTGTGATATATAATCATATCATTATATATATATTCAGTACAGATATATTAACGTATATATCTAATTATATTATATTGATATCCTGCAGATATATCTACAGATATATCTAAATATATTATATTAATTATATTCTGCAGATTTGTAGTGTATGTTCAACTTCAATTCTCTGTATGTGCTTCTCCGTATATTGCAGATATATTAACTCTGTATATTGCAGATATATGAACTCTATATATTGTAACTCTGTATCGCCGTATCTCATTGAAATGAGATGTCACTGAATTCGCTGTGTATCTGCTGTATATTGTTTTCTCCCGCTGTGTATCTGCTGTACATCGCTCTTCTCCCTTACTCACTGTACTTGCAATGATCAATATATATATAAGTCTGAGGAGGTAGGTCTCCGTAGAGACATGTCTCATGGTTTACGTAGGGGCGTGTCTCATGGTGAGACCTGTCCCACGTAACTAATGCTTAACCCATTCAATGCCGATTCATTACGTGAGTAAGTAGTGTTAGTTACCGATTCAATGCTGATTCAGCGGTGAGTAATGTTCATCGACTATAGTATAATATGATATCGATAGTAAGAAGTCAATACACATTATTGACTATAATTTGATCAACACAATCATCATTATCGGTTCATAATAATATTGATATTCATATTATACTAACCGGTACAGATCAATATTAATTTATATATATATATATATATATATATATATATATCATTATTATTATATATATATATATATTAATATATTAATATGCATATATATAATGTAATATAATATTATTTCGTATTGTTCTATCTAATTTAACAATATTATCATTTCAATGATATTTATTAATTTGATATTATAATGTTAAATATTAATATATATATATAGTAATGTTCATTATTATTACATATATATATATATATATATATATATATATATATATATATATATATATATTAATATATCATTTATCTATTTTCTCATAATATTAAGATCATTTCATCTGATCGAAGCTGTAAGCATCAACAGTATTTATTAACTTAATAAGATGTTTCAAATTATTAAAGAAATATTAATTCTGGAAAATTATATTTAATAATATTTGATAATAGTAATAAAGAGTGGAATTCTTGTTTTTAATTTTAATTTTGATAGTTTTTTGAAAGTATTAATATTTAAAAAATAATATAATATTGTCACAAATAATAATATTTTAAAAAAGCATCAGTGAAAATGTAATATGAACATATAAAAATAGATAACAATTTAGATAGTAAATGGAGTTAGTTATATCTCTTTGCAATTTGAGTAAGGAATGGAGGTTTTCTTCACTAGTTCTTTCCTCCACAAGCTCTTGAACCAGTTTATATATTAATAAAAATATCTAATTTTTAAATAATAAAATAATAATTATTATAGTGAGATTTAGAATATAATTATTTCACTTTTATATATGATAAATAATAATAAATTATTAGGAATTATAATGATTTCTTTATAAAATTAACTTTTTATGTTTTTATTAGAGTGCATTATTTTTTACTTTTCAAGTAGACTTTTACGTGTAATATTGAACTTATCTACCAATCTAAATTAATATTATTTGTAATGTTTAATTATTTTTTAATTTTTTATTGATGTTTCAATTCTAATAAATTAAAAACTTGATTTTACTTTTTTCATTAAATTATTTATTAATTTAATAAATTTATTATTCATTATTACTTGTTAAAATTATGATTTTTATCAATATTTAGATTTTGATATATTTTGAGTTTGTATTTAGTTAATAGTTTTTTTTTTTTTAATTTATACTATTTCCTAGCATTAGGAATCTAATTTATAGTGTATAATTGTCAAAAATGTTGTTAATAGAAATGTCCACCTGTTGGGTAGTGTACATTCAAAAAGATTGTTTAACAGTGGACATTCAAACAACTCTACAAACACTTTAAATTTTTTATAAGTTGCATAACTAAACATTGATAGGACTCCACCTTCCTTAAATTTGTTTCAAATTTCACATTTATGCTCCCCTACCATATCTCTTCGGCGTACCCATTGCACACCAAAGTGCTATTACTAGTATTACCTCATCCAGTGATGGCACCGGATAATTATCTTTTTCTGAAGCCCTGTTAAGATTGCAAGAGTCCACGCACAATCACAGGAACCAGGGTGGCAGCCCACATTGAGTGTTTGACTGGAGAAATTATTCTTGCACAAAGCAATTTCTTCACCTCTTGATGGATCAGTGGTTCTAACAAAGGATTTATCGGTCTCTGCCTCTGTCAAAATGGCTTACTATCTAGCTTCAATGGAATTTTGTGTGTAATAAGGGAAGTGTCATAGGTCTTCAAATCTTCGTATCCCCATGCAATCACATTCGGGAATTCCCTCATAAGCTTCAGAATATCTTCCTTTTCTTGAGGAGTACAAACTTTACCAATAAAAACACTCTTGACATTCTCTTCAGTTCCTAAGTTCACTTTTTCGCATTCCCCGCCTTCAGTTGTATGATACTTGAGGCAACTCAATCTATTTGATTCAAATATTCTTTCCAACTCTATCATTCCCTTGGGAATGGTATTTGTCCTCAAATTCATGATTTCATCAATCTCAAATTGTGCTTGTTGTTGTTCTCCTTCATCAATGACTTGTGCTTCAAAAACCCATGAACTTGTTAGATAATCAAGGATATGCTTATCATCTTCAAATACTTGGAAGTTTGTTATGCTGTTCGGAATAGATGGTACTAAAGTCAGCTCTACTGTAAGTTTCTTCACACAATCCATGGCTAATGGTTCCAAAGAACTCACAGATTGAGCCAATGAATTTGCTAATGATCCGTATTCAACTACATTGTTTGTACATGGGAATTGCAATCTATGTGCTGCCAAATAAGTTTCTCTAGTAGGGCTGATAAGTTCAAAACCACCTCCGCTTCCTTTCTTCGACTTTGATTCATCAAATGATAAAGTCCAAACTTGATCATTGGCTTGTGTACTAGAAGGTTCACCTCTTACTTGCTCAATTTGTTTCTCATGTTCTTCAAAATTCTGCTTCTTATCTTCTTTAACTTCTTTATCTCGTGGTTCTGAGATCACCACTTGACTTGGATTTTTCACATCGACAATTTCTTCAATATTTCCTGCCATCAATACTTGCGAGACCATTTTGGATACTTGTGCAATTACAGCTTTGCACATTGTGCATGATATTTCTAAATGAAAAGCATTATGTGTTTTGCACCAATTAGGTAGCAACAAACTCTGAATGCGGGCATCTTTCCCCAACTTGACTTCTTGCTTAACACTTTTCAAGACAAAATTCCTGAAATTCTCAAACATTCCCTCATTCAGTGTCGTCTATGAATTATCATCAGTTGGCGCCTCTACAAACTTGGGCATTGAAAAATTAAAAAGAATTTAGAAGGGGATTATGTTTAGTAAAGTACACAATAGAGCAATTGATTAAAATTTTCACTAAGGAGAAAGGAGGCATTCATAAGTTGACTAAGCCGATTTACTTTTTACATAAAGCACAAGTATGGCTAAAACCTACCAGATAGAGAGTAGCAAGATTGGCAAGCATATTGGTGAGAGTAGAAATCTGAAAAGAGAAACAAAGCACGTTCTCATCCGTACAAGGAGGGTTTGGCATTGTCGTACAAATTGTTGTTGTTGGAGTCATACAATTTCTATGGATTGTGCCATTTGGGCTACTGGTTGTGTCGTATGCATTGCTGATTGAGCTGCACAGGCTAAAGAAGTTGTGCTCAAGAGTGTTGTACAGGTTGTCGTTTGAGTCATATAGGCTAAGGAAGTTGTGCCTGAGAATGCCATATAGGTTTAGTCGTCTAGTCCTTGCTATTGTCATAAATATGGACACATTACCATACATTAGATTCACCCCTAGAAGCAAGTCGCATGGGATCAAAACTTGCCTGCCATACCTCTTCAAGATTTCTTAGAATCAATGGTTGTGGAAGTGACTTGGCAGCAACACAACAATATCTTGGCAGGTGTTTGGTAGCGGTGTGGCAGTTACAACATCATAAGTTCTGTAATGTCCCCATTTTTGCTAGCATCAGAGTTTGTTTGGATTAGCCTATTATTGGCCCTTGTAGGCTAAGGCTGATGATGAGAGGGCCAATTGGCAGAACATGAGGCTCTTTCCCTTCCAGAGTATAGAAGTGTTCAGGATTGTTCTTCATTTGGTTCAGTTTGGTACACTCACTATTTATAGTAAGTCATTTTTTCAGCATTTCTATATTTGGTAGGGCACCTAGACCGGCCTCAAATACAGTGTCAACCCTTGGCACCATTGATTTGATCAAGGATTTAGGGATTTACTAATTAAAGTAAGTCAGTAGTTGATAGAGAGGGACCCTTACTATTTTTAGTAAGGCAATTGGATGCACAATGGACACAATGGTTAACTCCCAAGTTCACACAGAATTGAGAAATAATGATTATTTGTAGAGTTATGTTATTCTAATTATTAATAAAGTGATTGCTTTATTATTAATTATTTATAAAGTGCAATTATAATATAATGTTATTATTTTAGTGGGCTATGATAAAGTGTTATTTGCATTAAATATTATATTTAATGTTAGAGCACCCAATTTGGATAATTTTTCCTATGTCAACTGTGAAAGAAACAAAAGAAAATAAATTCAAATATTAAAAAAGAAAAGGGGGTCTTGGTTTTTCATGAGTATAAATACACTCAAATGCAATTCAAACTCATTATTGAATTGCAACGCCTTCAAGATTTCTTAGAATGAATGGTTGTGGAAGTGACTTGGCAGCAACACAACAATATCTTGGCAGGTGTTTGGTAGCGGTGTGGCAGTTACAACATCTTAAGTTCTGTAATGTCCCCATTTTTGCTAGCATCAGAGTTTGTTTGGATTAGCCTATTATTGGCCCTCGTAGGCTAAGGATGATGATTAGAGGGCCAATTGGCAAAACATGAGGCTCTTTCCCTTCCAGAGAATAGAAGTGTTCAGGATTGTTCTTCATTTGGTTCAGTTTGGTACACTCACTATTTATAGTAAGTCATTTTTTCAGCATTTCTATATTTGGTAGGGCACCTAGACCGGCCTCAAATACAGTGTCGACCCTTGGCACCATTGATTTGATCAAGGATTTAGGGATTTACTAATTAAAGTCAGTAGTTGATAGAGAGGGACCCTTACTATTTTTAGTAAGGCAATTGGATGCACAATGGACACAATGGTTAACTCCCAGGTTCACACAGAATTGAGAAATAATGATTATTTGTAGAGTTATGTTATTCTAATTATTAATAAAGTGATTGCTTTATTATTAATTATTTATAAAGTGCAATTATAATATAATGTTATTATTTTAGTGGGCTATGATAAAGTGTTATTTGCATTAAATATTATATTTAATGTTAGAGCACCCAAATTGGAGAATTTTTCCTATGTCAACTGTGAAAGAAACAAAAGAAAATAAATTCAAATATTAAAAAAGAAAAGGGGGTCTTGGTTTTTCATGAGTATAAATACACTCAAATGCAATTCAAACTCATTATTGAATTGCAACGCCCCCAATGGGGTCGAGGGGTAGCGCCCCCGTGGGGTCCATGGAACACACCATTTTTGTGATTTTCTTCCGATCCCACACTCTTTCTACCAACTGCTTATGTTTTCTTCACTACCTGCTTATGTCCTTCCCTGTCCTTCCCTTCGCTACCATACGTTACTGTGAACTGTTTTGATTTGTCGTCGTCATTTTTTTTTTTTTACAGGACCTTCCTCTCGCTGCTGCCACTTCTTGCTGTCAATAAGTGTCTTCTCTTCCTTTTAGCCGTACCGACTGTGCCTTCCTGCCGTAGTTATTGTTCTACTTACTGTGTATTTCTCACCCGTTTTTGTTTCCACTGCCGTACGAAATGCATTCACGGTACCTTTGGTATTGTTTCTTCTCACTGTACGGTCTTCCTGATGTGTTGTACCACCTCTCTTTTGCACGTGTGATGCTTGCCTTGCCGTACGGATCACTACAGAGACCTCCTTGCTGTAGCCACACAAAACTCCTTGTCTTTTTCATATGGTGACGGGATGCTGAGACCGTACACTGTACGATGCTGTAATAAATTGCGTGGCCGTACGGTTTGAGACGACCTTCGATTGTAGCTATGCCGTATGGTGTTGTCCTTGCCTTGTGTGTTGCCAGACTCAGATGCCATATAGAAACAACCAAAATCGAGTGTCCCCTTGGTAAAATACACATTGAGTGTCGTACGATCATTCCTCCTTGCCATATGGTGGGGTGTGCACCCTCTTTATTTCCTACCATACGGCCTCTTTAGTTCCTTCGTGTGCGAACATCTTCCATGGTTGTCGTATGGTGGCCCCACACTTTGCTTTGTTTGCCGTACGATAACTGGACTTCCATTTTGCCGTACGGTGACTTGGTCGTACAGGCTATATACTGTACGGCAAGCACCGTATGGTGTTCTTTCCTTTTTTATTTTTTCTTTTTTTATTTTTATTTTTTTTTCTTCTTTTCTTTTCTCATTATCTTCCCGATGCTTCTCGGGTTGCCCATATAGATGGCTCTCAGGTCGCCTGCCTGACCTCTCGAGTCCCCTTCGATCCTCTCGGGTGCTTCGTCCCTACTGTTGGGTCCATCCTCTCCAAGTAAGGTTTCAATTTGGACCCGTTGATGGACTCATGTATCTCCAGTCCGTCGAGACTCCACAACTTGACAGCCTCGTTGTAGCTACTAACTTCTCGAAATTTTCCTCGCTTAATCTCATTGTGTAGTCGTTCCCTCAAGCTTTCTGTATCGCCGAGTCTGTTTTCAATGGCGATCCAAAGGCTTGGAACCATAAATTCTACAGGGACCGCGGTCTCTTGCCCATACATAAGAAGGAGAATGAAGATTTTGAAGGCTGCAATCTTCCACACAGGATTCCAATTGTCGCGAACAGGAATGATCTTAGGTTCCTCTTCCTTGCCTAGATTCATTGGTTTGACAGACGACACTTTATTCCTCAGGGGGTTTTGCTCATCAAATTTATGCATCGGGACTTCGCTTACTTTCACATCCCCTTCGTTGTATTCACCGTACTCGGAGGAAATGTTTCTGGCTCTTCCTCAATACTTAGTATATTGCATGCTGGTCGGAAGAGTTTGTAGTCCTCTATTTGCCAGTGAAAGAGGCCGTCCATGAAGTCTGTATCATCCTCCAGTTTCAGTACCCCTTCCGCGTTGGGTTCCATACTTCCTTTCCCTTCGTCTATTCCATCATCCGATTCTGAATCCGAGGAGGATGCCATTTCCTCTCCGACCATCTGCGCGGTGAGATCTATCACAAACTTCCTTCCCCCTTTCTCAAAAGATAGAATGTTTCTTTTCCAGTTGTGGTTCGCTTTGGCAGTCACCAGCCGCCCTTTCCCTAGGATGGCGTCACACCCCTTCTGCTTTAGGGGAATTACCACAAAGTCCAAGATGAACGGTTGGGTCCTGATAGTTACCTGTTGTGCCATCAAGGTTTCGAGGGGTTTGATACCCTGCTGATTGGCACCTAATAAGTTGAAGGTTGGGGGCCACAAGGTTGGCTTGCCCAATTTCTTCTATGTCTCCTCCGGAAGGACGTTCACTCCTGACCCTCCGTCCACTATAGTCTTTGTCAGGATGGTGCCAAGGATGCCCATCTTAATGACTGCTGGGTACCTGCTGCTATTTACAGCAAATATCATCGGGTCAGTTGCCAACCCTCCGGGGATGTCCGTATGGGTGGTGTTTGGTTGCGTGGCCAAGTTCCCCAACAATTTCATTCCCAAGTGCGGCATGGTGTGAAGGCCCTGGAGTTTCACCAGTACCTCTAATTGTAACATTTGTCTTAGAATGTGTTGTTCTGCCTCCCTCCAGCTTGAGGTGGTAGCCATCTCCCATGTTTCTTTTGGTGTCTTTATCGCCTTCACTATTTGTTCCTTACCCTCCTGTGCCCCTTGTTTTGTTTGTGATCGGGTGATGGCTAGTACCCCCACGTCACTTCTCGTTCCCTTGATATTGAGCAAGTTGACCCCGGATTTTGGGCAGTTGGCATCCTCGTGGTTTCCAGGACCACACTAGCGACATAGCTTCTGCGGGGTGTCGCCCTTGTCGCAGTCCCTTGCAAAGTGGCCCCATTGATTGCAAGCGCGGCACTGGATCATCGGCCGACCCTTGGAGTTGTATTGTATTTGACTCCTTGTGTTGGTATTGCCCCTTCCGCCATCGCATCGGTTGCCTTCGTACCCGCCGGAGGATGCGTTATTGTTAGTCTCTGCCCCTGATGTAGATGGTTGCTCTTGGGTAAATAGCACTTGTTGATTCCTCACCTTCATGTTGTATGGGAATTCCTTGGTGGAATGGCCCATGATCGAACAAATGTCACAAAATGCCATTTTGGGACACAATCCCTTTGTATGGCTGCTTGCCTTGCAGTCCGTACACCACATGTCATCTTCCCCCTTGCTGGTAACCCCCTTTCATGGTCTTGAACTCATTCATCATTCTCTCCATGTCCTTTTGGAGTGCCATGACTTTTTTCTTTGACTCGCCATCACTGCCGTTGTCATCGTCTGAAGTGTCATCTTCATTAGTAGAGGACTTGCTTCTTTTCTTCTTGGAGGTCTTGTGTTCGCTCTCTAAGTCAATCACCCGGTTATAGGCATCTACATATGAGGGCACTATCTTCATTTTCCTCCGTAGGTTAGATTTTAGGCTCTCCATGAACCATCTTTTTTTCAGGCCATCCGATGGCTGGCTATCCATTTTTCCGACTAACTCCTTTAGTCGGCGACTGTAAGCCCACACAGTCTCTTTTTTCCCTTGCTTCATTTCATATATTTCAGAGACAATTTCATTATCGTCTCGCAGGAGCCTAAACTCCTTTTCAAATGCCATCTTCAATAAGTCCCAGGTGGTCACTCCGCTTTTGTCTAAGTCAGAGTACCAATCGATTGCTACCCCTTGGAGGGTTGTCGAAAACTGTTTCATCCATTCCGCCTGGTCAGTGACTCCATTCGCAGACCAAATTGTCTCACATGTGCGGCAATGCCGAACAGGGTCTTCTTTTCCCTCGCCATGGAACTTGGGTAACTTCTCCTTGTTAGCCGCCATATTCACCCTCCAGGGTGGGACGGTGGTATGTACCGCCTGTTGTGTTGCCGATTGGATCGCCGGAAGTGTTTGTTGTACTAGTTGTACGATAGGTTGGGATGGTCTTGCCGGCATCGGTACCCCGGAAATGTTTGGTACCGTACCACTTGATGTCCCCGAACTACTGGAATCAGCTGATCTTCATTGTTTATGCAATTCTGACACTGTGTGATATCAGCTGATATTAATCCTTGAGAGAGCTTCATTCAAGAGTTCCATTTGGGCCCAAAAGGTGAAGAAATATCACAGGTTTGTGCATATTTGAAGGTTTATTAAATGCAGACCTGTAGCAGCATTATCAGATTGGTGACAACAAATTGATCAGGTTTTAGAGGCTATTGAAGGCTTCCACATCCATTTCCAGCCCTCATGTGGCTTCCTAGGGAAGGCTGTACACATTGGACGCACCTAGGGTGTCAAATAAATAAATTAGCAGTAGTTAGGGTCTAAATAAGGTTGGAAAATCATTATCAACAACAGTAATAAATAAATAAGTGGTTCTTTCAGGCTCTCATAAGCGTACATAGTTAATATCAACATTTCAGTGTGGAAAACTTATCAAAATTGGTGACCTTGCCTGCATGCCTAGAGGAAACTGTAGCAGATCTATCTATTTCTTCCACAATTGTTTTCGATAATTATAATTGGTGCAAATAAACCTCATTGGAGGTATTGTTGCCATCTGGGAACTCCTGTATCACTAGTTTCAGCAGTTCGATCAATTAAATAACACATTCCCAGGCTAGCATGGGACTCCTAGTATGCTATTCACTATTCTGGTTGCAATAAATTATTCGAATTTGGTATTACCATTTTCTGTTATGAAGATCAAAAAATTCCAAACTTAATGATTAATTCCAAAATTGCTAAAGGTCTTTTACATTAACTTCTAGGTATGATCATTGTGCTTGCATACTTATATGTTAATGTGATCTAGGTGGATCCATAAAACCCGAAAATTTTAGTCTCAGAATCTCATGAAACCAATGTTATCACGTAGAGCTCGCTGACACGGTCCTAATGCAACTTGAACGAGCTCAAAAGAAGTTCATATGCTAAAGTTATGCATAGTCAAAGGTCCGGCCAAACAGGGAATCAGGGGGCCAGAAAAAAGGTGAAAAATTGATCATCTCAAATCCAAGAAAAAAATGACGCCAAGTTGTAGTGCTCGTCGTGCTAATTCCGGAACTATATTCGGTTTCAAAAACGAAGCTCGTATGTGAAAGTTACAGCTGGTAAAAGGTTGGTCAAAACTTTGACCCTGGTTGATTGATGACATCAGCATTTGCAGTGACATGGAGCAGTCATGGATTGACATGTGTCATGATGCGAAATAAAAAGGGAAGTGCATTGTTTTTTTTTGGTAAAAACATTGGATGAGATTCAAACAACCAACCTCCTCTCTACTATTTTGCATCCTTACCAATGCATCATTCATTTGCTTTGGTACAAAATCAGTGCCGCCCTTATATAAATATTTGAAAACGCAAACCAAAAGCCTACAAAGCAGATGACAAACATGGGAGAGGTTTGAACACTTGACCTCTCCCATTCTAACAATATCACCCACCGTTAGGCCAAGTGCCTTTTTCGAGATAAGGCTTGGTGGATGTTTGCTTTGATTCATGGTGAGCCAACCATATAGGGGTCCGAGCCCCATCCTCATAAACCTAAGATGATTTTTAAAGATTTTTATTTCTTCTAAAATTGTTGTAAGGCTTAATTTAGGGGGATTGTTGAGATTATATGGTAAAAAGGGAATATTTTCAAATAGTATGGTTAAAAACATAATAAGTAAATATAATTGTATATAAAGGGGGTGAGTTTGGCTTCGAGGGAACATTGATGGGAATTGGGAGAGAATTCTTAGGAATAGGAGACTTATTTCTTGGAGGAAAATTCTTTGTGAGAAAAGAAATTTGCAAGGTGTTATTATACACCAAAAATTGTAAAGGTGAAAGAGATTGTGAGGATTTTGTGCAGGTTTGAAGCTTGAATATTATAAGAAAGCATTTTCAAGTGCTTGGCGATATTAATAAAGCAGTCCAACGTTGAGAAGTGGACCCGGAGATGTAGTCCGTATCGGATGAACTCTGTTATCAAGCCCATGTTCAAACTCTCTCTCCTATCTTATCATTCTTCTCTCTCCTGTCTTCTATTCTTTCAGTATTAATTCTGTATTTTGATTTCTAATTACAACATTATAGTAATAAGTTAATTTCATTAAAGTTTTGTAAAGGAACCTAGTTTGTTATTTCAATAATTAAACAACACAATCACGTAATTCTGTTTGGGTTGGGAAAAACTATATTTAGGGTTAATGTAAGCCTCTAATTGCAGATCATAACGTATTGATCATTAAATGATATTGCAGCCATTACCTTGCTAGTAGTTTAAATATTTGCAATTTCCGTTGTTAAAACTTGCCTGGCAAAAAGTTTATTTTTTATATTAAAATTGCAAATCAAAACCAAATCATTTAAAAACACAAATATTTGCAAATTGGAGGTTGCATAACCCATTGGGGTTATTACAAGTTCATCCCCATTCGGCTTCCACAACTTCTACATTGTAATTTTGACATAAAATCTCTATTTTGTGGCTTCTTTAATATTATTCTCGGCATCTTAAAAAGTCACTTAACCCCACAAGGGGTGCTGCCCCTTAACCAAATGTGTACTGAAAACCCTCTCAGAAACTGAAAACTGAATTACGATAAATCCCATTTTGTTTCCTGGATGAAAATGCCAAGAATCCTCCAGATTGTATCTTACAACAACGTGGAGAATGTCACTAGCAAGAGAATTTGTTCTCACAAACCAAGAAGAGCAATCTTATCCAAAAGAAATAACAATATTCAATATCCAAACTCAACCTGTCCAAATGAATCCTCAAAATGCCTTTTTATATTTTCACCAAGAGGTTCAAGCCTCTTCTCCATGCATACTTTATTCAATAAAAGTCACCTCTTTTAATTCTCCAATGTCCCATTAAATATAAAGGGCTCAAAATTAAAAGTGAGTCACATTTATTTTATAAATAGCACCACTGTAGTCTTCCATTGAATAAATTAAAATAATGATAAAGTTAAATCTTTATCTTTATTAATTTTTAACTTATCGTTATTTAATTTAAAGCTCTTGGACCGTATAAAATATCAAGTTAAGCATGAAACCTAAACCCATCGACAATGCTAAAAGTAGAAACCCTGCCAACTAGTCTAATCGGTGATCGAAACTGACTTACTAGAAATAGTATGTATTGAAAGACTAACTCAATCACTCTAGAAAAAGGCATCGTGCACAGTCCTGCTAGGAGCTCAACTTACCATCAAATATTGTCAAAATGCTAGATGAATTGCCTCCAAGGTTCCCTAACCCTAAATTAATAGTCTATGGGAATCCACTAAATAGGCTATAGGTCCACCAACTCCACCTGCTAAGAAGTGGCATTACAAGTTGAATGATTATTGCAGAATAAACAATATGATAGTGTAATGTATCCTCTCTAAGCCTAGTCAGTTTGGTCGCCATTAGTTTATTCCTTGTGTTCTTGTAGGCTAATGTGGTTGGTTAGGGAACTCCATTGTTGTTAGAGTTGTCGCAGCTCCAATCATTCTATGTTTCTATTTATGTGTAATGTCCCCTTTCGGGATTTTCCTTAATTTAGTTCTAAAACTACTGTACTGTTTATTACTTGTATCCCTTGATTGAATACCTAATGATTCTCCTGCTTTGATGGACTGATATAGATCTTATTTTCTGCTTAATACATTCATTGCTTTAATACCACAAAAAATTGTGAAGTCTTATAACTAAGACACTTTCCTATATATACACACACACTCCTGTTTACGAATATCCAATCTTATTTGCAGCCAGTCTACTGATAACAATAATATCAGAAATAAGTTAAGCTCGAGTCCTACACAGCATTGTAACATCAGCCAACATCGAGCTTGAACTACCTATGATGTAGAGATTCCTATGCAAGGTTTAGCTACAGGCTCTTTCAAAAGATATTCAGTTTTAATCTACTCTGGGTGAGCACCAATTGTCCCTATTACACAATTATCTTCAGCATCTCATGCATCTGCTCTGACAACAAGTATATACGTGGCCTCCACTTGAAAAACCAATTCTTTTAATATTGTGATTTCCCAGCTCTATAAGGATATTGAATGCAGTGTTGGTTCAAATAGTACGCACAGCCTTCACAGGTAATGCTTAGTCCTCTGCAAGTTAAAGGAAAACACGGCTAATAAATGAAATCAGTCAATCAAAGGAAAGCACCAAGAATCTCCAGTGGGGGAATAATCGGTCATAGCAAGGTCATATTTTCTGATGTCTTCCTGTTATTGCCGTGCAATGTTCCACTTCGCTGTATGTACAGTTTAGATTCGTAATTCCTGAGTGCAGATATAATTGCTGACAGCGTAAGAACTCCAGCCACTGATTGGTTGATTAAATTGATGACTGTATGTGTCTAGGATGCTGACTCCTTGTTCATGCCTCCTTACTCTTTCTCCTTCCCCTCTTATACTTACGTGGCGAGGAAGAAGGGAAACGACCTTTCAAGGTCATGACCTTTCCAGGACTAATATCGCAGACTTAAGTTATTTGGTTTATAATATATAATATGTTTTCTATATATTTTCAGTTATATATTTTCAGATATGTATATATATGTTTAGTACCTATATTTAATAAACAATATATTTTCATATTATTATATTAATATATTATATTTAACAATAGATTAGTTTATATTATAATATTAATATATCTTTTCATTAATATATAATACTGTATTTATTAATATATAATATTCTTTCATTATTATATTAATAATAAATTATATTATAATTTACTTGTCTATTAATTTATTTGTATTTTTTAATTGTTAAATCCTATTTCTAAAAGGGAATGATGTAATTAGGCTTTTTTTTCTATTGCATATAATTTAAACTGTTTAGTACAAAAAGTAACGGATCAGAGTACTTAACGTATTACAAAATTTCTCAGTACTACTGAGTATAACATTCGATTACATAAGAGACTTAATAAAGCAGAATTGCAAAAGAGAATCAACTACTAGTTCAAGAGGGACTGTCCTCCCCTTCTTCCTCTTCATCATTAGTGTCTGGGGAGACAAAGTTGTATCCCAGCACTCTGTAGTCTCTATCACCTGTGTTCCTCATTTCTCTATGTAGATTTTCATGCTTCAACTGTTGGATAAACTCCTTAAGGGTGTACTCAAATTCATCCTTCTCTTTCATTGTAGTATATCCATATGCTACCTCTGATTTCTCCATGGTAGCCTTCCCATCTCTCAGCAGAAAAGACCAAAAAGAGGAAAGCAAAGACCAAAAAGAGTTACAAAATTTGCTGCAGTTGATAGTATCAGAGATAACATTCGGTGCATTAAAATGGGTCTTATATGACAGTCCAAATATATTCCAGATTTCAAAAGCAAATAAGCATTCAAAGAAAACATGGGTAACAGATTCAGGTTGTCTACACACAGAACAGATATTAGGTTCTCCCTTCGGTTTCTTAAATGGCAACTTGTGCAGGAAAAGTTTCCACAGAAAGCAAGAGATCTTTGGTTCAACAGCTCTGGCCCATAGCATATTAAAGTATTTCATCCATTCCGAGTCCTGAATTTCCAGGCCCCACTTATAGTTAACATGAGTAAATATGTCATTCTTATTGGTCAGCAACTGGTAAAAATATTTGGACTTGCCAAGGTGGAGAGGGGTACTGTCAGGCCAGCACAATTGGAATTTACAACAGGACTCAGTGCAGCAACCTTTAATGGGACCAAGGGAGTTAAGGGCTTCTCTAAGGACAGAGTATGTTCTCCAATGGGATCGGGGTAAGTTGAACTGAGATTCCAACCACTCCCAAGAAATAATTTTACCGTGCTGGAGGATATCACCAAATGTTGCAATACCAAGCCCTGCCCATTTCTTTGCTAAACAGCCCTGCAGCAAAGCAAGCTTTTTATCTCCATGACTCAAGTTCCACCAAATAGATTTGAGCCTGCATATATTCCCAATGCCCTTAATTGGCTTCTTGTTGATCAAGTACCTCTTAACATAATTCCAAGCCTTCCAAATGCTCTTGAAAACACTGGATCCTTGAACAACTATATTGGCATCTACAGTGAGAGAATCAGTAAAAGAGAGTTTCTGCCAAACTCTCAGCCTGCTACAGTGTGCCATCTGCAGATTGTTTCTAATCAGCACTTTCCAGGGCTCTTCCCCTTCCCGTGCCTTAGCTATCCACTTAACAGCCAAGGTAATGCCTTGAGATTTGAGGTCCTTTAGGCGTAGACCTCCCCAACATCTACCTCTTAAGAACCACTCCCAGGAAACCGCATGAAATCTTTTATTCCCTCTGCCATCCGACCATAAAAAGTCTCTGATAACCTTTTGGATAGAACTGAATTGCATTTGGTTGAAGAGCCACATGGAAGAGAAGTAGATAGGATAGGAAGAGAGGATCTTCTGGCAAACCTGAAATCTACCGGGGAAGGATAGAAGGTTACTATCCCATTTAGAAAGCTTTCTGTTAATCCTCTCAAAGACCCATTCCCACATCCGATTGAGATTAGGAGAAACAGAGAAAGGGATGCCCAAGTATCTGACTAAGTGGTCTGGCCCACCCCAAGAAAACTCAAAGTTACTCCACCAATCAGGCAGATTTAGATCCTAACCCAACATAACAGACTTGGATAAAGAGATCTTACTGCCAGAGGCTTGGCAAAAAATATCAAGTTTGTTCATCAGGAGTCTCATATTAGACTCTTCAAGGAGAAGAAGGATGGAGGTGTCATCAGCAAACTAGACATTGGAGACCTCCTAATTATTGGGGACAAGGACAACTTTCACTTTAGGGGAGAGGGAATCATCTCTAAGGAGGTAGTGCAAAGAGTTTGCTGCGATAACAAACGAGGGGGCCAGAGGGCAGCCTTGTCTGATAGACCTGGAGAGACTGAAAAATTCTGACCTGACACCATTGATTTCAACTGCAGCCATTGCACCATAAAGTAGAGTTGATACCATTTTGCAGAAGTGGGAGGGAAAACCAAGAGCTTCCAACATCATCATGATGAACCTCCGTTCAATCCTATCATATGCCTTCTCATAATCTATAAGAAGCATGGCACAATTTTGACCTGTAACTTTTGCCCAGTTCATGGTCTCCCAATAGGTGATAAGATTCTCTAGGATATATCTCCCCTTGACAAATCCAGTTTGGGTGCTATTAATCACTGAGGGGAGAAGCTTCTCAATCCTCATTGCAAGAACCTTGGCTAAGATCTTGTAGACAACAATCAATAAAGTAATGGGTCTCCAGTTTTTTATTAGAAGTCTATCACCCTCCTTAGGAATGAGTTTAATGAGTCCGGCATTTAACTTAGGTCCCAGTGTCCCCACCTCAATAGCTTCCTCATAGACATGCAGAAGTATGGGTACAATCCAATTTATGTTGGATTTGTAAAATTTAATTGGTAGCCCATCTGGTCCCGGAGCTTTATCATTAGCCATTCTATTGATGGCTATTTTGATTTCCTCTTCTGATAAATCCATATCCAAAAGCTTAGCTTCCTCCTCACTAACCTTCTTAGGGATGATGGATCTAACCTTGTCTCTGGCATCCTCCATGGAGGGGTCAAAGTCTGCAGAGGTAAAGAGTTCCTGGTAGAAAGAGGAGAAGGCACTGAGGATCTCCTGCTGAGAAGATACCATAGAGTCCCGGACTCTAATACTAGCAATTCTATCTCTTGCTTCTTTCTTCTTAAGAGTTTGAAAAAAGAATTTAGAGCCTCTATGTCCCTAATTAATCCAATTGATCCTGGCTCTGATTCTGTCTTCTATAGACTTAACCAATTGAAGTCTTCTGAGAGAATCTCTACAAGATATAACATTTTCTAGGAGCTTTTCAGAATCCGGATTATGTTGGATCTGAGATTCTGCCTCCTACAGAGACTCCACTAGTTTGTATTCCATCATTCTAGAATCTTTAGCCTTTTTAATACCAACAGCTTTGAGCAAACCTTGCCAAGATTTAGTGGTTTGATTCCATTTGTCAATATCAGAGTCATGATGGGCAATCTTCTCATTGTACTAGGCAATGATCTTGACCACTGCTTGGACATCATCATCCTTAAGAAGGGAAGTGTTTAGGGAAAAACCTTGCTTAGGGGGGTTATCAGAAGCTTGTTCCCCAATGAGTTGGATGGAAGAAAAAATGGGATGGTGGTCTGACAGGGTGAAGGGTATTACTTTCACACAATTGTTGTCAGTGTAGGGTTGACAGCTGAACCACAGTTTATTAAGGTAGAATCTATCCAATCTAGAGTAAATTCTCCTCTCTCCTCTTTGAAAGTTAGACCATGTGTACCAGATGCCTTTTGATTCATTCTTTTTCCCTGCTAGGGGGTCAAACAGGTTAAGCTTGTTGACCATTCTGCACCAGAAGAGAGGTTCATTGCCTTTCCACTCAAATCTGAGACCTCCCAATTTATCTTGGGCCCTCTCCACCATGTTGAAGTCTCCTGCTACAATCCAAGGGATAGGCTCTAGGTCAGCAAGCCACTTACACAACTCAATTCTGCCACTGTGATCATTTGGGGCATAGATTGAGCAAATACCAAATTCAAAATTCTTGACTTTCATCTTAACCCAAACTGCTCTGTTACAGGGAGAAATGCCCCACAAAAGAATCACATTCTTCCAAGAAGGGCTAATCAGGATAGAAGTTCCCCCCTTACCTCTTGGGTGTTTAGTTGAGAATGCAGTTGCATCTCTCCAAATGCATTTAAGAGCAATATCCAGCTCAAATCCTACTGCTTTAACCTCTTGAAGTAATAAAAAGTTTAACTCTCTATGAGAGTTAAGGAATCTCTTGACAACATATTTTTTGTCAGAGGCTTCCAGCCCTCTAACATTCCATGAAGCACAGTTTAGAAACATAGCAAATGCTTATTAGTCGGTATCCATGGGTTTCCTAAATCCTTCAAAGCATTTAGGCATGTCAACTTTGGGGGTCTTAGAGGGCTTAGGGTTACCACTGATTAATGGTGGTCTTCCTCTTTTCTTCTTCTTGACTAAGCCCAAAGAAGAAGCTCCTGCCTTCATACACTGCTCCTCTCCTTTATTAATTTTGGAGGGGTAAGCAGCAAAAACAAATGACTCAACTGGAGATCTTTTCACACTGGCACATTCTGAGATGGCAATCTCTCCTTCTTCAAGCTCACCTTCATGCCTCACCACATCTCCCATCTCTGTTCCCCCTTCAGGGAGGGTGGATTCCCCTTCACTTCTCCTCTCAATAGACACATACTTCCATATATCCGACGGTGGTGGAAGGGGAGGGGGGGCTGGAATTACAACTGAGAAAGCATTCAATTTGCCTTCTTGGGCAGAAGGGGGAGGATTCCCTCCCACTTCACCACCTAGAGGAGGGGCAATGGACACATCTACAGAGGAGGAGTGAACAGGAGAAACATCCGAACTGTCCATCCTACTTGAAGGGGGAGCAGAGGGGGGAGAGGAATTATTTAGAGGCCTCTGAGCATGAGGAAGATCATAGGTTTTCCACTTGGGCTGAGGCACATTTTTATTTTTCATGGCTCTAACCCTAATCTTATCAACAGCCAATTGCTGAGCATTCTTAGTTCTATGAGTTTGCTTCATTTTAGTTCCCTTAAGACCAAAGTCAAGAGTTTCATCAATAGTAACAACTTCAAGGGGTTTAGAAAAAGTCAGGCTAATATTAGGGTTGCCAGGGATAGAATCAAATTTACCCTTGAGACTGTCCAAAGTAGCAAAAAGGGCGACTGAGTCTTGGTTCCAACAGGTGGGGGGGAGATCTGCACAATAGGGGGACGCTCAGGAGAGGAGATAGACTTGGAGGGAGTCAAAGGAAGTTCAGGGCCTGTCTTGGTATTAGGATTGGGAGGAGGGTTAACTTTTTTTTTTGTGCATTTCTCTTAAGAATGATAGAGCATTCATTCTTTCTGTGACCTTTTCTACAAACGAAGCAACCACCTAACCCACCCAAAAAAATAATCGGGCAACAGACAGGTGCGGGGTCAATATCAAATTGCAGGGTCTCAGGGAGGTCAACTCCGGGTTTGACAGAGAGGACACGAACATCTATGTTCAGGATGAGAGTGTTTGACTGATCAATTCTAAGAACCTTACCTATCGGCTCAAGTGCAAGCGGAATGAGCGTCAACAAAAACGGAGGGAGGTTGCCAATAATAATCCACCTAGGGCTGGATAACGCTAATACTTAATCTTGGGAGGCTTCGAGAGACCAGGGAATTGCCCTAAATTCACATGGGCCAACTCTCCAAAACTGCTTTTCCACAATAGATTTTTGGGCTTTAGAGTCACAGAAAAACAAAATAAATAAACCCTTCTGGAGCATGCGACAGTAAGTAAAATGAAAACCTAACGTTTGTCCCCATGTTTTATGAAACCAGTCATTGAGAATATTCCTAGAAGGGATCCTAGAACTATCAATTGCAACAAAAAAAATAGCGCAATCTTTAAGCCTAGCTTTCTCCTGTTCAATAACAACATTCATCTGCGAGTTTAGCTTAACAACTAGCTTGGGCGGAACAGGTTCCTTACCTCCATTTCCTTCGGCGGCTGGAAACCCTTGGGAGGCATTCGCAAGGAAGGCTGCTCCTTCCGGGAGGACTCGTTCATTCTGGACGGCCTGCTTGAAGGACTTCGGCTTGGCAACGGTCGGTGCTCCTTCTCCATTCTGATGTGTCTTCCCTCCTACAGTGTCGACAGAGTCCACTGGAGATGGTTGAGGGGTAACCTTAAGGTTCGCAGCAAGGGCATCGTTTGAAATGAGAAAACTACCTTGCTTCGCAAGAATAAAACCCTTGGCTGAAGAGGCAGCATTAATGGCTGCTGGTGATGTCGAAGCCATTAATGTTATCCCGACCGAGGAGCGCGCGAGGGTCTAAACGAAAACTTCGAAGAGGCGCCGAGTACACCAAGTTGCAGAGCGCATTTCTCCTAATATCTCATAAACAATCGATGTAATTAGGCTTTCAAACGGGGGCTAGGACATTATGGCATTGAGCTTTGTTGTCAGTCAGATTTGTGGTGATGCTTCCAGGGGCATATTTTGCCACTCAGTTTCCATTCCAACCTTCTTGGAACCCATGACTATTTTTCGTCATTGTTTCGACTTCAATCATGATTCCTCATCGTCAGTTACACCTTGGCATGTTTAGTTTCAGTATCCATCGCTCCGTTGGTTTTTCCATGAGACAAGTAGACATTTTTAAGAATGCTTAAGTTATGATATATTATTTTAAAGTTACACTTAAAGTATTTATTTAAATATCAAAATGTGACTTTTTATCCGTTGAGGATGGGTGCTTGGGGATACATAATTGTTTATTTTCCTCAAGGTGGGCATTGGGATTTGTGAGGAATTTTAGTATTTTAAATGGTGTTTATTTTGGGGAGACAAGGAATTTTGGACCTCATTTTGCCTTATGCGTGAAGAATTTGTGTTTGAAATATGCTGCTAAGATTTCTCCAAGAACTTCTTGAAGATGGAAACCCTCGTAAAAAATAGCATGCATGGTGGTGAGGGATCTGTCTTGGGTGTCTTCTAATTTAGATTCATTCAGAGTATATGCTCATTCTTTATTTGTGGTGGTTTGTTTGAAGTTTTCTGATTTGGGGTTTTAAGAAAAAGTATGAAGATCTTTAAGGTATTTTGAATGCAAGTTTATTTTCGAATTTGGGAGTGTTTTGGAGAGTTTAAGGAGTGTTTGGTTTGGAGTTCATAGGAGTTTACTACCTAGCCATACAGCTTGACAGGACAAACCCAAACCTTCATTTGGAGTAAATCAGGGTGGAATACTAATGCAATTTTTGTGGGTGTTCATCCAAAGGATTACTCTCACCCGAGGAACCTTTTTTGAGTGTTTGCTGAAGCATATGTAGGTTATTCATTTTATTTACAGAGATCAACCCCTTTCCAGCCATGGTTGAAGCATGGTGCGAGGCATCAAGGGTAAAGCGCTTGGTTCAGTGATGTAAGTCTTCCACCCTTTGAGGTGACTGAACTCAAGATATTATTTGCAGGTGTTTGAGGGTTGAACAAATGCATTTTGGAGGAGATATGCTACTTTAAGAGATTGTAGTCCCTGATTTCAGCATTTGATTGTACCAGGGTTTGCATCCTCCATCAACTCAAGAAAGAATTCAATATTCACTCTGACAGCATCTTCATATATGTGCAACTCTAAATGAACAGAATGAGAGCCTAAAACCCTTTATATGGACTTTAAGGGAAAAAGTTGAATTTAAAAATTCAAATTAAATCATTTCCCTTGAAAATGTCCCTATTAGCAGATTTAAAACAAATTAAATTGCGAAGTGCCCTTTTTGTAGGCATCCAACCTAGGGAACATAACTTTAAAATAGTTAACACTTAAGTGAATACTAAAACATAACTTTATAACTTAAAGTGCAAATATTAGAATAATTTGCACGGCTTTGTGGAATTCGTTGCCAAGGCACCAGAAACTGAAATCAATCATGCTGAGAAATAACTAATGCTGAAAAATAATGCCAGCTGTGAAAACAAGAACTTACTATAAATAGTAGTGTTCTCCAAGAAATTTGAGAACAATCCAGAAGGCTCAAAATGCCACAAAGAGTGTTATCACCAATTAGAACACCAATTGAACAACCACACAATTGTACGAAGCCAAAAAAATACTGAAAACTGAGTTCTCTAAGAAAACAAGAGTACGCTAGCCACCACTAATAAGCCTATAGGAACTCAGGAATAGGCTAGTAGGAAGCATCATTTGATTAGGTCCGAGAACGTGACATTACAAACCTATGTATAGGCATTTGTTTATTGCTTGTGCGCTACTTGACATTCTTAAGTATTTGACCACAACACCATTATGATCTCTTTATCATTTATAAATAATGTCATTACTCTTTAAGCTTTCACATTTCTCAACCAAAAGGCTGTATAACACACCAAATTCAGACAGGCTGTAGGTTCACTTGGAATTAAAGATAGTGTACAATTTCGAGTATTTTTCCACTAGTAGGTTCAATGTAAAACACGGTGGAAATTTCTCTTTTAGTTGATACTACTTTGTAAATATTACATAGCTTTTTTTTGTGACATATTTATAGGATTCCAAGGCAGTGCATGCAATCAATTTGTTTGAGCTTCTTTCCCTTCTATTAAAATTTAGGACTTTACTGATGTGATTTATACTATATGTGTGTATTAGGGTTTGGTTAAGCGAGAAACAAGATTCACATCCAAACACCCTGCGAAAGAGATAATATCAAAAATTGAGGAAGCTTCTCGACCTCTTGGATTCAATGTTAAAAAACAGAATTATAAGGTATCGAGAGTTCTTGATTTTGATAGGGACTCAATTTGTTACAAATGTAGTTACTTTGTTATTTGCTCTTCTTTTCTAATTGATTTTAGGTGTTTGTGTATGAGCATCTCGTATGCCATCTTATTTGGATTCTCTTCTAGGTCCGATATTGTTTTTACAACTAGTATTTCTCTGGTGCATCATTATATTCTACAATTTTGGGATTCAAATGTATAGTTTCAGGTCAATCTACTTTGATCAATAATTTTTCTAGTGATTCACAAACTTTCCTCATATGAGTATGAACAGACCTTTATTTTGGATGAATTCCTCTTCCTTTCTGGATGTCTTATATAACTTGCTTTCAGATGAAGCTGCAAGGTGTCAACTCTGGAAGAAAAGGTAGTTTGTCCATAGCAACAGAGGTACTAATACAGCTGATCTATATGATCATGAATTTGAGTTTATGCTTTGTAAACATAAGCCAAATGTCTATTATAAGCTATTGGAGTATTCTTTAATTGTAATTAACTATACTATTATTTGCACAGTGAAGTATTTTTTTCTTCGTGCTATGATATTTTTCTGTTTTGTTTTAGTTATTTGAAGTTGCTCCATCACTTTGCATGGTCGAGGTTCGGAAGGCTGGAGGTGATACCCTGGAATTCCATGAGGTTGAGACACTTGTGAAATATGTCTACCAAATGTTGTGTTTCAGAGTATTCTAGTCATTTTCTAGCAGATATGTGGATCTAGTTGTAGAGATTTACTTGTTTCTCACAAACTATGTGATGACTTTGTTCTTTCTGTGCAGTTCTACAAGAAACTCTCATGTGCATTAAAAGACATCGTTTGGAAGTCTAAGGTGAACATCAGAGAAATTACATAGATTGATGATCAGTTTTATGAAACAATCAGAGAAGCTTATGAAATTTGCTTTCAGCTGATAGACCATCTTTACAGAAACTGATTGATTAGTTTGGTTACATACTGCATTCTGCATTCTCATTAATATGATTATAAGTTTAGATTTAGGCAACATTTTAATTTTATATGATTATTGATTTGATAGTATAAGATTATGTTAAATGGAATTGATACTCTATGAATTATACATTTGAAGGATGAATGAAATTGTGAAAAGCAAAAACAATCTGTTACTGTTTATCTGTGAATTTCACCCTTTTGATACAGAACTTTCACACTTACTATTGTTTTTTAAAATCTTCCTTTACTTGGCAACTGGGATATATCTTGTGGATTGCCGTTGCATATTTCACGACACTGATCTTCTTTGCAGAGTCAGTGCAATTATTCTCAAAGGTCATTTAAGATACAGTACTTCCTCAAAATCCCTTCGGCATTGTGGTAAGTTTGTGTTATATAACTGGAACTATTAGTTTCACACAAGAAGGGAAGAATTATCTTAAGCATACTTGCAATAAGACAACTCCAAAAGAATTAGAGTGACCTCTTTAAAATGCGGAAATGCTTCTCCAAAAGCATAAAAAACATATAATTTTATTGACACTTCTACAAGGTTTCTTTTCAGTTGCCCTTTCTATCTTCTTTGGACTCATATTTCCTCTCTGATTAGATTTTATAGGTCATTCACCTTGCTCAATGCATGCACAAACCCTTCACTTTTTATCAGTACAACATGATTCATAGATCAACATCATCGATCCATAAAAAATTTAACTTTAGAGTTAGACTTGTTCGTAAATCTTGTATTTTATAATAAAAATGAATGAATATAGCTTTCATATCTAATTTCTACAAGATTATGTTCTCAAAAACAAACTCTGTATTAGTACAAACGTATCTGTTACTATTTACATCTGTGTTTATTTAAATCAAATGATGGATTACATGTAAACATGTAGTTTTGTTGCATATACATTTTTGTCCTTTGTTTTTTCTCTCTGTATTTTTAAGCATGACTTTTTACAAATTTGACATTAAATTGCTCTCAATTCTAACCATGATTATAAATAAGATTTTTTAAGTTTACAATATTTTTATTTATGTTACACTTTTCACCTTTCTAATTTTAATTCTAGCACTAATTGGTAAAAAACATGAGGTATATTATATACAAATTACAATGCATATTCCATATTATTGCTCATTAATAATATTGTAACTTAAACAAGAGAGAAAATTATAAATCTGAACATATGCACATCAAAATTACTCAAAGTCTATTGAATAATATAAGAATTCAAATAAAAAATTGTCATTAATGAACTTCTTTGTGCTTATTGAATATTATTTCATGCCTTAATTAATATGAAATAGCTGATACCTACACTTTAGCATAGGGATATGCATTCCATAGTTTGTGTTTATGTTTGCTATGTGTATTTTTAAGCATGGCTTTATACAAATTTGACATAACATTTCTCCTTTGATTCAAAACATAATCATAAATACGATTATTTAAATTTATAATATTTTATCTATGTTACACTTGTCACCTCTCTAACTTAAAACTATTAGCAATCAAAAATCTTAAATAGAGTTAAATGTCTAAACATTGATAGACAACATCCAACATGACAATAATACTAATTCCTACTTACAACAAACCACAAACAATTCTCTTTGGGCTTCTCTGTCATTCATGTCTTCAATTGCTTTTGATTTGTACAATTCCAAATGAGAAAGTAATAATTTTACAACTAAAACAAAACAACAAAATTATAAATGTTGAAATTTATAACAATTAAAATATTAAATGCCATCATCAATTGTAGAACAAGCCATATCATAGTTTCTTAATTATATTGTAACTTAAACAAGAAATGATGTAGAAAAATAATACAATTGACATTCACTATTCTATGACATTAATAGACTAATAAAAAAATAATCTTTTCTACGTTATTCTATTCTTAGCAACTTCAACATTTCATTCTCAATTTGATCATCATTTCATTCTCAATTTGACACGACAAAGATTTCCCCATCTTCACTCCAATATAACTACTCATCATATTCATCTTGTGGGAACGTGATGAAAGGATCTCTTGACGCATTTAGGGCTCCCACAGCTGTCGCTTTGCGGGATCCTATTCCTACTTCTGCTAATGACGTTGCCACAACAGCTACTTTGAAGGCTACTCACGCACCTCCTGTTGCAAAACTCGCTGCTAATGCTGTTGTTGGTAGCCGATTTCCCTCCTACGACATTTCACTGGTCTCGAAAGGGGGTGCAGAGGATGCTCTGTATCCTGCTAATGTGCCTGCCCAAGCTCCTCCTTCTGGTGGCGTTAGGGCGTCGGGCTCCTTGTTGAAGTCTAGGATCGTTGGCTCTGTTCCTGGGAGCTTCTCTCAGCGCTTGCCAGCCGACTCCCATCTTTCTCTAGCCTCCGGACATAGGGGTGTTGTTCCTCTCCGTGTCTCTAACCCTCTAATCCTCTCTTTGGATGATGAGATTGTGAAAGACATAGAAGGAGCATCCTCTGTCTTCTCAGGGCATGGTTTAATCTGAAGATTTAAGGGCTTCTGGCCTAGTCTCTCTGAGCTGCATGCCTGGATCACGCGCCAGTGGGATCCGATCATCTCAGATTCTGTTCACATTTTCCCTCTGACAAGGGGTTTCTTCATAGTCAAGTTTGAGAATATTGTTGATAGGAATTTGATTCTTTGTGATAATTTCTTTAGTTGGGATGCTCGGTTCATGCTCATGATGAAGCTCTGGCATCCTGACTTTGACCCCTCTTTTGAGACTTTCTCCAAGGTTCCTACTTGGGTAAGGCTTCCCAACCTTCCTCTTCATTTTTGGGTAGATTCTGTGGGTGAAGCTCTTGGGGATTTTTTGATGATTGATGAGGAATCTGAAGACATTCTTCATTCTACTTATGCAAGGATTCTGGTTGATTTGGATTATTCCAAGGGTCTTCCGGAAAAGATTAAGTTGAAGCATCCCAAAGGATCCTGGATCCAATCTTTAGATTATGAAGGACTCCCCTTCAGATGCAGATGTTGTTTTAAAACTGGTCACTTAGTGGATCAATGTGGATTGGAAAAGGTCAAAAAATCTGCTTCTTGGTGGAAGGGGGCCTCTCAACATTTCTTTGTTGTGAAAGACTCAGCTACCAGAAGCTTTTCTCAGGTTGTTTCTTCTTCTTAGGAGACTACAGAGGCCTCTGTGATGCAGGTACATCCAGCATTTGGAAGCATTTTGAAGATTCTGGTTATTTTCTATTGTAATATGGCTTAGTAAGCCATTCTTGTGGTCTAGTTTCAGTTACATCTTCATGGTATAAGTCTCATAGATATATTAAATAAGGGATTTGTATAATCGTGAAGTTGACAACTTTGTTGTCAACTCCACTATTCATTATTAGGTTAGTAATCATCTAAATAAGTTTGGGAGTTGGTTGGCAGAATGGGAGTTAGAAATTAGTTTGGGGAATTAGTTTTGGGAGTTATCAGGTTGTGTTCTTGGGAGTTATTTATCTCTGCAATGTAGAACCCGCGGTAGGGGAGTAACAGAGTAGGTTGTTGAGAATCGGGGAAGAGTAGAATGGAGGGGAAGGAGAAATCGATGTAATCAATGTAATACAAAGAATGAATGAAATAATATTCTATGTTTGCATTTGATTCCTCTCTTGATTGTTCTATTCCCGAATATTTCAGTTGCTTGTTTGTAGTTTGGGATTGTTGTTACTCGATCTTTTTAAACTTTAAATTTGTTGAATTTGCTTTGATGTAATTCAAGTTCCATTCAATAACAACAATGCGTATCATGCTTTGTGTTTTGATTAAATCGCATTGCAAGAAACCTGCACTACGGGTCTATGAGAAAGATCAAGAACGATTGCAATAGGTGAATCAAATTCATCCACAATTCTCATTAGTGTCACGGAAATGGCGAAGCACTAACTAATGCATTTGCCAGACCGAATCGGGAGCACTGGTGTTGAATCTTGATATCAGCATTGTTAAAGTTTCGGGTTGTTAATGCCATGTGTAACCGAGAGTCATAGTTGCGACAGTCACGGTAAGGGAGACCGAGTGGCAAGCTTGTAACGGCGATAGTTCATGACTGTTTTCCAAGAATCATTACATGAGCTTATACTGTTATCGAACCAGGTCATCGACAGTTTGAAGAGTTTATTCGACCACAGAATAGTAGAAAGAAGCTGTGATAACAGTCGTATCTGAAGGAAACTGAATTTAGAATGGTCTACAGATAACAGTGTATGTTGTGTATGCTGCTATCAGCATTAGGAGATGGAAAGACAATGATATGTTATGTTATGTGTATATTGAATACTTAAGATGGCATTCTCGACAGTACACTGGTACCACAGGATAATCCAATGGTGATGTTTGATAGTCCCGCAAGGTACATAAGAAACAGTGAATCCAATCGGATGTTGATGATTGTTTTAGTGTTTTGATACTGTTGACATTCTCATCATCGAGATATCAAAGATTATGAATTTCTCGGTATCAATAAAGTTGGTTGTACAATGAATTAAGTTTGGTTGTCTGAGAATTGGTTGGAGGCATCAACTTATAGATGTTGATTCAGACTCATTAACCTTCTACCGCTATGCGCTTTGCATCAAGTCTTATCAGAGCAAGAGAAAGGATAAGAGTATTTTGAAGTGGGAGAGGATAGCATTATTGTTGGAGCAAGCAGCAGATGAAGATGAAGTTATTGATGAAGAAATAGATCAAGAAGAGGTACGCATTCCATTGGAAGGGCACAGACAGCAGATGAATGCTGGTGTAGTGAGTGAACAACAAGATGTTGTTGTTGAACCTTGTGAGGAGAAGGTTCTTGCAGATGAACGAGAGTTGGTGACAGGTATGGTTGAAGAAATCATTTTCCCGGATGATGGAAATGCGGACAAAAATGATTAAGGACGGAAGGACATAGTACAAGATTCACATGCGGAGGAGAATACTATTTGTTTTAGTGTTTTGATACTGTTGACATTCTCATCATCGAGATATCAGAGATTATGAATTTCTCGGTATCAATAAAGTTGGTTGTACAATGAATTAAGTTCGGTTGTCTGAGAATTGGTTGGAGGCATCAACTTATAGATGTTGATTCAGACTCATTAACCTTCTACCACTGTACACTCTGCATCACTCTGTGCCTCCAGGGGCTGATGTTGGCTCTCCCCCGGGTGTTGATCCCATCCATGGATTGCCTCATTGTTCAAAATCCGTAGTCTGGGGCTCTGTTGGAAGCGAGGCTTATGATCCTCTTTTTGATATAGCTCCGCTGGATCACTCTAGATTGGTAGCTTATGATTCTACTTCTTTGGAATCTTCTGGTCCTATCCTGGGACATTCTTGTGTCTCTCTAATTGAGGGTGCTTTGGTTCTTGATTCGTCTTCTTGGCAGGGTCTGGCTAAGAAAGCGGAAGATGGGTGGACTTCTGTGAAAGGCAAAAAGAAAAAACCTAAACTTCATCCCTCTTTTGATATGTCCCTTCATTCCCAGAAGGGGAAGAATTGACATTTCTTGAGCTTTTCTATGCGGACAGCTGGACCTATGTGGGAAGGAATTATTTTTTAAGTCTGCTGGAAGCTTCTGGGCTATTGGTTTTTTGTTTGGTCCAGGTTGAGGGAGCCTGTTGCAAAACCCTCGTTGTGGTCTTGATCTGTTCCATCTTAGAGTACTTTGTTGAAAATCTTTTATGACCATCTTGTAAAGGGTTTCGGGGTCCCTTCAAAACCTGTTTTCCTCTAATCAAAAACTACTCATCATATTCTTTTCAAAACTTTTTAATCATTACTTTATATTAACATTGTTACTTATACGTATAACAATTGCATAAAATAGGAATAAAAATAAAAATATTCAAAACAAATATAGTTTCCCAACTCTACTCCTCTCTGATAAATAACACAATCTACACATACATTATTGAACTATAAAACAACTCCACATCCTAAGTGATAAAAAATCTTAAACTAAGTCAAAAGTCTCAATATTCTAATCAAACAAATCATCCTACCCTCTTTTTATCACCATTCTATCATGCTTTCCAAATCTAATTAAATCTTACACAAATTTTTAAACTTTAATCATATTTTTACCAATTGACAAGAATTAAAAATAAATTAATCACACACACACACACACACACACACATAAAAAAATACAATTTATTACTATACACTATTTCAACTTCAAATGAACTCTACCTCTAAATAAACTATACTATTGATATTGACTTCTTTGTTAGACTTACTGAATACAATAAGCTAAAAGAATACAATTCTTAACATTATTTGATTGTTTACAGCTCCAACATATCACTTTCCATTTTAGATTGTAGATATTATCTTATCCTCAATTCAATATAATTATATAACATATTCTTCTTAGGACATTTGATATATTACTTTACAATCCAACTACCTTGGTCCACTCAGAAATATCATATATGAACTAATCAAATCTAATTATATCAAAATTTTATATTCAAAAGACAATAGACACCAACACAAACAAATTCAAATGTTATCAAATCAAAAAATACAAATTTAAGAATTTACTCTTTTTCATTTACTTTTGTCCCACATAACAAAAAAATAAAAGGAATTTACAAAAAAAAAAAAAAAAAAGGCAAACTAACATATGTTCTTTTAAATGTCTCTATTTCAAAACATTTCAAAATACTAATATTCTCTAATTCAAAATAACCTACCTATGTCAAAACCAACATTCACTCCCCCTTTCCAACACTAATCCACACTCTCCTACATACACACTCAAACATACAAATTTTCACTAAACACATCTAATTAAATTCGACTTGAGAAAATCATGTAAAAATTAATAATCTCTACAAAAAATTAATTAACTAGACAACTAGCACTCACCATTCCATTACTATAAAAAAATATAATACAATAATACAACACATATATATCAATTTACACATACATTTCATTTCTTCCATTCCAAACAAAATAACATTTAGCGTTGCATGCTTTTCACCACAACCTCGGTTTGCATCCCTTATTTGTAAATGCAATGTGGTCATTACTAATGAAAAATTTGAATAGAACACATTCCAAGATATTTTACAATATGAAACAAATTTATAGTTAATTTTCTAGATAAATATTTTTATAAAATAAATATTGATAACATTAAAATATTACATTAATTTAAGAAGGTACATGTGAGTGTGTGATTGTTATTAATTCTTCATTTGCCTCTTTATTAATGTCATACACTTCTTCTCACACCATACCATCCATAATTATTCTCTTCTTTTTGTGAGTAGACTTTCTTTTCTACCTATCACAAGAATGTTTCTCCTATTTCCACACCTGTACTGCAATACATGCAATAACATCCTCATTCACAAAAATGACTTGATCAATACCAACATCAATAGAAAAACTTGTATCTTCTCCCTCACACCCTCTAGGTGATCTCCGCAACAAGTCAACATCTAACTAAAACATCTCAATCTACAACTCCTTAACAACAACATGTTCATCATCATAAATGAAAACCCTATCCAAAGCCCTCTTATATTGATCAACAATTCCATTAGCAATAATACCTTCACTACTGATCTCAACAATTTTGCACTCATTAGCTAACCCAACTAGGTTATCAGATTCAACCAAAGAAAATTCATCCCTAACCTCAACTATGTTAAATCCCTCAACACCAACAATCTCATTATCTCCCACAACAACAAGACACTCCTTAACTTTCTCATTAGATCCAATCAACTATTTATGAAACTTATCCATAACCCCATCTACCTTATCCTCAAAAATCTCTTTTATACACGATGTCAAAACATTCACAGGTGTGTTTACCTTATCAAGTTTTAGCTCTTTTACTACAACCCTAGCTTTCTTTTTTCCTCTTTTGAACAATCCTTCTAACATGCTAGGCAATCCACCTCTTGATCAATAAGTTCCAACTCAACATCTTCAATTTCATTCGCTCCAATATTATTGAACTCTTATATGGAAAATACTTTTCCAATAGCTCCCTTTCTCTCACATTCAAGCCACCTAATCTATCTTTTATTTTGTTTCTCATCTCAACTCTAAAATTGTCCATCATATTCTGTACCCCTCCAGGGTTTATCTTCCTCAATGACATCTCTCTCGATTCGCAATGAAACTACCCCTGCTCAGCGATCTAATTGTAAGAATTTGATTGCCTCTCCTTTGATGATCTATCAAACACTCTCATAGCTTCACTCAATTTGGCGATCTTTCCACCCATGGTATGCCTCAACAACCAAGGTTCACAATCATCAACAACTCCCTTTGATCCATCCTTGCACAAATCCTCTGCAATTGTAGGTCAGATCCACATTCTGCCATCCCACAATAAGCCATCTAGGATTTCACGAGCTCTAGAACAACAATCTAACATCACTAGAACATCAACAATGCTTTGATAAAATTATAAAAGCCAACAACCAGCAACAAATCCCTCTCTAACCACCTCATGCAAGTCTTATGTTAGTGTGGGCCAGATTCACTCTTTGCCATCCCACAACCAACACATCACGAGCTTCGCAAGTTTAGAAACACGGATCTATGCTCACATGAAAAAATCTTGCTTTGATACCATCTGACGTAGTCATGGATGGATTTTCCCCAAAGGAGATGGTCCAACCATGAAGCAAGAGTCAACACAACAAAAACAATCCATTCAAGAACATAAAGAACTCATTAATGAGTAGTAACATGCCCATCAGGTCTTCACATTATTAAATAATCAAGATTTACAACATACATGCCTAGCTACATGCCACCTTAAATTCTAAGGCACACATGCCTACTTACATATAGAAATCCAGATCCATATTGGATGCTAACCTCTCAAAGACTTCCTCTTGAAACACTCACTAACTAGGAAACCAATGCCTCAATATATATAAGATTGCAAACCACAAGTCGGCCAAGGAGATCACATTCTCCAAAGATGAAGAAAATGTATTAAAAAAAATAGGAAAAGAACCAAATCGAAGAAGAACACCTCCAAATTCATATGGAATGAAGCACAATCATATAAGGAGGTCAACCACGATCATAAGATCATCAAACAACGTACCAATCAAATCTTCAAGCTACGAGAAGATTTCACAAGATCCAACAACTTGGATAAAGTCATTAATGTGAAGAATAGATATAGGTCAGAACCAAAACTTAAGAAATCTCCATCAAGAAAGAAATAATCAAGATGTGAACCCAATCATAGATTCATCATGATGTCTAGATCATGCCATGAAGTTTGCACAAGATAAGGAGCCAACTGGAAGGATCACAACACGAAACACAAAAAATGAACAAGTATAAACTACAAATAAACTAAAAGGGAATTTTTTTAGGTAATGCAATATATCCAAGAGCCTAGGATGCTTTTGCATCACATTAAACACTCATGAAGCAATGAGGTATCAAAGTAAAATGCCACAAGGCAAAATCAATAAAAACCCAAAATAAACAATGGGACTCTATTGGCCTCAAGCCAAGAGTACGGGTCTTGGAAGATCCCATTAAGGCACACTCAATGTTCTCGTGAGGTGATCTCAAATATCCCCCCTCACATACTCAAGATGTGACCTCAAAATCAAGCATCGAGTCAAATCCACTGAATGGAAAATAAGCCAAACAACACACATGACAAATTCAACCGGGCATGTTGTCGGGAGTATGGATTCGTGCATGAATCCAAAAATAACAAAGTAAAAGCATAGAATGATTGTAACCATGGAGGAAAATCCATTCCAATATGTAGAATATGCCAAAAAAGAAAAATGACAAATTTGGGCAACATACAAAATGATGCAAACACAAAAATGCCCAAAAATCAAACTTATGATAATTCAATGAAATTAAAACCCATTTCATATTTCATGACCAAACCTACAAAAATCCAATAAAATCTAAAATTCGGGTGTGTACACAAAATATGACAGCATAACAGGGTGAAAACTTTAAACCCCAAGCATACAAATAAATAAATGCGCATACTCAACCAATCAGGTGATGAAAATAAAAAAACCATGGGGGAATGCTAATTCTCAACCCATGCAACTAATGCAATTTATTCTACTCAATATAATAGAGTAAAACAAAAGATTTCAAAGGCCCTACTTCTCACGAATGAGGGAAAAACCAAAAATTGATGAAGAAATTGAAGATTTCACTGAACTGGCTGAAATATTTGGCAAAGTTGGGGAATCATAGGATAAATTGAACAAGTCGCTCCTCATAAGATCTGATGCCCGAGTCTCACACAACAAGAAAATTACAATTATTCTCCAAGAAGGTTTGGAGCAAAAACCACAAAATCCTCACAAGCATGAAATAAGAAGTGAGAATAAAACTCATTATTTTGCCAATATAGGCACTTTTCCAAAGTGACTTATAAAATAGATTATTTAGATAATAAATAATTAATTGGCCCCTTTTTCTCAAATACATAAATTGATCCTAGATGACTGGAATCCAACTACGACAAATTGGCTGGCAAATAAAATTAAATATTGAAAATCCCAAATGCATTAAAAATTAGCTTTTAATTTAAAACCTCTTCTACAACAATCGTGGGAACTCTAACGCGCAGAGAAAAATTAATCTTTTACAAAATGCATCATGAAGTCCAGATTTACCAACATGTACCAAAGGGTTAGTAATATAACACTGCTACATCATCCATACAAGGATGACATTGGCTCAGTATGCAAGGCCAAAGCTACTATCTCCTGGTGCTACTACTAGGGATATAGGCACATACTCAAATCTTGTAGCTCAGGATGAATGTTCCTAGTACTTGTTCACTAAAACAGATAAACTTTTAGTGTAGATGCTCAATATATAAATAGCCAAAGCACAAAGCGATAAGCCTAAAATAGAAAACCTAAATCTGAGGTTGAAAGTAGGGAAATACATAATCTATGAGGATAAATTATACAAGAAAGCCATAGATGGAACATTCCTCAGGTGCATAGACAAACCTCAACAGGAGATATTCCTAAAGACATTTCAAAATGAAGCTTGTCGTGACCACTTCTCTTCCACTGTGACGACTTTCAAAATCCTCAAGAAATGTTACTATTGGGCTGGCATGTTTAATGATGTATACAAATAAGTTTACAAATGTGATAAGTGTAAGTTGTTTGCGGGAAAACCACAATTAGGTGCTCTACCACTTAGGCCAGTAGTAATTGATGGCCCTTTTCAACAATGGGGTATAGCTTTTATAGGGCCAATCAATCCTCACTCTATTGCAAGGTACATTTATATGATAACAACACTAGACTACTTCTCCAAGTGGGTAGATGATTAGGCTACCAAGAAAACAACTATAAACATGGTCTGTGAGATCCTTAAGGAAAACATACTGGTTAGATTTGGATTCCCTATGAAAATAGTTGCAAACAATGCAACCTACTTCTCTTCTGTTGAGTTGGTTCAATTTTGCTATGGTTTTGGAATCCATTTAAGTCAATCATCTAACTACTACCCCTCAAGGGAATGAGAAAGCTGAGTCCAACAAAAAAAACATGGTACAGATCATGAAGAAGCTAGTTGATGAAAATCACAAGAACTGGCATAGTAAGATGTATGAAGCACTCTCGGCAAATATGGTGACTCCTAAAAGAGAAATCAACATCTCACCATTCGAATTAGTTTATGGAACCGAATCCAATCTACCCCTTTCTCTAGAATTGTCTACATGCAAACTCAAGACACAAATCAAAGACCATCTTTTTAAAGACAAATTGGAGAAAAGAATATTGTACTTGAATAAGTTGGAAGAAGAAAGAGAAGAATTGTTCGATCGAATCACGCAACATCAACAACGTGTAAAGAAAATATTTGACAAGAAGGATAGACCAAGGAAATTCATGGAAGGTGACTTTTTGTTTCTATGGGATAAAAGGAAAGAACCAAAGGGGTTGCACTCGAAGTTTCAATCTCTCTGGAAAGGACCATTTAAAGTTATAGAAGCATGTGCACCTAATACTTTTAAGCTCATGAATCAGGATGGTAAAGTTTTACCATATCCTTACAATGGGTAGGACCTAAAGATTTATTATTTCTGAGTAAGCAAATTTAGTTACTTTTAACCTTATTACTTTAGTTGTTATTTTGTTCCTTTGTTTCCTTCTCTTTTATTTCCCTATTCTTGTTTTGGTGTCATAGTTTAGGAGTAGATTAGTTGTTTTCGTACCAATTTCCTTGGAAATTAGTAATTCTATGGTTCATTTCTTTGGTATTTGCATGCCTTGTTCCCAGTCGAAGCCAGCTATTGTCCCAATTTTGAGCTATTAAAATTGATCCCCTTTTTGTAATTGGAGTCACCACCAAGACCCAAAGCCATAAATCAACATTAGTCGAGTTTGGGCTTTGGAAAAGAAGGTTACTTATTGAACCATAGTTATGCGGGAAATCATTTAGCATGATTTATTTCCTAATCTTGCATTTAGATGTTACTCTAGGTTCTATCTCATCGTTTGGGTACATGGTTATGCTTAGGAGACAATTCGATAAGTAGCCAAGTCCTATTTCATTGTATTTGATGTTTTTGAGCCAAGTTTGGGATTTGCATGTTTCAGCTACATTTTCCTAGGTCTCATGGTGGCAGAGTAAAGCAGAGAAAAGGTCTTTCGAAAGGAATGTTGACAATGTAAATGCATCTCAGGGATGACCAAAAAGGGATCACGAGCCCTTGTGAATAGTAAAAAATATGAAAAACACTTTTTCAGATTTGGCCTGTAAAGGTACCCGCTATTTGGAATTTGCACTCTCCCAGTGCAATTTTTAAAAATTCCTTTGAGTATATAACAATTGAGGAAGAATGAGCCTCGCAAAATGACATATCAGCCTCATAAAGCATGAGAAAGATTTTTTTAACATCAACAAATCAATCAATGGGTTAAGTTGCTAAATTCAAGAAATGGTCTTTGCAGCTGCCTAGCTTCAGGATTTGCGGTATATGCATGCAATTCCTGAAGGTATTATTTTAATGATATTTAGTCAGTCATCTAAGGCATAAAATTCTTTTGATAAGTTGAGAGATAGGAGCGCACAACTAAGGAAAAGGATGAGCTGAATAGTGGCGCAAGATCATTTTCCTATGTGTTATAAGTGAAAAATAACTTAGAAAGAGAAACTCAAAGGTGTTAAAGGTATTCCTGGGTGGAGTTTGGGAAATGAAAGTAATGGGTACCTGTAGTGCGGGATGTGCAGTGCTCATGTACAAATTTTGAAAGCTGACCGGAGTTTCATTAAATGAGAGCATTAAAACTTAGATTGAGTTTATCTCTTCCCATTAAAGGTACAAAAGGTTGTAAGCAAGCAAAGAACTACAAGCTATGCCCATGGAAAAGATCCAATGTTGAGTTTGGGAAAGGATGTTCCCGGTTGCATATTTTTAAAATCGCCAAGTTTAAAGAGTCATTAGAATTTAAAAATTCCAAACTATAAGGCCGACCCACCACACTTATTGGCATCAACATTCAAGTGGAGTTAATTTGAAGGAAAGGCTAGTATTTAGTGCTGGTTCATGGGAAATATTGAATTAAGGAGGAACAGTCACAAACACTCGCATATCTGAACTAGAAATGAACAACTAAGGCCAACTTGACCTCCAATGACTCTATGCATAGCTCATAAATCAACATCTCAAGACATGTGTTTGGTATAATGTCTATAAGAGTGCATAAAATATGGTGCTAAGGTATCCTAGATATGATCACTTGAATGGTCTAGAAAGTGAGTGGAAAGAATTAGGTGATACAAAATTCAGTCATTTCGACTTGAGCGAGTTGCATGCCAAATTACTCATAGATTGATTGCATCTGATCACACAGAAGTTGAAAGAAAGTGGATTGATAGAGGAAACCAATTTCTTTGTAGTAGTTAAAGCTTCAAAATTGATTAGAGAGTGTATAGCTCGCTTTGATTTAGATAGAAAACAAATAAAGATGCCAGATAGACAGGTGCTCCTAAATATTGACAGATATACCATGGAAAATTGCTTCTGTATACCACAGAGAGATACCTATAATGAGTATGATTTCTCTCTTTTTATATCTGCATTTAATGAGAAGAAAGCTAGATGGTGAGGGGTGATGGCTTCAGATTGGTTCTAGACAAGGAGTGCACAGACAAGGATGCCCAAATCCTTATACAACACTAACCTGAAGCGTGAAATTGTGGACATCCTCATCCTGCTTCACAAAGAAAAGGGAAGTGAGGAGGTTCTAGCGCTAGCTGAACATGACTTCTTCCTTGTCAAGTCTACATGTGTCAAAAATAGTTATGTTGACTGGGCATGCATTGCAACAGAGAGATCGACCTTAGAGCTCTCATTTGCAAAAGGCACCAACATGTTTTGGATGTCCTCTTTCCTGAACTACACATTGGCTATAAATCAGATATGGATGTGGCTTCCTAGAATCCAAGACTATGATGAGTCTACCCAGGTACACGAGCTCTACCCATGTTTTGCCCTACACCACAGCCAAGCTTATTTCATGGAAGTAAATGATGCATTCATGATGAGACTGTGTAGAGAGCTTCAAGGATGTCCATAAAGAATATTTTCTCTAGAATATGCTGAAGTGATTAAACAATATAGGGCATACTACATTGAGCTCCCAACCTTATCTTATCTTAGAATAGCATATTTTGATGATGCACCCCTAAAGCTACCTCTCTATCTAGAGGACAAACTGGTGATGATAGAATTATGTCAGCAAGTTCTATAAGTAAACGTACTTTGCAGTAGTACACACAAGGTTGATATATCTTTTCTCATCAAGATAGGGCCATACTCTTGTGGTTCCAGTTTATTTGCTAATAATCTGGTTAAAGCCTATCGAAGTAGCCATTTAAAAAATATGATGTTGTTAGCCTGCATTATGATTACGCCAACTATGTAAAGGACCACCTCAAGCTTGGATTGACATATTGGCACACGTTAGATGTCGAAGACTTTTGGGAAAATTGCAAGCATGACTTGGAGGCTAGGGACCATTACTGGTCACGCATAATAGTTGAGGAAATAAATGCATACGAAATCCATATGGATTTTGAAGGGGTTCAAGAGGACAAGAGTTTTATGAGACCTGGGAAATATGACGAATAGATAAAGAGGACCCCCATCAATTCAAAGCCATATACTGGCCCATAAATAAAAGGCTTGGATGTGCTGATGGGAGATATCCTCCAAACGAATCATGATAGGGTCGAATGGAATAAATATGGAATAAAGAGGACTAGCACACCTCGCAGAGGGAGAAATCAAGCCCAATAGAAAGCGAGTTCCACTGCTACTTTTTCTACTGTCACAACACCCAATTCTTCTCCAGGATCTACTCAAGCTTCAAGAGAAGGTGACCAACCACCTGAGAAGAAAGTTGAAGTCACTCCAACTTATGGAGGAGGATCTCTGCTAAATCTACATTCAGATTTTGAAATGAAAGATGTAGAAGCCAAGAAGGAGAAGGAGGGAGAAGTAGAACTTGAAGCTCAACATCAACAAACCAATGTAGAGATGGAGACTCCGAGTCACCCAATGGACCAAGGCGAAATAGAGAAACAAATTGGGGCCACCGAAAATGAGGGGAGTATAGGAAATGAAGCTATATTTCTTTCTTCTAAAGATACCAATCTTTCTAAATTATGTTTTGCTAGCAAGAAAACCATAACTCCTCTTTTAGTGAGGAAGTTGTTTGTTGAAGATGCCAAAAAACTGGCATCTCCTATTCTATCTTCCCTTCTTGGATGTATTATAGTACTTTCTCCCCTCTTGTTGCGTGATGAGTCTTGATGAGTAATCCTAATCCTTAGGGAGGGTTCGTAATCAAGTTACAAGCTCTCTGGAAGGACCTCCTAGGGCTCTAGTTGCCACATAGCTATTCTAGAACGGTCCTCAAGCTATGTCACCATCTCATTACGACTATTTCCTCCTAAGGCCTTATGGATATCCAAAATTTGGTGTATCTATCCTTCTTAGAAGATAGATCTATCTCTCCTAGGCCTTCAGAGATATAATCTCTACCTTGAAGTAGGGTGCCCTAGCAGTTCTACTATAATCGTAGTGTAGTAGGGTGCCCTACTAGTGGTTCTCCCTTAACTACTATTGCAATAGGGTGCCCTTGGCGGTTCTCCCTCAACTACTTTTGCAATAGGGTGCCCTTAGCAGTTCTCCCTCAATCACAACGCAGTTTGGTGCCTTTACAATGGTTCTCCCTTAATTGTTGTTGTAATGGGGTGCCCTTCATGATTCTCCCTTAATTCCAGCCTTGGTTTCTTCCACAATAGGGTGCCCTAGTGGTTCTCCCTTAATCACAGAGTGGTAGGGTTCCCTTGTAGCGGTTCTCCCTTATGTGTTACTGTAATAGGTGCCCTAATGATTCTCCCTTAATTGCAACCTTGGTTTCTTCTACAATAGGGTGCCCTAGCAGTTCTCCCTTAATCATAGAGCAGTAGGGGTGCCCTTGAAGCAGTTCTCCCTTAACATGCTACTACAATAGGGTGCCCTAGTGATTCTCCCTTAATTGCAGCCTTGGGAAGGTGCTAACAATAGGGTACCCTTAGCTATTCTCCTTGAATTATAGTACAATGGAATGCCCTTATATGGTTTTTCCTTACTGCTACTATAATAGGGTGCCCTTCGTGATTCTCCCTTGATTGCCACTCTTTCCCCTTATTTAAAATTATATCTTAAATGTCTATTAATGATCATAAAAATTATTTACATAAATATATTATTTACTATGTATACATTACCGACTTCTTCGATTGTTGATGCAGATATGATTGAACTGCTTCGAAGCTCCATTGGTTTTCCACGTTCTTCTTTCATAGGGATTATTTTTCACATATCCTCCTTTACCCCACAGGATGGCAAGATCATGCTCTGATACCACTGAAATGTCCCCATTTTGGACCTTACTTGATTTGTCTTAAAATTCATAATTAGTATTTGGATTTCCCTTGGGAATGGTAATTTATAATGTTTTATACTAGGAGGATGCCAATCCCCAATAATTATAATACATCATTAAATAATTTTATACTTATAATCACAAGAATTCATAATTCTCTATATAATATATTTATTTCATACTATATATTAGTTAGTTATTTATCAATATATTTGAGTTAAGTTATTTCAAATGCAAGTTTACTTCATAACAATATTACTATATTTCATAATTTATTATTTCAATTTTCATAACTTATTATTCAAAAGTTTATTTCATATTAATGTTAATATCTAATTCATACAATGCTAATAAATAAATTAACTCAAACAAAGATATACTTACCTTCTTTATGCATTTATTTTTAGCTTATTCAATATTTATTTCCTTTTAATATTCTCCTACATTTCCTCCTTGATCTTCTCTTATATTTCCTCCTTGATTTTCTCCTACATTTCTTTTCTTGTTTTCTGTTGGAATTTGAATAATCACCTCTTCTTATTATTCTTCTCCTTTTTATTTATTTCCTCTATGTATCTCTTTTTTCCGAGAGGAATGGATTTGATATCCATTATATACATTTGCATGTTGAAGGGTTGCCACCTTTAGATTTAGAGATATGCCTCTATATTTTTATTTATTTATAATAATAATAATAATTTATTTAAATTACCATTTACAATGATTATTAATATCATTGTTTATATTATAATTACATTTTATTATTATTTATTTATTTTATTACTTTATAATTATACTTATTATTTATTTAATTTTTTATATTATATTATATTATTTATTTATTTGTTCATTATCTATTTCTTTATTTAATATCTTCATATTACTATTTAATTTAAACTTATCCAATTGTAGATATTAATCATATTATATTTAATTATTAATCACTTATATAATTATTATTACTAGGTTTTTAATTTTTGTCATAGCTTAATATTATGATTTATTTATTAAATTCACTTCGGGAGAGGGGACATTACATTCATGCTCAAAGTTTCTCAAGAAAAGATAGCTGGGGATTTGGACCAAATCAGCATTGGCGACTTTAGTGTGAGAAAGTTAGACATAGTTCTACCACATCATGATACCATGAAGAGGATGTGAGAATTTTCTAACTAGTTGGTTGGGGAACAACTTGATCATTTGAAGCTAGATAAGGCCAAGCTAAAGAATACAATGTTGGGGTTGTCCACACTAATCAGAGACTTTCTAAGCTCACTATCCAGACAAACTTCTAAGACTTCAACAAGCATGGAAGTGTTCGATCCCTCCAAGGTTGATAGTAATGGACTCATCACTCAGATGAAAGAAGACAAGCATATGGATCGGATTAGCAAACTCTGGGTGGATGACCCTAAAGGGAGAAGTGCGGTGACAATTGAAAAATTAGCCACCAACTACAAAGAGTTGGACAAGATCTAAAATGATGTCTTCATTGATATAAAAATTATTAAGAAGGAAGAGAGGACCTATAAGAAGACTACCAAGTTAATCAGAGAAATTGCTGAGCTCAAACTGAGCACGACTATATCACAAAAAAACCCGAAGGCCGAAGATGAACCGGTTCAAAAGTGGATATTCTCGATCGATTACAAGAAAGAAGTCACTCTAGTGTTGTTAAAGGCTTGAAACAAGATGTCAAACATATGAAGGAAGAGAAGAAGCAGATTGAGCAATACATGACAACTTTGCATTATGGTTTGCATCAAGGAAAAGGAAAAGAATTAGTCAACACATAATAGATGAAGCACACTTATCGGAGTTATATTGATACATTGGTTTCTCGAACAACGTTCCTATCATTTGATGTTAAGAAACTCAACGTCATCGATGCCCAATTAACAATAATTGGACCAGAGCTTTAGGTGTTACTTGCAACAATTCAGGAAATTAGAAACAACCACCTCTTCTGCATGAAAAAATATGACGTTGTCAAGATAGCTGGTGCTGATGAAATTAAATGTGTCGTGGAAATATACGAGAAGACACGGCTCAAAACTAATGAATATGAGAATTGAATCGATTCCTCTGCATGTCTGTTCCAATTCTTTCTTCTATTTTATATTCTCTGATGTAATGAGTTGACCAGTGTCTTCCTCGGTCTACGTAGCCTTTTTTGTAACTAAATTTTCTATGAGAAGATGAATCATTCCTCCCTCTCATTGTATGAACTATAGATATGCTTTTCAAAGTTAATAGAAGGGATCGACATTTTTGGAGTGTATTTGGCTTCTCCTTGTGGCTGAGACCACTGAGTGAGACACAAAGTGTTGTGTATTTCATTTATATGTTGTTCATTTTAGTTTAGTTGGTTTTGGTTAGTCTTTGATGAATGAATCATTTTTTTTTTCTTTTGTTGAATGCAAAAATATTTCCTTAAGAAAAAATAGTTGTTGAGAGGAGGAAAGTATTGAGGCTATCTGAGAATAGTCCTCTATGATTAATCTAGTCTCAAATTTAATTTGTTCATCTCCATCAAGTTAAAGTAGAAGTTAGTTGTTAGCGCAATGAGTTGGTGTATAGTTGCAACTGTGATTGTGTATTAATTCCTTGTTAGGAGTAGATTAAATTAATGACTACATTCATTTTTATATGTCAATTGTAGAATGTCTATAATGAAACTGCACACAACAAAATATAAACTTTTGGCATGCACAATAGTTTTGCTCACATATGTTTTGCTACAACATGATCACTGATTACCTTCTTTTTTTTTCCTGTTTGAGTCGTTGATGTATAGTCTCCTCAGAGCATTATCATAATACAAACTGAAGAAAATCCCATCAAATTTAACTCAGCCAAGGATTTTGCCTTTGTTATTAAATGCCACATATAAAAAATGCACCTCCAACTAACTGTATTACACACAGAGTGTGCACATTGACTCCTTTTTTTTTCTTTTCAATTTTCCATATCAAAAATTAAAAAACGCACCAAGAAATTGATAGCCAAGCAATGAGTTATAGCATTAAACAAATAGTTCATGTATCTTTTCTTTGCTAACACATTTTTCCTAGTGTATGTAAATATATAGCATTTGCATGACAATGTACAATATCCTTGCTCAAACACAATTTGTTGCTTATCCTTTTGCATGATAATGTTTTGACATTTTAATCCTCTTCATTTATTTATAAAAAAGAAATTGACATTTTTGTTATTCTAACAATGCTGGTCTTATTTTTCTACTTTCTTATTTGACCAACTATATAACTACAATTGTTCAAGAAAATGAACAATAAAATGTTTGCCTACAAAAAAATAAAAAATATAAAAAAGAAAATATACTAGTTTTGTAATAATTTTATAATTTTTTTATTTTGGCTATTACATTCTAAATACAAAAAAATACACTTATTTATGCCATCAAATTTAACTAGCATATTGCACTTGCCAACATGCACCATAATTTTCTCATGTTTGTATGTTCTACGTATCTTCTCCATTGCACAAGGCATAGACTATAGCTCTACCAAAGCTCTTGTTTATCTATGTTATTGTTAGCATATATCACTATCTACTTGAATGCTAGGGATTATGGGCTCCTTTTATTTCAAGTCATTTCTTTTGGCTTACTTCATTGCCTTTGAAAGAGGTTGGGAAATTTTTTTTGTTCCGGCTTAAGGAATTCTTGTTTATTTTTAGGAGTTATCAATCACATGGAGTATAGAGTCTTCATCCCCATTAACTATTGGGAGTGTTGGAACTCTTCCTCTTTCAATCATGAGAAGTTAAGTAAAGCCTTCAATCTTCTATATCCGGAAATAGAATATACTATTGTGTTGATCTTTGGTAAAGATTGGATCATTAAAAACCCAACTGCTCTTCCACATGAAATTGTATCCGAGTTTCTGACAATTTGCTTGGACTTCCTACAAGATTCTTCAGTGGTGGGAAGTTTGGCTTTAACATATTTGTAGAAGCTCATGGTACCCTCTTTTTTTCTTGGAAAAGCTTTATTAGCTTGCCACATTAATGTTATTGATTGCCATTTTGAGGTGATATTAAATTTTTTAAAATTGCTATTGACGGGTTTCTAGCTGAGTTTTTTTGTGTTATCAACTATAGATTAGTGTGTGATTATCATGAAAGGGTGCTATCAAGATCCCAAAACATAGAGTTATTCTTACAATGTTCAATGCACTTGATCGATTACAAGGAATCTATAGGTTGGGCATGCTACAAAAGCAAGCACAAGAACCTCCCATGATGGCATCCCCTGTTTTGCATGTACCTCTAGAAACTAGCACAAGCACTTGTTGGATATACAGACTTTCTCCCTCTTGAAGATAGTGATTGATAGCACAATTAAAGATGGCGATCATTGGTTCAATTTCTTCCACACCATCTCTACTTATTTTATGTTCAGTTTTTGGGTTGCTATTCCTCTAGCATTTCTTTTGGGACTTCACCCATTTGGCATATATTTTACTTGTATAAACTCTAAACTCTGTATTTCTCGAGGATTTGGGCATGTGACTCCAATTTGTTTTCATGCGCATGTTTTTGAGTGGTTGGGTGGATTCCTCCTATAGTTTTTGGCACATTTTTTGCTTGTGTTTAGAGCATTCTTTGTTGGAAGGCTGGTTACTGCTTGAAAATATAGGCATGGATTTCATTTCAGTTAAAATGTTTTTCTCTAAAAGATGGTTGGACGGCTTCCTCAAAAAAGCAGATTGCATGAAAAAACACTCGAGAACTACTTTCTTTTATCTTTCTGATAAATTTTATTCAATAGACCTTGTCACTTCTTTTTAAAAAAAACATTCGTCATATAGTTTCCACATTTTCCTCCCAACCTGTTGGGTGTTAAACAACAATACGTCAAAAACAGTCTTGCCAGCTAATAGGTTCAGAGTGGAAATTTCTCCGCACAAGCCCCGTTCTGGTTTTTGTTTACGGAAGGACAAAATAGCCGCCTCGTCCCCGGCTTCTCCTAGGAAACTCTCCTCTTTTCTTGTTACGAACATTCTTTGCAAATCCCAAATCACTTCTTACAATCCTAGCTTCCGGCCTTGTTCTTGACGTGAACATCAATAATGCTTAGCGTTCAACCAGGGTATTTAAACACGTCCAACGGCTTCAAATAACCATGCATCGGCTCCTCTTCCACAAAAGAATATAGCAAGAAAAGCATATTGAGAGCCCTTCTATCAGCGCTGTATATTGCTGCTTTGCAATGGCACGCATCAATGGCCTCGCGTTCATCCTGCTGGTGATTCTGATAATGGCGATGAACGGGCGAGTGCATGTGAAATCCTTGCGTGTAGACATGCAGCGCGTGTGGAGTAGAAACATCACTCATGCCGTCCACAGAAGCAACGCCAGGCTTAAAAGATTAGAAACTGCAATCAGAGGACAAGTATCCCTCGCCGCTGACTTGGGCGCGCCTGTGAAGAGTGGGCAAGGCGTTGCAGAATTCATGATGACAATGGGCATCGGAACCCCGCCGCGTAAAATGACTGGCATCATTGACACAGGAAGCGATCTCATCTGGACGCAATGTAAACCCTGCACTACCTGCTTCTCTCAGACCGACCCCATCTTCGACCCTGCCAAATCTGTTAGGAAGATTAATATTGTCTAGAAGAATTTAGAGATTGGATTGTCTAGAGTCTTCAATAAGATCATTCCAGAATTTGGGTAGAACATTCTAAGATGTAAAATATTTTAGAAAAGGAGTTTCCAGATTTTGTATACCCTCTATAAATATGTACTGTGTAGAAGCATACTGTGTATTGTTAGAAGGCATTTGAGAGCTCAGAAAGTTGTAAGCAAGCTGGATTAATATATTACTGTGTTTTTCGTTTCATATCTTTGTTTTCTGCTCTGTTTCTTTTACCCTGTCTTAATACAGCTGTTATTACTGGTTATTTTTATTTTGGGCCTGTTTTCACATGGTATCAGAGCCAGGTTCAGCTAGAAGATTGTTGTGAGGTTCAGCTAGAAGATTGTTGTGAGATTCAGCTAGAAATAGATTGTTGAAGTGATTTGTTTTAAAAGTTTCTATATTGCTGAAACAATATTTGCTTGAAGTTTCTTGTTGTGTGGCTAACATGGACTCTACAAATGAAATATTACCAATCTTTGACGGAAGTGGTTTTGCAGATTAGAAGATTGCAGTCAAGAATGCTTTGAGAGAAAAAGCTTTATGGAGAATAGTGAATAAGGAAACTGGAGAACCCAAAACTGATAGAGAAAAAGAGCTTTGAAAATGCAAGTTGGAGCAAGCTAGAGGTATTATTGGTAAAGCTTTAAGCCCCAATCTCAATAGAAGATTTGTTGATATTGATAATCCAATCGAATTGTGGGAGAATTTAGAAACAGATTATAAAGATGCAGATGTTGCTAACATGTTTAGTATAGAAGAAAAACTGGTGAACTTAGATCCATCTGAGTTTGAAAAGATGACTGATTATTTCAATGAAGTTACTTTTTTAAATGCCCAGTTGAAGAAAATAGGTGCTGAATATGCGAAAAAAGATTTTCAGCTAATTGCAATGGTAGAAAGTAAGCTTCCCCAACCATACAAGGTATTTAAGGAATCAAGAAAAAGGGTTATTCAGCTAAATCCCAATACTCCACAACAATCTTTTGATCAGTTTTGCAACTCTGTTTTAGATGAAGAAGTTTAGCTTATTAAAGAAGGATATATTAAGAAGAATCATGCTTATTCAGCTAAAAGTAAATTTTTTAGAAATGATGGAAAGAAGAATTGGAAAGGATATAATAAATTTCTGAATAATGAAGGTTCTAACCATTTTTCTAGAAATGATGGTGCAGAGAAACAAGATGGAAGAAAACCCATTATTTGCAGGTATTGTGGTGGTGAAAATCACATGGAGAAATTCTGTTTGAAAAAGAAGGACAATGAAAGGCATCAATACAAGCCCAAGTAAGAAAAGTTTAAGGATGGAAAGAAGGATAGGTACAGCTTTGTAGCCATCTCCAAAAAAAGAGAAGATAAAACAAGTAAGGAGGTAAGTGTTACACCTGAAGTTAAATCTAATGTTAAAGGGGGGTACTTTGCTTTAGATTCTATTAAAGAATGGATTTTAGATTCAGGTGCATCATATCACATGACTAGAGATAGATCTTTGCTTACTGATTTTTATGAAGGAAAGAATTCAGATCAAGAAATTACTATTGGCAATAAAATGAAACTTTTGGTTTTAAGTACAGGAATTGTTAATGTAACAAATGGGTCTTTGAAAAATATTTTATTGGTTGAAGGATTAGGGGTAAATCTAATTTCAGTATACAAAATAGTTCAAGCTGGATATGAGTTTGTTGTTACTGCTGATCAAGTTATTGTTAGAGATAGAAAAGACCCAAACAATATAATTGCCATTGGTAGAGTTGATCATGAAGAGAGTCTTTTTAAATTTGTGGGATTTGCTGATGAAAAATTTAAATACTCTCATTCTTATATTGCTCAAGCTAATTATATGTCAAAACTTTGGCATGCTAGACTTGGACATATAAATTATAAGAAATTGCAAGATATGGTTAGAATGGATATGGTTAGAGGGTTAACAAAAATCTCACCATCTGAAGGAGTTTGTGAAGGATGTGTGCTAGGAAAAAATCATTGAGATCCTTTTGATTCAGGTAAAGCATGGAGAGCTAATCATCCATTACAACTCATTCATAGCGATTTATGTGAACCAAGCTATCCCTCACTTTCAGGTGCCAGGTATCTCCTCACTTTTATTGATGATTATAGTAGGAGAGTATGGGTTTATTTTATTGAAAGAAAGAGTGAGGTACTTGAAGTTTTTAAAGAATTGAAAGCCTTAGTTGAGAATCAATGTGGGAAAAGAATTAAATGTTTAAGAACCGATAATGGGGGTGAGTATTGTAACTATGCATTTGAGTCATTTTGTGAGACTTGTGAAATTAAAGTGCAAAGAACAGTGCCTTATAGTCCTCAACAAAATGGGGTGGTTGAACAAATGAATAGAACTCTTCTAGAAATGGCTCGTTGTATGTTGCATTTTAAAAGCTTACATAATAAATTTTGGGGTTTGGCTGTTTCTTGTGCTGCATATATTGTAAATAGAATTCCCACTAAAGCCCTCACAAATATCATGCCTGAAGAAGCTTGGAGTGGTAGAAAGCCTCACATTGGTTATTTAAAGGTATTTGGGTGTATTGCTTGGACACATATTCCCGATGAAAAGAGGAAAAAGTTAGAACCAAAGAGTCACAAATGTTTGTTTATGGGTTATAATGAAGAATCAAAGGCTTATAGATTATATGATTTGACAACAAAAAAGGTATTTGTAAGTAGAGATGTAAAGTTTGATGAGCATTCACAACTTCCAACCACTTCCTCTCACTCTACAACAACAAATGCTTCTCCTATTCTAGAAAGAAGTGAAGACCATATTGATGAGGATGAGGTATGCATTGCTAACACCAATGAAACTACTAATGCTTTTGATCAGCCATTATCTGTAGGTAGTGATGATGAAGAAGATATTTCTCCAGCTAGACAAAAGACAAGAAGTGTTGAAGAAATCTATAGACAAGGCTCAATGACCCAAGGAAGGAATGGTTGTGCTCTCATGGCCAAAGCATTACAAATAAATGATCCAAAATCATATGAAGAAGCTAGAGGGAAGAAAAAATGGGAGCAAGCCATGAAAGAAGAATATAATGCATTAATGGATAATAAAACTTGGGAACTGGTACCTCAACCCCAAGGTAAGAATATTATTGGTTGCAAGTGGGTTTACAAGACAAAATTTAGATCAAATGGTGATATAGAAAAATTCAAGGCTAGATTGGTTGCTAAAGAATTTAATCAAAAAGAGGGTGTTGATTATGAAGAAACATTTGCTCCTATCATTAAAATGAATACAATTGGAGTTATTTTATCTTTGGCTGCAAGTCTTGGGTGGCATATTCATCAAATGGATGTAAAAAATGCTTTCTTAAATGGAGATTTATATGAAGAAATCTATATGGATCAACCTCCAGGTTTTATAGATTAGCAACATCCTAATCATGTTTGTAAATTGAAGAAGTCACTCTATGGACTTAAGCAAGCACCAAGAGCATGGAATGAGAAGATTGACAAGTATTTCCAGCTTCATGAGTTTAAAAAATGTAAATCAGATCCACATCTTTATGTGAAGAAAGTGAACAATAACATCCTCATTGTTGTAGTTTATGTAGATGATTTACTCATAGCTGGACCAAATATTGGTTTAATTAATGATTTGAAATCAGATCTCAAAGAGGCATTCTATATGAGTGATTTGGGTGAACTAACTTATTTTCTTGGCTTGCAAATTAGTAGACTTCATGATGGGTTGTTCATCTCTCAAACAAAATATGCTTTGGATCTTTTAGAGAAATTTAAAATGATTAATTGCAAGCCAGCCCCTACTCCTTTCCAATCCGGAGTCAAGCTTACTAAGGAATGCACCTCCAAGAAAGTAGATCCTACTCTATATAGACAACTTGTTGGTAGCTTGGTTTATCTAACTCATTCTAGACCAGACCTTTGTTTTGCAGTAAATATGGTATCTCAATTTATGCAGGAACCCAAAGAAAGTCATTGGTTAGCTGCCAAGAGGATTTTGTGATATGTTCGTGGAACAATGTACTATGGCATATATTACAGTTGCAAGTCCCCAATTTCTTTGCTTGGCTTTATAGATTCAGACTGGGGTGGTGATATTGATGATAGAAAATCTACTGGAGGCTATGTTTTTCAGCTTGGATCAAATCCAATTACCTGGAGCAGCAAAAAATAAGCAACTACATCACTATCTTCCTATGAAGCAGAATATAGAGCAGCAAAGGAAGCAGGAAAAGAAGTAGTTTGGCTTCGACATCTTTTATGTTAGCTTGGCTTTGAACAAAGTTTAGCTACTACTTTGTATTCTGACAATCAAAGTGCTATACAAGTTGCAAGCAATCCTATTTTTCATGCTAAAACAAAGCACATTGAGATTGATGTTCATTATATCAGGGATCTTGTTCAAGATAATATTGTTCATCTCCAATTTTGTCCAAGTGAAGACCAAGCAGCAGATATATTTATGAAGAGTATGCTTGAGGCCAAATTTATGAAATTACGGGGTTTGTTAGGCATGATTGAGGTGAAAATTAAGGGGGGATAGTAATATAATGTTCCCCTCCCTTTTGTATTTTTCTTTGAATTCTTCTAGCCAATCTTAAGGGGGGATGTTAGGAGGATTAATACTGTCTAGAAGAATCTAGAGATTGGATTGTCTAGAGTTTTCAATAAGATCATTCCAGAATTTGGGTAGAACATTCTAAGATGTAGAATATTCTAGAAAAGGAGTTTCCAGATTTTGTATGCCCTCTATAAATATGTACTGTGTAGAAGCATACTGTGTATTGTTAGAAGGCATTTGAGAGCTCAGAAAGTTGTAAGCAAGCTGGATTAATATATTACTGTATTTTTTGTTTCATATCTCTGTTTTATGCTCTGCTTCTTTTGCCCTGTCTTAATACAGCTGTTATTACTGGTTATTTTTATTTTGGGCCTGTTTTCACAAAATCTACCACCTACAACGAGATCTCATGCTCCTCTCCGCTCTGCTCTACCCTCCCCACCAAAACCTGCACTCCAGATTGCGGCTATTCCTACTCCTACGGAGATGGCTCCAAAACCCTGGGCGTCTTGTCCAACGAGACATTCACTTTGTGGGATAGTAATGGAAAACAGGAATCAATCCTAGGGTTGGCGTTTGGGTGCAGCCATGACATGCAAGGGCCGGGTTTGCTGAAGTGGACGGTCTCGTGGGGCTCGCACGAGGTGGCCTCTCTCTCATTTCGCAGATGGGTTCGACGGTTGGATCAAAATTCTCTTACTGTCTGACCTCCTTTCCCAGCAAATCAAACTCTGAAACAAGTCCTCTTTTCTTCGGCAGCATAGCTGATTTGAAAGGAAGCAATATCAAGTCTACGCCGATGGTAAGGAACTCTGCCCGATCTGAACTAAACAGTTTCTATTACATCTCTATGAATGGAATCAGCGTGGGGACAACCTTGGTGAACATTCCAGCTGGGGAATTTGATATTGGGAATGATGGAGAGGGAGGATTCATCATTGATTCGAGCACGACAATCACATATCTATCAGCTGATGCCTTTGATGGAGTTGCCCAGATTTTGAATTCCATACCCGAAATGATCTTATTCGAAAACCCTCCTACCGAATTTAATCTCTGCTATCAGGTGCCTCCGGGATTTAGTTTTCCCGACATTACATTTCATATGGAGGGAGATGTTGATTACGTTGTGGAAGGAAAGTATAATTTTATTGTGGATTCCCAATCTGGTATTGCGTGTCTGATCATGGTGAGACTGGATGCCTGAACCGAAGTGAAGATGTCTTCCATACTGGGAAATTTACAGTAGTAGAATCTGCATATTCTCTACGATAATGATAATGAGAAGATCTCTTTTACTCCTTCTAGTTGTGAAGAGTTAGCTAAACCTAACTTCGACCCAGTTTCAGGATCGCTGGCCTCGACTCTGGGCTACTTCAGCTTCATTGTTTTCTTTATATTTCCTGTTATTGTCTTAACGCTTCCGTTCTGATGTATTAGTATTGACTTGGAGTATATGTGCTTAATAAATGAATAAACGAGGGGAATAGGTCTAGGTTGTAATCATCTAAAAATGGTCATCTAGATTATTAGCCTATTTTGCTAAATCATCAATTGCTTATTCTTGATCAAATCTTAGTTCTATCATTTATTCGATTATTTTCTATGAGATAACTATCTTATCTTAAGTTTTTATTTAATTAAAAAAATCTCCTCTTCTGTTAATTAAATAAAAAGCTCCCCACTTTTCTTCTTATCCTAAGTTGTACAAATAAAACATTATTCTTATTTTACAAAAAGGAAAAAAAACACTTTTTGTCTTATATGGGCACAAAAGTCAACTTTTATTTTCTCATTGGAAGATACTTGTGCACATGGATTGCTCATTTTTGATACTCCACCATTGATTAAATCTTTTGCCTCTTAATCTCCATGGTCCATTCTTTCTCATTTCTTATAAAAAGAGAGCTCTTTTCTTCATTCTAGATCCTCAACTTTTTATGCTAATGTTATGCTGCAGGTTTTTTAGGTCACTTTGGAACTTTTGAAGATTTGGAGCATTCTTGACTTTTGCATCTACATATTATTCTAGTTTCATTTATCATGACATTCATAGCTTCATATTTAGCTTAGTTTCCTTTATGTTTTAGATTAACTCACATAGCTTAATTAGTAAAGTTTGTAACACTTGTTCTTTCCTTTCATAGTTTATTTGCATTGTTCTTTCATTTTCATAACTTAGCTTGCATTCTCATTTCTAGCTTAGTTGCATTTGCATTCTCGTATTGATTATTGGAGATATTGACATTATTTCCCTTGTCTTTTTTTGAATCTCCCATTGCATGGTTTACTAGCAAGGTTATAGGCTTAATAGCTCTACCTGAGAGCATTCTTAAAACCCTTGTACTCCATGCCTAGGGAGCTCTAAATCACATTTCTAAATTTTTTGAAGTATCATGCGATAATACTATTTGCAAACCTGTCAATTTACTACTGTCATTGTGATTGAAATAAAAAAAATCAACCCTCAAACTAAAAATTTTGAGCAAACAGTCCCAAAAACTGAAACTTTTATGTTCACTGGTTAAAGAATCGCCCAAATCTACAACAGTATCGTGCGCTTTGCTGAGAAATATCACGTGATAGTTCATGCTTGCTAGATTATCGCCCGACTAGCCTGGACTCTATTGCTTTGCCTACCTGGAGTCTATCGCCCTGCCTAAAGTGAAGGCTCGCCCGGTCTTAAACTATCACCTTGTTTGCCTGGAAAATATCACCCAGAACCTTTTTGCTGTCTTGTTGCTATTGCAATTCGAAGCTGCTAAACTTGAACTTTAACCTACTATAGATTGTCTTTTTTTGTTCTTATCTGAAGCTAGTTTTTTACCTACATGCTTAGGATTGTTCTAGACTGAAACAAATGAGCTAAAACTATTGGATTTGAGCCTATCAAATGTCACTTTTGATCACTTGTCAAAACATGGTTACCTATCTAGCTAATTGCTAATCGAGCTTCTTGCTCACATCTAGGCTTGTGTCAATTGACTGCTGTAAGTTCTTGAACACTTTGACTAGCCATCTCTATTATTCTATGTCGATAAGTGATCATCATTGACTTTTTCTTATCTCAACATCTAAGAAACTTTGTCTCATTCTATTAGTCAACCAACAATTCTTTTTCATGCTGGTTACAACTCGGTCTCAATTTGAGCAGGAGAATCATCCTCCATTCAATTACACTTAGTTACCTTCTCCAACCAGACACTCACAAGTGCCCACTCGCAACAACAGTACTAGTTTTGACCAATCTAAAGATTCTAAGGCTACCCCGTGGTACGAAGGAGGCTTCCTCTTTTCCATGTTCAAAACCCCCAAAAACACAGACAGTGTCTCACTTACTATGAATGAACAGGAGAGATATCATTGTATGCAAGACCACTTTGAACAAAGAGATAAACAAGAACTCTTGGATAGAGAGTATAGTAAAAGCTTAATGGAAGCTGCTAGGTGCATGACTTCAACAGGGATGTCCCATGAACAACCCAGGACTAGTAGCTATGAAAATAGACCTTTCTTTGGCACCAGTGGCAACAACGGAAACAACACGCCACCAAGGTCCCCTCCAAGATGGACTTTTGATGTACCTTCTTCACCTCCTAGACCACCTCCCTCTCACCATGAGGAAGAGGCCATTGATGATATTTCTAGTGAGGATCTTATTGCATTTGAACAAGATGAGGACTCCCAATGAAAGATGCTTAAGCTTTTAGAGCACAATGGAGACCAATATTTTCAATATATGACTTCTAGAGGATACAAGCTTCCTCCCGACTATGATGTCAAAAAAATTGTCCAACAAAGAGTACCAATTGAATTGGAAGTCCTTAAGGAAGAACTTCTTCAGACAAATCAACGCCTTACCCAAATGGCAATAGAAAGAGAGCCTCCAAAGGTCTCCTTTGTAGAATCTATTTGTGCTCTTCCATTTGATAGGAGTCTATACATGGTCCCATTTTCTAGGGATATTGAGGTTCCCAAATATGACAAGTATGATGGAAACGGTGACCCCCATGACCATGTGCGTCACTTTTACGCTCTTAGCATGGACTTCCTTCACGAAGACACATTTTTGCTACGATTATTCCCTCGAAGCTTAAGAGGACAAGCTTTAGAATGGTTTGCAAAGTTGACACTTCCTTTGAAGCATTTGATGAGTTGGCTATGTTCTTCACACAACACTATTCGTACAACATTCAACAACCTATCACTATGATAGATCTAAGTGATTTAAGGAAAAATCAAGGTGAGCCATTTGACACCTACTTGCAACATTGGAGGTCATTGTATTCTAGATATTCTCGTCCACTACCTGAGAGCAAAAAGATTGACATTTTTGTCAACACTCTAGTGCCTGAGCTATATTATGATCTAAGGAAACAACTTTTCTCCTCTTTCAATGACATGGTTGAAAGTGCATATAGGATTGAGGATGTGGCCATAAGAAAGGGTGATATTGTTATTAATAAGGATACTAGAAACTATGGCAAAGACAAGAGAAAACCTTGGAATAGAAATAAGCATGTTGTCAATGATGGGGTTGTAGATGTCCCTAAAGCTAAAGAGCCTGCTTTCAACCTTTCTAATGCCATCTATGTAGCAAAAAAACAAGAAGCTACCAACACTCGAGATGCTCCTAAGCCTCAATATGTTGATAAGCCAAAGAAGCAATTTTGACGACGGGTCTATACCCCATTGGCTGAACCATATGATGTGATTCTTAAGACTTTGGTTGCCAATAATTATCTTACGCTTCCTGAGAAAACTCGTCCCTATGATCCACCAGTTAAGCCTGATTGGTGGAGAGAGGATCATTACTACCACTATCACAAAAACAAGGGACATAAGATTGACAATTGTTTGACGCTTAAAGATGCTATACAAGATCTCATTGATGACAACACAATTCTCATAGATGGCTTAGTTAAAGATTCTGATCACACAGCTTTCAAAGGCCCTCTACCTAAGTATGACAAAGGTGAAACCTCTCAAGCACATAAGAAGAATCATGATGCTAAGATCAACTATACATATACTTCTGATTCGCCTGTGATCAACATGGTAGAGCCCGTTGAGAGTGTTCTTATGATGAGATCTCAAGATGATAATAAAGCCAATCACGGTATGCCAAAGTTGGTCTTGCAAACACGTGGTAGTTCATCTTCCTGAAGTGAGGCACTGAATGCTATTACTAGGGGGAAAACTAAACTGGTCCTTAAAACTGCACCTGATCCTAAACAAGCCTCATCTTCCAAACCAATAGTTCCTTCAGCTTTTTCTAGCTATGATCTTGTCCATCAGTTGCAACAGACACCCGCACAGATATCTATTTTTGAGTTGCTTGAGCTATCCCCTTTGCATAAGGAGATCTTTGAAAAGGCTTTGCATACAGCTAATGTCCCTAATGACATTGACCCAGATAGGTTCCAGGATATGCTCAACCACATCTCATCACCTCATTATCTATCCTTTTCTGTAGAAGATGACGTATCTATTAGTCACCCTCACAATCTTTCCTTACATATTGAAGTTATGGTCTACTATACCCGAGTCTGCCGAGTCCTGATAGACAATGATGCAGGGTTAAACATTGTTTCTTTCAATGTGGTGCAATAGTTGGGTTTATCAGAATTTGCTATAGATCCTAAATGGAAAATTACTATAAAGGCATATGATGAAGTTGAAAGATCTTCCAAAGGTCTTGTCACGCTGCCTATTCGAGTGGGCCCTATCATGAAAGATATCATGTTCCAAGTGTTGGACATCCCACTTTCTTATAACATTCTTTTGGGTCATCCTTGGATCCATGACATGCAAGCTATGCCTTCTACATACCATCAGTGTATCAAATTCCCACATAACGGAGCTGAAATTGTTATTCCAGGGGATCATTCTACTGCTATTAATGCTCTTACTATTGCTGAAATGTTTGTTCCTCATAACAAACCTTCTAATGATCCTACTGCATCCCTGGTTGTCGCTGAGAAAACTTTTAAGATGATGAGCCTTGGTATGGGTGAATACACACTAGATTCCCTTGCTGCTATGCCTATCTCTCCTAGATCATATGGGAGACCTTCTGATAAGATGAAGCCTTCTGCTTCTGCCATGACAATTTTTGGTAATTTTGTTCAAGCATCCATACCCCTAGAGGCAGAAAGAGAAGAACAAGTTATTAGAGAATGGATCTATAGAGATGAAGAAGATAGTACCACTATTGCTACTCCTATTTCTCCTAAGCGCTATGGTAAAGGCTATAAATTTTTGCAAAAAATGGGATATCAAGGTCAAGGACCTATAAATGATAATGGACATGCCCTAGTCGAGCCTTTGAGTCATACTAATGGCTGACCCTCTAAGATTACAATAGGTCTAGGATATGGTGCCAATGATGACCTCCCTACATGTTCTAGAAATGCTCCCATAATTAGTGATTCAGACATAGATACAGATGAGTCACCACTATACACTATGGCTCAAATGGGAGACAATCTTCGTTCTACTTCACTCCTTTGGGGAGAAGAACACATACTTGCTGAGGACATATCTCAAGCCGCTACACCTAGAAGCCGACAACGTAGGAATATTTTACAGTTAATGAAAAAAGGAGATCTCACAAATAATGACGCTGAAGTCTCTACTTCTAAAGGTCCTAAACCTTCTTGGTGCAAGCATCCCAGTAGAAGCGTAACAACAGATTCAAATGAATATAAATGGGATACTCTCTCCGATGGATCTTCCACAGTGGATATGGAAGTGGATGTGGTTCATACTTATGGTGACCAACCCGACGTAGTTGATGAGTCTGGCGTAGGGTCTGATGAGTTTAATCCATGTATTGCTTTAGTGGACCACGCTGGTCCTTCTATGAAAAGTCTAGATCTTAACACTTTTGGAGCTTACCCTATAGGCTCGACCTCTCTTGTCACCAGAGATGACATCCCTCGCATAAATCTATTGAACCAGTTACTTCATTTCATCTCACAAAATCAGATCTCATAGCTTAGTCCACCTAGGATCAACATGCCATTGAACCTGTTACTTCTTCCACCAGCGAACCAACAACAAAATGGACTGAATCAAAAATCAAGTATCTCAATCATCAAATCAAAAGAAAAGAGCAATGGACGGATGGCAAAAACCACATTGTGGTGGTATCCGAACCTAAAAAAATAAAAATAAAGACCTGCTAAAAAATGATGATTATCAAATAAAGGATGACAAGCTGATTCTTTACAAGCACATGGTGAACTTATCTGAAAATAAAATTGCTAATGTCATGATTACTTTGACATCCATTTTACAATTGAAAAAGCATAAATCACGCTTTAAGTTCCTGGTGGAAGAATTACGCTATCTTGCTGAATCATCCTGCTATGCCACCATCTTTTCCCATCTCCCAGATCAAGTTATCCCTAAAACTCTATCACGCCATATGAAGCGCCATCTCATCCATCACGCCTCACACTTTACCCTCGTCTTTGGTGACTTGTATAGGAAGGGTCTAGGCGGAACTCTCCTTAAGTGTCTAAAAATAGAGGAGTCAGACAAAGTGCTAGTTGAATTTTGCGATGGTATATGTAGATCACACTTTAATGATCCCATGCTAGCTTGGAAATTGCTTAGGGCTGGTTCCTATTGGTTAGGACCTTGTATTATCAAAGCAGCATTTGGGTCCAATGCTTCTCAGTTATCTACATCAGAGGAAGAAAAGCTTATTGGGCTTACCAATTATCTACATCTGAAGAAGTACTATGTCTGAAGTTTTGGAGCTCTTTGTACATATTTTTATTGATCCTGAAAAAATTACAAAAAAAAATTCATATATGATGCTAAAAAAATCTTTAAAAGCATAAAAAGTCCTAAAAAAAATGAGCATCCTAGTGAAAACCTAGCAATAGGCGCTTTGATGTCTCACCAAAAAAATCAAAAAATTCAAAAATAAAAAAAATAAAAAAATTCAAAAATCAAAAAATCAAAAAATTCAAAAATTCAAAAAAAAAAAGAAAAGTGCATTGGTGAAAACTTGGAAACAGGTGCCTTAGTAGCAAAAATATAAAAAAATATAAAAAAATATAAAAAAGTCTTGAAAAAAATCTATCAAGTGGTGAAAACTTAGAAACAAGCGCTGCTCGAGACCCTTGCACCTATGTCTATCAGTCTTGCATGGCGCTCCTTCGTTCCACTTCTCGCTTTACCTCTCCTAGCTTGGAATCGACTCTTGTCTTAGTCTAGGGGGCATACATTGTTCTAGCTTATCTTGGGTCTCTTTGTGTGTCTGGGTTTCTTAGGCACCTTGCAAACGGTGTTTTTCAACACTTCCCCTAGTGTCAAGTGTTTCTCAACACTTATCGGATATCCTATCCATAGTCTTGAATGATGCAATATTTCTCACTAGTAGATGTAATATTCAAAGTTTGACTCTATGACCTACACACACGCACTTCAACACTTGACTTGCTGACATTTGCTTTATTTATTTGTGTGCTGTCTATGATGATTTCTTTTCTGAGTGTTCTATCCCTAATAGTTTTCGATGATGCTGAGCTAGAAGACTGGGGCATGAGAACATGTTTTATTTCTTTTTCTGCTTGTGGGTATATCTTGTTCATTCTTTCTATCATTAGCATTCGTGCTTGATCCACTTAAAACTGAGGATTTACAAGGTATCATCCTTGACTATTTTACATGAGTGCATGCTTGTAGTCATCTTGACTTTCTTATGTCCTGATGCCAGCATAATCTCGCTATACTAAACTTAGGTAATCTCACTGCACTAGTCATCTTGACTTATATGTCTTTGGTGCCTAGGTGGGATTTCCACATTCCTATCTGATATAGATCATATTTAGATCCACATAGTTATACTAGTGTGCATTATATGATCTTACGACGCTACCAATAACGCTCGATGATGAATATTAGAGTCTAATAGCTTTGTGACCTTACAAGTAAACTACTTTTTATAGTAGCTTACATTCTCAAGTTCATGTTAGTTTAGTTTTGCATCTTGCATATGGAGAGAGCTCTCCTTTCCTCTTTCACGGACTTATTAGTCAAACTGCGCTCACCTTTCGCTTCTTCTTGATCATGTCTTTTGCTTCTTCTTGATCATTTCTTTTGCTTCTTGTCTTTCATATCACACCATTTTCTCTTCATTTCGGGATCGAAACCGAAATTCGAGTTCACTTTGACTGTCCAAATTACATTTCTCCTTCTTTCACGTAGTTGGTTGACCTTTTGAGGTCCGATCCTTCGATCTTCGCTAGGGCATCGTTTCCTTCTTCATCTCCATCTCTCTCACCCTTCTAGTCTTTCATTCATTTCATTTCATCTCTCTGAGGTCTTGACTATGGCATATCTTCACTGCTTGATGGTTATCTTATCATCTTTCATCTTCGATTATGATTTCTAGTGATTTGATCATGTTGCTCTTACTTCTACCTTCCCTCTACCTGATTTTGCTTTCGATCTCGAGGGGCCAGACACATCATATCCTATTGGCTATTCTCCAGAGCATATGCTTGACCATTCCATTTGCTCTGATCGATCTATCTTTGTGCTGACATGTTAGTTCTCATCTCGAGTTCTGATACTATCCATCTCTTTTCTAAGTGTTCAGTACTGTCACTACCAGGCTGACCATGTAGGATTTTCTATCTCTTTGCACTTCATTCTTTGGAGTCAAATATCTACTTGCCTTCTTGACTGATCTATTCTTTGACATAATGTGTTCCTAGATCGATCACACATTAGTCAAAGAAGGGCAAATATAATCATCTAAAAATGGTCATCTAGACTATTAGCCCCTTTTGTTAAATCATCAATTGCTTATTCTTGATCAAATCCTAGTTCTATCATTTATTGAATTATTTTCTATGGGCTAACCATCTTATCCTAAGTCTTTATTTAATTAAAAAGAATCTCCTTCTCTTTTAATTAAATAAAAAGCCCTCCACTTTTCCTCTTATCTTAAGTTGCACAAATAAAACATTATTCCTATTTTACAAAAAGGGAAAAAACACTTTTTGTCTCATATGGGCACAAAAGTCAACTCTTATTTTCTCATTGGAGGATACTTGTGCACATGGATTGCTCCTTTTTGATGCTCCACCGTTGATTAAATCTTTTGCCTCTTAATCTCCATGGTCCATTCCTTCTCATTTCTTATAAAAAGAGAGCTCTCTTCTTCATTCTAGATCCCCAATTTTTTATGCTATTATTATGCTGCAGATTTTCTAGGTCACTTTGGAGCTTTTGAAAATTTAGAGCATTTTTGGCTTTTGCATCTACATGTTATTCTAGTTTCATTTATCATGGCATTCATAGCTTCATATTTAGCTTAGTTTCCTTTGTGCTTTAGACTGACTCACATAGCTTAATTAGTAAGGTTTGTAACACTTGTTATTTCCTTTCATAGCTTAGTTGCATTGTTCTTTCATTTCCATAGCTTAGCTTGCATTCTCATTTCTAGCTTAGTTGCATTTGCATTCTCGTATTGATTCTTGGAGATATTGGCATTCTTTCCCTTGTCTTTCTTTGAATCTTCCATTGCACGGTTTACTAGCAAAGTTATAGGCTTAATAGCTCTAGCTGAGAGCATTCTTAAAATCCTTTCACTCCATGCCTAGGGAGCTCTAAAACGCATTCTCAAGGTTTCCAATCCATGGACTCTCTTGGAAGTAATGATTTAGAGAAGTGCACCATCTAGTGTGTACATAGGTAAACACACTTTCTAGTTTAGCCTCCCTACAAAATGTACTATTGATCAAATTTCAAAAACTAGAAAATATAACAGATTTTTACGAACTTTTCAGCATTTGTTCTTTGTGATTTGGATATTTTGTAGTTGAAAACAACAAAAAAATTGCAAAAAAATTACCATGTTTTTGCGAATCTCAAAAACAAAGTTTGACATTTTTTACCATGTTTTCGCGAATCTCAAAAACAAAGTTTGACATTTTTTGTCGTTGGTACATTTTATAGGGAGCTTAGCCCATGCCCTTTCTTTTGAAGTTCTCCATTATGTGTTTTTTATTACTAGATCATGGAATGACTAAGGCTTTTTATTATTATTTTAAAAATAAAGTGGCCTAAGTCATTAAATGAAATTTATTATATACACAAAAGAGCGATCTAAGAGTCAGACTTAAGAAAAACCATCCAACCACCTTCATGTTACAACAAAAAACTAATTAAAGAACACGTGGTCAAATCCTTGAGCCGGCCAAATAAGTGTCCAAGATAGAATATTAAAATTATTAATTACAATTTCAAAAAAAAAAATGGTTGAAAAAAATGAAATTGCTAAAGTATATCCAACTAAGACTTTATTAGTTATTGTTAAAGGAGGAACACTACTCGATTCATTCAATTCAATGGTTATTTAGTTCAATCACCCATGGTATAAAATTAAAATTTTTGAACAAAATTCTTATAGGCAAAGCATACTAGTAGCCATTATAGTTAACTTCACGTAGTTGTAGACCTTATACTATACACCAAATTTCAATGTGTTTTTCTTTTGTTTTCTCCATATGCGACTTAGCTACTTAATTTTTTTAAGAATGATGCAACTTATTTTGGATTTGATTGTGTGTAGTATTTTTGCATCAACATTTTGAAGCACACTCCGTGATCCATCATCTAGATGAGAAAGATAGAGGAAAAAAAAGAGTTGTTGCAATAGATAGTCCAATAATATATAAGGATTCCAAAAAGTGAGCAAGGATAGGAGGGCACAAAGGCCAAGAAAAAAGAGGTCTGTAATCCAAAAAAAAAATAAGAAAAGTCAACAAGAAAAAGGGGGGTAAACAAAAAGAAAAGAAAAAACTCAAAAAAAGGAGCTGAAAGACTAAATGATATTTGTTTGAGTTTTTTTATTTTCTTTTTGTTTATCCAACTTTTTCTTGTTTTTTCTTTGGATTGCTGGCCTCTTTGTTCTTGGCCTTTGTGCCCTCCTACTCTTTGTCACTTTTTGGCATCCTTATATATTATTGGTCTAGATTGCAACAACTCATTTTTTGTTTCCTCTAGGTCTTCTCACCCTAACGATGGATCACAAAGTGTGATTCAAAACATTGATGCAAAAATACTACAAACAATCAAATCTAGAATAAGCTACATCATTCTAAAACTATGATGGATTGTAGAAATCTCTACATTTTACTTAAAAATGTTTTTTTTGCTTTTGGGTATTAATGAAACCCCCTCTAGGTTTTATTAAGTGTCAAAGGGTAAACAGGTGGCCATTTCAAAGTCTTTCCTAATACCTACTTAACAATGCTCCAATAATCATTGAATCAAAATTTCTAGTACTTATGCACAAATGTCTAAGTAGTCATGCACTAATGGAACACTAATGAACCAAAAAATATAAAAAAATGACCGGCTATTGGTATATGTGAAATTTATTAATGATCTTTTAGTTATCATTTGTTTGGCTCTCTTAAAATTAGTTTTTAGGGAGTTCAGTGCACAAGGAGTTGTTAGAATTAATTTTTCCTTGGTGAATATATGTAATTAAAGGATAAACCAAGGTATCTTATATTATATTTGTCCTCTAATCCAAGTAGGAGGACATGTTACTTTTTTGTAATTCTTTTAATAAGAAAATTAGATATTCCTCCTTAAGAGGAATCTCACATTTGTCACACACACAATATGAATGTGACATTTATCTAAGATGAGAGTTACATGCAAATTCTTTCACTCATCTCTACTTAAGAGATAACTCTCATACACTTGCTCAATATTCTTCTCTTTTCACTCATTCTTGCTCTCCATATTGTAATGAGCTTTGAGCTCCATTTCTCTCTTCTTCCTTAAACTTTGAGCCTCATTTATAATTCACAAAGGGTTTTTCTTTCTTTTCCTCTTCTAAAAATCCTTAAGTTCTTGTTGATCTTGGAGCACTTTGGTGATATTTTAGCTTGGATCTTTGAAGCATTTCTTCTCTCTCTCTCTCTTGGTGATCTTGGTAATTCCTTTCATGCACTCACTCTTGGGTTCTTTCTTTTTCTCTACTATTATTATTATTATTTCTAAAATAATATCAGAGTAGGTTTAACCCTTGTTTGTTGAGTGTTGCATGTAGGAAAATTTGAAGGATATTTCAATTGTGAAGAAGAGCTTTTTTTTTTATCTAACTATTTTTTGCTAATTTTACTTAATTTTTTTGCAAATCTAACATCTTAATTTTGGATGGCTTGCCGCCAGATCTAAGTCCATTTATTTTCTTTTCAAATTTTTTTAAAATCTAATCTCTTGTAGGATTCAATCTTTACTTCAGCCCTCTTATCTATTTCATGCAATTTTTTTTAATCATTTGTGCAAAGATTCTATCTAACTATCTTATTCTATAGGTTTTCAATTCATTCTTTGTTGTAGGCATATAAGCTCTAAGAAACATTGATTCAATATTTCATTATTAAATTTAATCCTTTTGTTGCTGGCTTGATTCAATATTAATAATATTTTGATTCTCGTTGTTATTAAAAATCTATTCTTTTTTACAAATCTATTCATCTTCATGCAACTTTAATTTTTAATTCTCTATAATCTATATTTAAAATGTCTAAACTCATGCATGACCATTTTGCATTCGATATTATAGATAGATAAGACAAAATCTAAAAACTCTGCGATCTGGATTTTGTGCAAAATCCTCTGATTTAGCTAACTTGCAAGAAGTTTCCCAAATTTTGCCCTCATTTGAGAGAAACATAAGATTCTTTTCAAATGTTTTTTTAATAATTTCATCATAGTGCTGCATTTTTTTTTCAAACTTTAAACTTAATCTTTAAATATTAGATTTATATGTTATTTGCAGTTGGCTTCCATGTTTTTCATTTCATTTTAATCTTCTGTTTAATCACTTCATTTTATTTTACATTGCTATATCTTAAATTAGTTAATCTTAAATCTACTTTTAATCTACTTTTAAATATGGTCTTAAATCTATTATTTGGCAACTTTTAAATTTATTTTAAATCTATTATCTTTTAAATATGCTCTTAAAATTATTCTATAGCAATTTTAAAAACTTTTAATAACATTTCCACTCCTCCTTAATTCTGCATTTGTTCATTGTTGTTTTATTAGCAATCATTTCATCTAATTTTACTTCTTTACATTCTTTTGCTCGCAGCCTTCATTGGCTTGCAATTTTTTTCCTTGTTGCCTTGCGCAACTTTCTCCCTTCTTCATCTCTACAAATTTTGTGCTACTTTGTGTGCAGCCCTCCCTCCTCACTTGCGTGAGTCAACCCACATCTCCTCCTTGCTACAAGCGACTCCAAATTGTAGCCTCCTTGTTGTCTTGTGCATGCAACAACGCATGCTTTCTCTGGACCCAACGTGAGACATCCTTGCAGCCTCAGCCCCTTGCGTGATTATTTTCTTTGGTTGTGTATCCTTGCTCTTCTCTTGCTAGATGCCTTCTTAACTGGTGCGCAACCCATTTCATCTGTTTCATTCTGCGTAACAGCATTAGTGTGCACAACTATCCTCTCTATTTGCTTTGCCCTGCATGGTTTAGTTTTGCTATCTTTTAAATTCAATTTATGATTTAATTTTGTTGTTTTAAATTTGAGCATCTGCAGGCAAGGACTGGCTTATTTTGGCTATATCTCTTTCATCCCTGCAAGAGCCTCTTGTTTGGCTGTATTTTTTTTAGCTTATTCCTTTCTCTTTTGCTGCAGTCTGCATTCATCAAATAAATAGATAGATAACTTTTCTGCAGTCTGCATTCTAAAACATTTTCCTCTGTGCATAGCTAATAAACTATAATCATTCAGATGCTGCATTAACGTTTTTGTCATTAACATTTTTTTTATAACCTTCTTCTCTTTTTCCTTGTTGCTGCCTGCATTTAGTCAGTCTGCAATCTTTACTTTTGTTCTCAGATTCTTTTTTTCTCTGATATTCTTTGTTTAGTTTCATCGGTGCTAGCTTAAGTTAGCCTGAATTTATTTTTTAGTTGACTGTTTTAACTCAGTTTGATTGATTTTAAAATTTGCTTGTTTAAATTTGAAAATTAGTTTTGTTTTAATTTAAATTGTTAATTTGTTAAAATTTTAAATTTTTTAAAATTCAATTTTGTTTATTTTCAAATCCATATTCGTTCTTTATTTTCTTATTCTATTAATTTCACTTAAATAACATTTATCATTCTTTTTAATAATTTTTATTATTGAATTGTTAATAAATTCATTAATAAGTTTTTTTTTAATAAATTTATTATTAATATGTTAATTATTAATTATTAATAGTTTTTATCAGTAAATTGTTAAGTTTTAATTATTAATAAGTTGATTAAATTTAAACTTTATGCTTAAATAAAATTTTACGTTTAAAAGCTAATCCTCTCATCTTATTTTCTCTAATCAAAATTTTTTGCACCTCACTTTAATTTCCCTAACTAATTTTGTTTCTTTATTTTTGTTCATTTAAATTCAAAATTTTAACATCATTTTCATCATTTTTTAAAACTATTTTAACAAATAGTTCATTGTTAAATTGCTCTATTTAGATCCTTGTTGACTTTAAACTAAATTCAGGATCTCAATTCTATTCCTCTATCAAATTTATGCTTCAAAGGTTATCTTGATCTGTTTCTGCTTTCAATTAACTAAATTTTACATTAAGTCGTTATTTAATTTTTTTAAAAAGGTGTTTTTATCAATTTTGATCATTTCATTTAAAGAGTATTTAATTTATTTAAGATGTCCACCCTCATTCCTGAAATCAAATTGAACAGTTCAAACTATCATCAGTGGAAGACACATGTTTCCTTTTTATTCCATTTTAAACATTTGCTTGAAGTTGCCACAGATGCGACTATTAAACCAGCCGCCTCTGTCACTCAAACTGCCAAAGATGCTTGGCAAGTTAAGAATGATGAAGCACTCGGTCTAATTGGACTCTCCATTAGTCCCGATCTCTATGTTTTGATTGGACTTTTCACCAAAGCTCACGTAGCATGGGACATATTGAAGCAAACCTACGATAGCTCCTCCGAATCACATAATATTTAGCTCCAAGACAACTTGGAAAATCGAAGGTATACAAATTATAAATCTATGGATGAATTTATACTCAATTTTGATGCTATTAGAACTCAGTTAAATGATTTAAATGTTACTCTTACAGATAATAGATTGATTACTATAATTCTTAATAAATGTGTCCCTAAAAAATTTCAGCAATTTATCACTAACATCCACTCTCAGCTTGCTATTTTTAGTTTAGCTCCTCTTTTAACTTATCCTATTTTTCAAAATTTGTTACGTCAAGAGGAGGCTAAATTATTGCAATTTGGTACTATTAAATCTTTTGAACATGCTTTTGTATCTAAAACTCAAAATCCAAATAATAACTCACATACTAATCATCATAACAATAATTATTCCAATAACAACAATAATTATCGTAACAATAATCATCATAATAATGGTTATTCAAATAATCATAATAATGGTTATCATAACAATTATAATAGACCCCATTGTAATTATTGTGGGAAAGTTGGTCATGTGATCAATAATTATTTTAAGAAAGTTAAACATGAAAAGTCATCTCCTCTTAATAATGAAACCTATCATAATAATAACACTCATCATGCTTTTACTATTTGTTATGAGATGTCTATTTCTCATTTTGATGATAATACTATTTGGGATGAATATCATGATGATAGATATTCTTGGAATAACCCTCTTGATTACTATCTTCCTACTCAAAGTGATTATATGCTTTCTCCTTATGATGCAAGGGAATTTGATGATCCTTGCTCTCATGTTGATGATATGTTTGACCAAGAAGAAGAAATTATATCTAGCTTTCTTAATGTTACTTTGCAAGATATTTTTATTACTCAAGATGAAATTCATGATGATAGTACTAATTCTATGATTGTTGTGGAGGATAATGATAATACTAGTGATGCTTATACTAGATCTACTCCTCTTGATGCTTCATATTATGATGAATATGCTACAGATTTTTTTAATGCAACTGAAGATTGCATTTCTGATTTTATGACTCATGATTCACATTATGATAAACATGTTACAGATTTGTTTTATGCAACTGAAGATTGCATTTTTTATTATTTGCCTCATGATTCACAATATGATTTTTCTTTCCAAAGTGTTACTGATTCAACACTAGGCGATCCCAATGATGGCTTCTCTAGTAGTGGTTTTTGCCTTATTGCAAGCTCAGGTGTTGATTATGCTCCACCTCTACTTTCTACTAGAAATGAATATACAAAATGCATAAATGTATCTCAAGAATCTCAATGGTCACTTAAAGATTTGGGCTCCCCTCAACAAGAACATACACCTTTGTTTTCCCAAAGTGACACCTTTGCTTTCTCAAAGTGTTATTCACTTTGCCAAAAGTCCTATGTATCATTCAAGCTCCAAAGCACAAGTTGAAGAAATGCAAGATGATCAAGCCAATGGCATCCTAGTGAAGACTCTCTCAAAAGAAACATCTCAAAATCATTGTAAATATTTGGGCGTGATACCCATTGATCTCATCTCCCCAAGTAAAGATTAAAGGGGGGTGTTAGAATTAATCTTTCCTTGGTGAATATATGTAATTAAAAGATAAATCAAGGTATCTTATATTGTATTTGTCCTCTAGTCTAAGTCGGAGGACATGTCACTTTTTTTTAATTTCATTAATAAGAAAATCGGATATTCCTCCTTAAGAGGAATCTCACATTTGTCAAATACATAATATGAATGTGGCATTCATCTAAGATGGGAGTTACATGCAAACTCCTCCACTCATCTCTATTTAAGAGATGCCTCTCACACACTTGCTCAATATTCTTCTATCTTCATTCATTCTTGCTCTCCATATTGTAATGAGCTTTGAGCTCCATTTCTCTCTTCTTCCTTAGGCTTTGAGCCTCATTCGTAATTCACAAGGGGTTTTTCTTTTCCTTTCCCCTTTAAAAAATCTTTGAGTTCTTGTTGTTCTTAGAGCACTTTGGTGATCTTTTGGCTTGGATCTTTGAAGTATTTCTTTTCTCTCTCTCTTGGCAATCTTGGTAATTCCTTTCATGCACTCACTCTTGGGTTCTTTCCTTTTCTCTACTATTATTATTATTATTATTATTTCTAATAGGAGTACGTGCACAACTATTGGAACACGCTTGGCTATTGGTTCTCTTCCCCCCCCCTCTCTCTCTCTATATATATATATATATATATAATTTTAAATGATTGTAAGAATTTTATATGTTTGTATTTCAATTGGTTTATTTTACAAAACATAAAAATCAAAATAAATCCTTTAAAAAAAAATGATGTGTGAAAGCATTTAATTCATCCAATCAAATGTCGATTGTATTAATGAATTGAATACCATCAATACTATTGTATTGATGGCTTGGACGTCATGATCCCTATTGTATATGTCATATATTGACTTTATTGTGTATTTTTTATTGGTTGATTTTAGTTGCAAAAATAATTTAACATTTATTTTTTATTACAATGTTGTGATGCTTTGAATTTTATGGTTAAATTGTCAACCCTTTTTCTGAATGAAAATGTATAGTATTTTCTATTTAGGATAATTAAATATAGATAAATCACTCGTATTAACATGTAATACTTACAACAAGCTTTATGTTAACTATAATGAACTCATTGGATGAAATCTACGGAGTATAGCAAAAAGATCCTTCATAATATGACATATAAACTACTAATCAATCATTATTTTGTGCTATGGTGACCAAGTACCCCAATTATAGCATTAGATGATGGTCCACTAGTGATGTGGTCCTAGTGTAGTCACTAATGGCCCTAGTGTAGTCACAAATATTTATCCCTTATGAGTAGGGGATAGGGATAACTTAAGTTTTTAAATTATTAACCTTATAAAATTTGTCTAGTATGACTAGTGATATTTTCAATTTCTTTTATAATGCCTATATAATCTATTATGTGTTATGCAAAATTTGTATGGATTTGCAAAATATTCTCTATAGTAGATTCTTCTATCTTGTAGATATGGTATTCTTTTCACCCCAAATATAATCAGATTCTCTTATTCATATGCTTTTTGGCCTTCTTGACTCAATATTAATGATTTTTTTTTCTAAGAGGCCTCCAACTTCCAAGCCTCCCTTAAGAAGAGTCTAAAATAAGAACCATGTAAATCTCTATCTAAGCCTAAATGTAAAAGAACCTAACTCTAAAAACAAACCTATAAGGTTGAAAATGCTTCCATCTTACTTAATACAATGGTTTAGCTATAAGAAATAGCCTAATCCTTCCAAGAGATAAAAATACCACAAAGTGATCCTTTTACAACCTAAAAACAAGGCTCTAATACCTAATGAAAATAAATTACAACTATATTAAACTATTCCACATAAACCCATAAGAGAATGCTATGCAAAAATGTATTAGTAATCTAGAATGCACTATAATAAATAAAAATGCCATCAAGATAATACAAAAATTTACCCTAGGAAAACACTCTAGAGGTTAAAGGTCAATGTCCAAAACCAATCACATACTTATAGTATATTTTCACAAATAAAGAATATAAATTACACATGTAGCTTGTCTGTATGCAATGGTTGTAAACCATGAATTTACCTAATTAATTCCATGTGAAAATGTAACAAGAATCATGTAGCCAAACATCCCAATCTATGCTTCATTTTTGAATACATACATAATTTTAAATTTATTTACTCAATACAACTTTATGCAACAAGTGAAATATTATGATAATTAGTTCCACAAAACTTAATATTTTTAGTTATATAAACATAAGCTTGTAAACAATTTCTAATTATTCAATGGTTTATCCGGTCTAAAAAATCTTTCATTGCTCTTTTCACAACCAATACTGTTGGCCTTAGTAAATTCTTGACTTTGACCCTAAGAACTTCCAACTTCATAGAAAAAATGTCAATTTTGAGGTGTTTCCTCCTTAGTAGTAGCCCCTTTGTCTTCAAGTTCCTCATCATCCTCCTTGTTGTAACCTTTAATTATATTAAGCCTATCCAAGGCTTCCTTACAGAGTGTTTCAAAGGGTGAGTAGTGGGAAAGAGTGTCTTCAAGGATGAGGTTAAGCATCTCATCTAGGGTTTTCTAAGTTTCCTTACTAGCATCCTCATTATAGGTGGAATTATTTGACTAGCTCTTTGTTTCTTCTCTCAAGGAAATTATTCCAAGAGTGGTAGAAATGTGTTACAAGTAGTGGTTGTTGTTGCACCAAAAGATCGACATGTTAATGTTTGTTACAACCACTAGACTTATAAAAGACACAGGAGGCTGTTAAACCATGTCATAAATCCCGAGGGGAGCACTGGTCATTTTTACAATAATCTCCCCCTCAGCATTACCTGAGGGGATTCGAACTTGTGACCAAACTCTAATACCACTTGTTACAAGTAGTGGTTTTCGTTGCACTAAAAGATCAACCTGTTAATGCCCGATACAACCACTAGACTTATAGAAGACACAAGAGGCTGTTAAACCATGTTACAAATCTCGAGGGGAGCGCTGGTCATTTTTACAACAAAATGTAACCATCATAATAAGCTTGGTCAGTATTGTAGACCTCCTCTCACTAGAGGACATATAGTCCTATATTCTTTAGCACAATCCCCATTAAAAATATCAGTAGCAGAAGACACGTGGGGTGAAATAGTCAAGGCTATTTTCAAGGGGAGTTTTGGGCCTTTTTCCTCTATAAAAAGGTCATTTTTCTACTACATGGGGGATTGAGCACCTTTTTACCTTTATCAACTATAAAGTTTCACTCAAGCTTCACATTTAAAGGTGGGGTATCAGAACCAAGGTTTAATTTATTTTTATTGGGGAAACAAAGGATTCATTTTTTTAATGAAATGAGTTTAGGTGAGGAGGGGGCATCATCCACAAAGAAAAATTTTCTCTTGATTTTTCACCCTAAAAACAAATGGGGTTTCGACCCACGGGTATATCATTCTAGAGTGAAGAGTGTTATTTAAGGAATGAGTAGGATCAAAGTAGTAATTATTAATGTCATAGGTTAAACCTTGATGTAATGAGGGGTAGAATCCTGTTGGAAAAATATTCAGCTCTCCCCTTAGGATTCGTGACATGGCTTAACCACCACCTGTGTCTTCTATAAGTTTAGTGGTTGTATCAGGCATTAACAGGTTGATCTTTTGGTGCAACGACAATCCCATTCTAACAAGTGGTATCAGAGCTTGGTCACAGGTTCGAATCCTCAGACCCTTGGGTAATGCTGAGGGGGAGATTGTTGGAAAAATATTCAGCACTTCCCTTGAGATTTGTGACATGGATTAACTGCCTCCCATGTCTTCTATAAGTTTAGTGGTTGTATCGAGCATTAATAGGTCGATCTTTTGGTGCAACGAAAACACCATTCTAATAGAATCCTTCTATGGTACATTTAAATGCATATAAGAAATAATGAAGTTAGAAAATTTTTGTTAGGATAGTCATCCAATGCCCAAAACCTTGTCTGCAAACATCCACAATAAGACAGAAGTAATCAACACAAGATTGTATTGAAAATTAGGTGAGTATAAAGATAAAAAGGCTCTTCTTAAATATGTAAGAGCTAATAGAAGTAAAGAAAATGTTGAGACAAGTTTGTCAACTTGGAGGAAGTAGAGTTCTGGTAGAACTCAATAATATCCTATAGCATATGTTAGATCCCAAATAGGACTCAATAATATCTATCTACCTCATTAATGAGATTAGCTAAGTAAGATAAAGTAATGAGTAAACAATAAGAGTATTTACTCCAACACTCCCCCTTAAGTGCAACTTAGGGAGTACAATAATGTAGTAGAGATGTTTTATGGGTCCTAACAACAAAGCCATGTTAGTTACCCATGTAAAAATGCAATGCAATCTCTCATAACTGGAGAAAAAGATAAAACCTAGTGGGAGAAAAATCCTCTCCAAAAGAGAGAACATAAAAAAAATGCTAAAAATTAAAGAATGGGAAGGAAAGAGGACTCCTCAATTCCCCTAAGGAATACTTCCTTTATCCCTAACATCAGTCACAATTGAATATATAAAGGAGATGCCAAAGTTTTTGCAAATATATCTACAACCTACTGCTTCATAGACATATAATCCAAAGACAAAAAACTAACTTGAATACATTTATGAATGAAGCGCACATGGATTTCAATATCTTTATTGCGTTGATGTTCCATGGGGTTGTGAGAAATATGTATGACACTATGATTATTATAAAAAAGAGTAGTGGGATGATCAAATAGAAAGGAAAACTCAACCATCAACTATAGAAGTCAAAGAATCTCAAGTGACCAGTCACGACAAATCCTTGATACTCAGCATTAGTTGATGATAATGAAATTTTATTTTTATTTTTACAAGACCAAGAAAATGGACCATAACGAAGGAAAAAAATAAAGCTAGAGGTAGAATTTTGATCATCAACATCACCAACTTAAATTGTGTTAGTGAAGCCCACAATATCAATAGCACCTAATGTGTAGTGAATGCCAAACTAGATAGTTCCCTAAATGTGATGTAGAATGTTCTTATCTACCTATGAATGGCTCCCATGAGGATCTTGAGATAACCAAGAGACAAGACTAACTGTAAAGGAAATATTAGGACAATTATATATCAAGTAGAAAATTATGCCAAATAACTACCTATACAAGGTTGCATCAACTAGGGGAGTAGTGTAGTTGGTAGACAACACAAAACCTGAATGAAATGGAGTAGGGGTAGGCTTGCAATCAACCATTTCAAATATTTGTAGAAAATCAAGAGCGTAGTTTTCCTATAAAATTAAAATACGAGTAGAAGATTGATGAATTTTTAGAGAAAGGAAACAATGCAAGAAACTAAGGTTAATCATATCAAAACACTTCATCAAATCTCTGAGTTTTCTCAATCATGGCATGAGAACTTCCTCTCAGTATTTAGTCATCAACATAAATTTTTAGAGTAATAAAGTGTTTTCTTATTAATTAAATCATATTGATTTAATTATTAAGTCACTTATTCTCTCTTCCTACTTAAGCTAAACTTTAGGCATATAATAATTAATTGATTTATTAATTATTATTGTGCAAACTAGGTGTAAAGTTGAGAAAATGTGATGGAATAGGAAAGGGGTTTTAACAATATACCTAATAAAAGCCCTAAACCAACCTTCTCCAACATACATGTAAATTGATATAATATGGAATATAGATCTGAAAATGTAATTAAGGAATTCTGAAATTAAATAAGATGAAATACATACCTCATAATAAAGTTGATCTAGAAATACCTATTTCTGGTGTTTGTATTCAATTTCAGGAAATTCTGCAACTAGATCTGGCCTAGAAACACAAAAATAGAGAAGACACAAAAATCTTCTATCTTTCTGAGAAAGGTCGACCTTAACCCAGAACAGGGGTAAGATCTTACCTCGGGGCACAATCTTACCCCTAAAAGTTGACCTTGACTTGCACTGTTCTGACAGAAAATCTGTTCATGGATCCCAAAAGTTTTTTGAAAATGGTACTCATATCTGCTCTATAACTCCTAAAACAATGATTGTAGATATCTAAAAATGGTGTTTTGGGGTGGCTATATAGGGCTTTTCCTTAGTCAAACCCCCATTTTGGTGATCTACACCTCCATGAATAGTTGGATGTAATAGAATATGTATGTGTATTGAATGTGCAATGCCAAGATCTAATCCTCTAGATTAAAAACCCTAGCATGAATTGATATGAGAAAGAAATGCATAGATTTAAATATGATAAAGAAAGAATACCAAGCCTCCAAGGCTAAATTACTCCTACCAAACTCATACTACATAATTTCTACCCCATGATTGTATCTTTGAATGCTTGAATGTTGAAAATGGTGGATCAAGGAAGAAGAGATCTTTCTTTCTCCAAAGGAATGTCCACAATGGTTTGTCCAACAATGCTTGATGTCAACAAGGCCTAGATCTTCTATGTCATCCTCTTACAATCTTGCATCATTACTTCACTATCGCTTGCTTGCTTCAATCGATTGTGTGTCTACTTGATGGATGCTTGGTGTTGTTGTTGTAAATGAAGGCAAAAGAGAGTGTTTATATAGATATTTGAAGGTGAGGCTCCTTGGGTAATGTAAGGGACCATTATTTAAATTTCACCTCAAATTATGGTCTATTCACAATAACCAACTAAGGAGGGAAAATAATTAAATGAATTTGGAATTAAAACTCTTTCGCATTTGGATCCGGAGGCCCGGCATTGATTTCAGGGCCCACCGGGACCATAATTTGAAAAGGGGGACCAAAGCCCAAAAAGGGTCAATGTCAACCTTGACCTTAACCTAGGTTAGGGTCAACCTCAACCCTGACCCAAAGGTCTATGCTCAGTCACCTTTGAGAACAAGAGGTCCTAGGATAGGCCAGAGACTTGGAAATGGTGAGAAAATAGGATAGAGTGCCAGAAAAAAGGCATAAAGACCTAAAATGAATGTGATGAAGGCTAGGAGGACCTATACCTAGATTCTACCTAGAAAATAGAGCCATAAAGAAGGGAAATCAAGGAGAATCGTCAAGATCCTAACCCTAATTTTACCTAGAATGAAGGAATGAAGTGCAAATGCATCCTAAATGAAAATCTATCATGAAAATGCACTAAATGAGGGTGCTAAACCTACCAAGATAGAAGTTCTTCCATTTTAAGATGATACATTTAGTCCCCAATTTAGATTAGATATGACACTACGTGAATATGCAAGCTAAAGTAAGAAAACATCATAGTAAATAAAAAGGATATAGCCAAGTTTTCGATATAAAGATCCCTCAAAAAATCATTAGTACATGCATGCAACACAAAAGATTAATGAAAATCCATAGATCACCTAAGACTTACTAGAATGATATTGAGAAGTGTGTAGAGCCCCTTATTCCCCCCATGTTTCGGCTTTCTACTTCCAAATGGTGAAACAGGGTGATAATAATGACTTTACACACTGGATATGCAATTTGTTGGAAAGTCTTTTCATAAACCAATAATAAGGATTCCCATCCTTCCTAAATTGATTTGAGGGGTTAGGTATTTGAATCATGATTCCAATGCCACTGAAGACATTGAAAACAGAGTTACCGAACTCAAGTTATGATAAAAAGAGTGAATATCTATCTAAATGCATATGAAGGGAAGTTCAAATTTAACATGAGTAAACCCTAAGAAAACCCTAATTTTGACTATAAATAAGGAAAAAGAACTTGTACTTACTCATTCTTACCATTTACAGATTTGAAGAGAGAAAGTATAATGTCGAGCAAAGAAGAACTTCAAGCGACACACATGGAGCTCCTGAGACAGTGCCTAGATACCGGATGACCGCTTCTCAAGGTGAGTTTTCTATTATTGATTTATGTACTTCACAAATTCTTGATTTTTGTAGGCAAGGTCGACCCTGACCCAGTTATGTTGACCTTGAACCAAAAGGGTCGACATGAACTATCCAAGATCTCCACCTTTTCTAGAATGAGGTCAACCTTGACCCAAAAAGGTCAACCTTGACCCAAGAAGGTCAACCTTGAACTAACTGAGGTTGACCTTGACCTAGCTAGTTGGATTTACAGATTTATTTGTCTAGAATGTTGATATGATGTTTGTTTGTGCTTACAGAACCTGGTTCATCTCTGAGAGCATCCCTTTGGAGGGTTACTAGTGGTCATTAGAGAGAAGCTATCCAAGATGAGTGAGGATGCGATGTAGTTCTTGAGAGACATAGGACTGTATCGGGTAACAGTCCTACCATAGGTCAGACTTCACCAAGCCATGTTATCAACTCTTATAGAGAGGTGGAATGAGGATACATGCTCATTTCATCTTCCTTTAATTGATATCACTGTGATACTAGAGGATGTCTATATAATCTTGCAGCTTTCGATTCGAGGTGAGCCTACCAGACCAAGAGAAAAACAAGGTCATATGGATGTCCTGGTAGATGCAGAGTATTGTTTGGGATGGATTCCATAGATGCAGATGCGATCAGATCAGATCACCTTATCATCCATACTAGAAGGCCCAACAACTTTGGTATGGGAGTGATGCTATGTATACTATCCTTGGTTGTAGTACCCAACATAAAGGGTATAGTTTTTTTAGCACCTTTCACCCATCTTGTACGCAGGATGGAGAGTGATAGGATTATCTTCTCGTGGGTTCGTAACATGATAGGATTATCTTCATTGTGGAGAAGGACATATAGATTATGAGTGTCCCCAACATCAAGGGAGAAATTATAAGATGAGATGCCAATGCATGATTTGCACATGTTGATGAAGATGCCAATTCATTACATTCTAAAGATGCTGAAAGAGGAGAGGTCTTGTTCACCAAAAGAGGCTTGCTAAATGATGAGAAGGAACCTAAACAAATGAAGAATTCTTTTCAAACAAGGTGTAAATTTAATGGTAAAGTATGGAATGCTATTTTTTATAGTGGTAGTACTGATAACTTTATTTCAGAGAAAATGGTTGACAAATTGAAGTTAGAGAGAATAAAGCATGTAAATCCCTGCTATATCAGTTTCTGGATTTGATTGTGTAGAGATTTTTAACCATCAACATTTCAGATCATACTACATGATCCATCATCAGGATGCTAGAGAGCAAGAAGAACAAAACATGTTTTTTTCTTGGTTGCAGAAGGATCACAAGGCTTTGGTCAATGAAAAATGTCCAGTAAAGTTCAAAACTAGAAACTATCATGATGAGACATTATGTGATATTATTCTTATAGATGTTTATCATCTATTGTTAGGGGGACCATGGTAATTTTCTCATCGTGTAGTACATGATGGGTATACAAAGACCTATTCTTTGACAAAGAATGGAGTATGAAAAAAGATGAAGCTATTGAAAAAAATAGAGGAAAAGGTATGTAGTAATGCCCGAATATGTTTAGTTGATGGAAGGAAGTTTCTAGAAAGCATGAAGCATGAACATGTCTTTTTCTTTAATTCAAAATGTTGATAAAGACAAAGTAGAAAATGTACCTATAGAAGTTACAAATTTTTTGGATATTTTAAGATATTATATCTGATAATGTACTTTATGGATTACCACCAATAAGGAGGATTAGTCATCAAAAGGACTTGATTCTTGGAGCCAATTTGCTGAATTAGGCAGCCCATAGGATAGCTCCAGTAGAGATTGAAGAATTGAATAGACAAGTGTAGAGACAAACTATGGTTTTAATATTAATAATAAATTATAAAATTCATGAGCCAGTTCATCTTGCATCTAAATGTTAATCCGGGGTCGTAGATTGATGAAAGGTATAGTGGCTGTATGCTCAAATGATGAAGATAAAATGCCAAGTAGGGATGAATGCAACTAAAAAACATGGAAAGAAACCTACAAAAAACCAAAACAAAACTAGCGACAAGAACTATCACTTCCGGTGATAGGAATTAAACTCTTGACTCTAAAAGAAAACTATTCTAAAAACTAGAGAACATTATAAAATGTAAAATTTAATCTAGAATTTAACATTGGAAGAAATAACTAACAAACCACACAAATTTGAATTTACATTTAAATCTAAAGCAAATACAGACTAATTATAATTATTTATAATTACATAAATTAAAATATATAAACTAATATAATAATTATATTTATGAAATCAAATTAAAATAACAATACGCTAATAATAAAACACACATATAATCTAAAACAAATCACAGCCATCCCGAGAAGTGGATCATGCCTCCTTAATATGCCTAGTGATGAAAACTAAACACTCTTCTAGATTGCTTCGATCATAATGATATTGTTTTATTCATCCATAAATAATATAGAGTTTACAAAGAATGCTACTGCAGGAAAATCAACGTATAGAGGTATGTGTTTGTAGTTTGATATCAAATCTGTTCCCAAAAGCTACAGTTGAGTTAAAATATATAGCTCAATATGATAACAATAGCTAGCTAAAAATTCAGGTATCTAGTTTGTCCCTCTAACAAAATTATGACACAAATAGAACCGTGAATATTAGCCACATATAAATATTGGTTATATGTTACAACAAAAATAGAAATGAGAAACTCTTTATTCTCCTCACGTGGTTTGGAACTGCATTCCAACTACAGGTTGGTTTTATTTTATGTGGCTGATAGAATATTGATTCTCAATAAATCCTTTCTCTCTATGAAAATGACTTGGCTTTATATCCTATTATAGAACAATACCGAATTGGCAGCATGGAATGGAAGGTATCCCACAAGATTAATACATAAGATGACACCATAGGACCAAATGGCATCGTAGCCCATATTCTCATCAACAAACAGATCTTCGAGCTTGATATCACAGTGGTAGACATGTCAGCTGTGGTAGAATACAAATGATGTTGATTAATTGTTGGAAAGACATGCATTCCACGTTCTCTTTTATCATCGTTTCCCTTTGGAAATATTATTGAATCGTTCAACTTCCTTAATGTACTCCATCACATAATAGATGTTTTCCTTGCTGACTGTTACTTCATATAGTTGGATGAAGTTTGGGTGACAGACCAATCACATGATAAAAATATCATGCTTGATCTAATCCATCATGTGGAAAAATATGATAGCAAGTATGTGGAAAATTATATACGATTGACATGACAAAAATATTAGTAAATACAATACTATTATTTATCCATTATTTTATCTAAATATTTGATTAAGTATTACTTACATATATTAAACAATATGCAACATTAGATCAGAAAATCGGATGAAATGGGACGAAAAAGAAATATGGAAGTGATAATGAAGGAATACAAAATGGATTAAATGTAGCATAAAATGGGTCATAAATGGCTCTCATCAACAAGTGCAAGAGTTAATGTAGAATGGGTTGATTCAATAAAGTTTAATCCCATGTGTTGTACAAAAAATACTAGCACTAATGAAAAATAGATAATGGAGGATGTATAAAGATTCTCAGGATATCAATAAGATTACTATCAAGTACATGTTTTCCTTGCCAAGGATGAATGACATTATGGATTCCTTGAGTGGAGCTGAGTACTTCACAAAGATAGTTTTGAAGAGTGGATATCACCAAATCTATATTAGAAAAGGATATTAATGGAAGACAACTTTCAAGACAAAGGAGGCCTTGTATGAGTTGTTAGTCATGCCTTTTTGGCTAACTAATGCATTGCGTACATTCATGCGTCTCATGAACGAGGTATTGAAAATTTTTATGAGTGAGTTCATTATTGTTTACTTGGATGATATTTTGATCTTCAGTAAGACATTGGAGGAGCATATAATGCATATTCATAGGGTCTTTGAGATGTTAAGGCAAGAAAATTTATTGATTAACTTGAAGAAGTGCAGTTTTGTGAAGGAGTTAGTGTACCTAGGATTTGATGTCTCAACAAATGGTCTTAAAATGGAATCATAGAAAGTGAAGGATATCCTTGAATAGCCTATTCTAAAGAGTGCTACCGAGGTAAGATATTTCCATGGTTTGGATAAATTTTACAAAAACTTTATTAGAAATTTTAGTATTATCTATGGACCCCTAACTGAAACTATGAGGGGGGATAACAAAACAGTTTAAGTGGACTACAGGAGAAATAAAGAGTTTTGATTTGTTAAAAATAAAAATTATAGAACAACCTATTTTTACACTTCTAGATTTTAATAAGGTATTTCAAATATATTGTGATTCTAGTGGTAATGCCAAGGGTCTTGACCATTCTCTTGATCGTTATGCTAATTCCCTAATTTGAACATATCTAAAATGGATGAAGATGAAATCACTAAATCATGTATGGAATAAAAAAAATAAAATTATACAAGATTTTTGTTTTGTGATATTCCTAATTGATTGATTCATTTATGGGAAAATTATCCATCTTTCTTTTTTGGCTAACAAACATAAGTTAGAAATAGATACAAAATCCTCACAAACCCTGATATCTTCATGTCCCAAATCATGACCATTTGAAGTAAAATAACCCAACCCATAGATGCTTTTATCCACAAATGCTAGCTACTCAACAAAGATCTTTTGAGAGCATAATCCAAACATGGATTAATTAGAAGAATTTTGGAAATAGTTTATTTAAATCCATCAGAGCATAAACAAAAATGGTATTCTCAAAGGGTTTGGGTCATTCTTTAGAAAAAATCCTATGCAATTAGCTAGGGTTCAAGAACTTTCACAAGGTCCCTATATTATAGAGAAACAAAGGGTAACACAAAATATAATGGAGAAAATATTATATGAGATGATATATGGAAAATTTCAAGAAACCTTGACCAAGGTCTATTAATCCATGCAAAATATTATAAATAGCAATTGTATAATTCCAAAAATTACCTATTAAACCTTTTCTTTGAAGTTCTAAAGTCTAGGTACCAAGGACATCATCTAAGAAAGTTAGTTTGACCACTACATCCCTATCCTTCTAACCAAAATAGGGATATTTGAATCTCCTTTTCTTCACTATTGATTTGTAGTCCTAGAGAAGCCCTTATTATTTGGAGCTTGTTGAAAATGTAGTTATGGATATCGAACCCCCTAGTCATAAGAAATGTGAGAAGTATAGAAAGGGCATGTTCTAATAGGAAGAAAGGGTTTAAGGGAAACATCTAAGGTACTGGAATTTACAATGGGAATATTATTGGGAAAAGTTAAGGGATGAGGGTCATGTCTTTTTTCGAGCTCTTGTCTTATTTATCCTAGATGTTACAAGCCTTGATGAATTAAGAACTAAGATTGACTCCCTCTTCCTCTGCTATTTTTCACTTTATGAAAAATCTCTTTGTGAGGAAGATGGAAAACTTCCCCTCCTACTGCATTCTAACCATTTTTTGGGAATCCTGATGCAAGCTATAATTTTTGGCAATCCCTTACTATTATCTTTGGCAGCTTGGCTTTGGCAATAATCACCATTTGGTGTTCACTATTGGCATGATTGCATAAATATATTAAACATTGTCTTTTATTCGGTAACTATGGTAATTGTCCTCAAAAAAATTGAAAATAAAATTGTATAAATACTCCGTGAGGTTATTTTAATAGATCATCAAATGCTTATCTCTACCATTTGGTATTAGAGCACTCCTTATTCTCATGGTTGCCTGGATGTAATATTGCAGAGAATATGAATGTTTCCAATGCAAAGGACATGCAAACATTAGTTTATTGGATTTTGGATGATGTGAGGGAAACATAGAGAGATGTCTAACTTCTTAAATGATGTGGAGTTCCAGTAAGCTCTCCATTCTTCTATCTTTCAAAATAAAGTGCTGGGTAATGACATAGGGCTCCCAAAATTTGTGGCAATATCAATACTACTTGTTTTTCACCAACATTAGTCACCAAGATTTATAATGATCTCCCTTCAAGAGAATAATCATGAGATTCTAAAGTTGATAAATCCAATAAGACACCATGCAATTATGAAGGTGAAGAATCTTCAATCGTCTCATGCCTACTATGTATTTTAGAAGCTTCAACATTGGCTCTACCTCAACGAACTAGTTGTTGCTCACACCATTCATTCTCAGTGTTGCAAGAACATTTTATATTGTCTCACTGTGGCACCTAAGTACATATATATATATATATATATATATATATATATATATATATATATATATATATATATATATATATATATATATATATATATATATTCAATAGATTTCTATTTTGAGTTGAAGATTGAACATTTTATTTAGTAATCAATGGTGTTGTGGAATTCCTGTGACAATTAAGCTAATTATTCTTTATTGATCCCTCTCCTATTTTTTTGGTCACTTTTCTATTTTTGGACTAATATCTATATTAAGCAATTTCTAGGTAGCATGGATTTCTTTTAATTTAATATTTTAATTATTTGCATGTTTTCTTTTCTCTACGGGACATGGATAATATATTAAGCTCATTATTTATGGGGGCTTGATCCTTGCTATTTTTTTAGAAACATTTTTGGGGAAGAAGACAAACAATTGGTTGTTAGGAAGTATTCATATATGATCACCATTATTGTTGGCTAAAGAAAATACTTTAGGGAAAAGATGAATTTACTACCACACAAGAAGGAGAAGATAGTTCCTCTAAATAGATTTGAGTGCCACTAGTTAATGTTGGATTATGGAGATTGTGCATGATTAGTGATTTGTTGTTTTGTGATTTGCATTGGTTAATTAGTATTTGTCTTGAATGGATATTTGGAGAGTATACTTTTGGTGGGAAAGGATATTAATAAAGATAATTACATTTTTATAATGGAAGTTTTGGAGTATAGGTTTATCGATGGAGTAAGTGATATATCTTTTCTTATATGTTTTAATCAAGTAATCTATCTTCTTACTTTCATTCTATGGATAAGTTTTATTTAAATTATAATATTTGGGGATATATTTGCAACATTAGATGAGGCCTTCAAAGAATCATTTAAGACATCAAAAGAATAAAATGCAATATGGTCCCTCTAGAGGTTGGCGACATTAGAGAATGGAGGAACTTCCATCATCTCAACTCATCTCCTCACTTTGAGATGGTGTTTTTCCTGAGAAGCAATTTTGGCATTTTTGGTTTTCTATTTTGATTTTCTTTCTAATGCTAACAAATTTGAAGAATGCACGTCTTTCAACATAAAGATCCATTTTGAAGATAGGTTCGGGATTTGGTCTTGTTCTCAATATGGATTGTTGTCTAGCAAGCTTCATAGTATATGATTGATAATTATACCCTTTTGCAGTCGCTAGACAATGATAGAGATCTATTGCCTCTCTTAGGGATCATTGTTGATTAATTCAAGACTCTTTGATTTGAGGGTTTGGGACTGAGAGATGAAGAACACAACTCAAAGCTACGCCTTTTTGAGGGTCTCAAGACAACATGATTGAGCCTTTGTTGGTTTAGGATTTGCTACTTCATTAGAATATTTTCTCAAAATATGTATTTATATTATGTAATCAACATATTTTGTTATGTAAGCCTTAAGTGGGGGTCTCTAAGGAAATGTGTATTTTAATGTTTTTAGGACCAGTGTAATAAGGAGGGAATGTTGGCGTAATTGTATAATTATATTACATTATCTGTTGTTCAATAATTGTAGTAACTATTCTTAAACAAATTGTAAATAATCTTGTATAAATACACCTTGAGGTTATTTGAATACATCATCAAATTTTTATCTCTAACATTCACAACTACAGAGAAATGAGATTACCTCTATTTCCTTTGTACAACTATGTAGCCCTATCAATGAAAACTCACATCTCTTTTCTAAAGAGTGTAGTTAAATTATAAAAATATGGTAACATGAATTACAAGGTCATTCTACCATTTCTTGCAAGAAGTGGGCTTAACCATATTTCTATCTCTTCCTATTAAATAATAACATAGGCTAAAGGAAAACCCAAATTGCCAATAAAGAATAGGAGAGAAATGAAGGAGAAAATTTCTAGAAAGTTTGTTGTGATAAGATTGGCTTGAATGACAACCCAATAAATAATCTACATATATTTCCCACCTTTACATCTTATAAAGGCCTCTAGATAAGTCAAGCTTTGAAATCCCACAAAGAAAACACAAACCATTATCATTTGACCAAAAGACCTCCCTTCAGCACATTCCGATGTCATCATAAATAATATTTTTAACTCCCACAGGCACATGATGATTAATCCCCCAATAACACATATTAGGTGGGGAACACCAAAGTTTTTACACAAATCAATGACACTTTTCCATTCTTAAAAAATATGGGAAACAATAAACTCATCACAAGCCTTAAGAATTTCAATGCTATTAGCTATAAGATTATTTATAGTCCAACTTAATTTTTGCATCCTCGTAAGAAAATTCATAACTTTCAGAGATTTGATTTCCACCCAAAGTTTCTAATAGCTATTTTCATTTCATTGCAACCTGGGCTCTCTTCGACATAGTAGTTTGTCTGGGTTCTCAAAGGGAGGGCCACAACCAAGAATGTTCTATTCATTCTTATGAGAGATAGATTCTTGTGAACCACTAGTCATGAAACATAGATTAATAAATTTGACCAAAAAAAACTACAATCATGCAATCTCTATTGTACGATAATAGTAAACCCAGGGCATAGAGATCAACGCGTTTACCATGTTTATAACGGTTTTCAAATTATTTTTTTAAAAAAAACTTGGCGATTCAGAGCGAGAATTGTTATTCACGAGCCCCGTTCCTAATTTTTATTCCATGGAACGCAAAAATAGCCGCCCCTTCCTCGGCTTCTCCAAACGACAATTGGCGCCTAGGAAACTATCTCCTTTTCTGGCTTCCAACGTCCTCTCAAATGCCCAAATTTCTTCTTACAATCCCAGATTGCGGTCTTGTTCCTGAGGTGAACATAAACCATGAAAAATGCTAATTAGCACCCAACCAAAATATTAAACAAGTCCAAGGGCTTCCAATAACCTTTCCTCATATCATCTTCCACAATATTCAGAGCCTTTTTTGCCGTGGCTGTAAATTGCTCTGAAATGGCACGCATCAATGGTCTCACGTTAAACCTGCTACTGATAATAACGGTGACGAGCGGGCAACTGCAAGTGAAAGCCTTCCGTGTAGACATGAAGCGCGTGTGGACTACAAACATCACTCATGCCGTCCAAAGAAGTAACGCCAGGCTCAAAATATTAGAAACTGCATTCAGAGGACAAGTATCTCAAGCTCCCAACTTGAGCGCGCCTGTGAAGAGTGGGCAACACGTTGCAGAATTCATGATGACAATCGGTATTGGAACTCCGCCGCTGAAAATTTCTGGAATAGTTGACACAGGAAGCGATCTCATCTGGACGCAGTGTAAACCCTGCACTACCTGCTACTCTCAGCCCAATCCCATCTTCGACCCGGCCAAATCTACCACCTACAACAAGATCTCATGTTCGGCGCCCCTCTGCTCTACCCTGCCCACCAAAACGTGCGTATCAGACTGCAAGTATTCCTACTCCTACGGAGACAGTTCAAAAACTCTGGGCGTCTTGTCAAGGGAGACATTTAGCATGTGGGACAGCAGCGGAAAGCAGCAATCCATCCAAGGTGTAGCATTTGGCTGCAGCGATTATACGTATGGAGACGGATTTTCTGAAGCGGACGGTGTCGTGGGCCTCGGACGAGGCGACCTCTCGCTCAATTCTCAGATTGGATCGAAATTCTCTTACTGCCTGATCTCCTTTGCCAGTAAGTCGGGCTCCAGTCCTCTTTTCTTCGGCAGTGAAGCCGAGTTGAAAGGATCCAAAGTCGAGTCTACGCCAATGGTAAAGAACTCCGCTCGGCCGGACCTGAGCACTTTCTATTACATCTCTGTGAAAGGAATCAGCGTGGGGAAAAGCTTGGCGAACATTCCAGCCGGAGAATTTGATATTGGGAAGGACGGAAGCGGAGGGTTCATAATCGACTCAGGCACCGCGCTCACATATTTGTTGCCCACGGCCTTCGATGCAGTTGCCCAGGTTTTGAATGATGCATCCGGATTGATTGTGTCCGACAGTCCTCTTACCGGATTTAGTGTCTGCTATCAGGTGTCTCCAGGATTTCGTCCTCCCGACATTACATTTCATTTGGAGGGAGGCGCCGATTACTTTGTGGAAGGAAAATACAATTTTTACTCGGTTCCGAAAACAGGTATGTCGTGTCTGGTAATGGCGAAATTGGACCTCGAATTCGGAGCGTATGTACCTTCCATACTGGGAAATTTGCAGCAGGCGAATCTGCATATTCTCTACGATAATGATAATGAGAAGATCTCTTTCACTCCTGCTAGTTGTGATAATTTTTCTCAACCAAACATTGACCCAGTTTCAGGATAGCTGGCCTGGACTCTGGGGCTCCTCAGTTGGATCGCTTTCTTTATATCTCCGCTTATTATCTGAATGCTTCCATTCTAATGTATAAGCTTTCTTCCCATAAAGTATATGGGCTTAATAATCAAGTAAATAAATGTATGAATGTAAAACCTTAGTTAGACGCTGTTTTAAATTAAGGTTAGAAATATGTGGTTTGATTGAAATTTCGATTAATTAATTTAATAATAATTTGTACATAGAAAAAAATAGAAATATAATTTTTAGAAATGAGGGGAAAATATTTGTGGAGCGACGTCGCAATATGTAGGCATTGCTTATTTCCAGCCCTCCTTTTCAATTTCTAACTGCTTAAATTTAAGCACAAAATGCACTTAAGCAACTGCATGGGAACATAAGGTAATCCATCATTATAAATATATTTACGTTGGTATCGCTAATCTTATTTACAAATCTTATCTTTGTTGTGAAAATGAAAAACTACAATAAAAGATGAATTTAACTAAAAGAACATAATGGACAAGTTTCTATGTTTCTAAATTGGACTCAATTGATTCTGATTTTTCAAAAAATTTAAGAAAAAATAGTTTGCATATAAAGAATTTTGTGTACCAAATTGTATGAAAGTGTTTATTAAAATCTTGTGGACTATTTCTTTATCTAAAGATCGGAGTTGTATTGTATTATGATGAGAGAGTAGCTGGTTTTCTACATTGCTCATGTAATTTTTATTTTATTGTAGATCTTGTTTGATTCACATATAGGGGAGAGGGGCCAATAGTTGATCGGGGTCCAATAATTGATCACCCACTTGTGAATATATTATCTAGCCTTACCACACATTTTACTATATATTATAATTAAATAATCAACATGTAAATAAAAATACTCTAAATATTGATAAAAAAAAATGGACCAATACTTGAACACATGATAACCTATAAATGTTATATTAAAAACACATAAATAAATTCATTAACAGGTGATATAAATAACTTTTTGTCTCAAATAAAATATCATAGCTATCTATTATATGCCTGTCACTTAAGAAAAATATTATGCTCACTTAAAAAAGAAGTATTGTTATCTTAGCGTACAAATACTATTCTTATGTGTACAACTATTGGGGTAGCTATGTATATGCATTAGAGTATTTCATATTAACACTGTGTCTTATCACAAATATAATAGGTGAACACAATAAATGCCTTGTATATTCCCATGAAATGTGTGAGATTGTCAAAAAGTTTTAGTGTTCAACTATTGGTCCCTTTGTGTTGGATATAAGTTGTATTTTATATAATAATATGTTATTTTATAACAACAAATATTTTTTTTTGTGTTGAAGTATTGGTCCTTTTGTGTTAGATATAACAAACATTTATGATTACTAAGAGGTATTTGGTCCACTTAAGTTGCATATATGTTATATTTTATATACAAATACAATATTGTACTAATAACAAATGATATTTATAAATTCAAATACTAGGGATATTTAGATTAAGTTTTGGTTGAATCTTTATAAAGTCATTTTTTGGATATGTTTCACTAGAATTGCTATTTTAATGAGTTTCCTGATGATTTACACCTTCAAATCTTAGTTGTAGGTACTTAAGTGTCCAAAATATATTTCTAAGAAAAATGGCCTTACGAAATTCCATTCAATAGCTGCATGTTGACAAAGTTAGCCTCATGACTACTATTCACTATCCCCTAGTTATGGCTCACAACTATTTTGAAAATAGATGATTAAGATGGAGTCGATAATTTATCTTTACAAGTGGGCTCTCGTAATTGGCAAAAACTCTTGCCTCCCATGTCTTTGTTGTTCTTCAACAATGAAGAGAATATAGTCATTATGTGCCATGATTTTTACTATATTGAATCACTCTCTGTTATCTTATGTTTTATGTGTAGCTTTTATTTGTAGAACTAACACTATCAAACCTTATAGTGTTTAATGATTATGTGATTTTCACTTTTCCTCAATGTGTCTATGTCAATTTTTCTTCATGAACTTAAAAATGATATATGATCAAGCATATATAAATAAGGACAATCTAAAATCATCGTATAGACATTATAGTTAGGATTTCATTTATTTTCTCCAATTTAAGGGTAATTTTTAATAGCTTTCCTCAAAAGTCTTTCTACAGCTTATGCTATTACATCTTCTTGTAGGGATGTACTGATCATTTTTTCACATGATCATTTATTTGTTCTCATAACTATATGGTGCAAAATAGGACTTCTCACTCAGATATCATAGGTTGATAGAAAATTAACAAGTTAGGTTTCACATCAGAAGTGAAATTTGATAAATATTTAAATCAAAATGACTATTTTCAAACATAATCCCTTTAATTGAATCTATATCAAATCTAATATTTATTAATAGAAATATAAATTTACTCTCTTCATTAAAATTTAATTAGTATACTTCTATAGTATAAATCTTATTTTAATTTCTATAGAAACCACAAAAGGAGGCTGTTAGCGGAAGGTAATGCAATGCCTCATAATTCTAATGGTCACTACAAGCCAAATTTGAAGTGGTTTCTTGGCCCTAGTGAGAATATCCCTAGGTTGCAAAATGGTTTTAATAGGAAGGAGTTTCCTGGAGAATGGAAATACGTTGCCATGGTGCTCATCAAATTCATTATGTTGGAGGGAAGATTTAAAAGGTTCCATTCTCATCTCTTTCCTATGCTAAAACATTTCTGCCAAGATGTTAAGTTTAAATTCTCATTTTGGATTTTTCCCTATTTGTCTCAGTCCATGTCCAAAGTGAAACATAAGGGTGGTCTGCCCCTTCATCAAACAATTATTTTTCACCTTTCTAATTTTCACCTTGCCTTAACTCCCCAGGATGGCCTTGACTCATACCTTACTATTAAATTAAATAACCCTAAGTTTACCCCTTTTCACCTAACAACCAAAATCACTCCTTCTCCTAGGTCTACTAGAGTCAACCGCCTATGAAAAGACAAATGCAAGGCCCTTTGTATTGAGTAGCCCAAGGAAAACACCATTGTTGTGTTAGAATACTTCTCTTCCTCTTGGTTGACTAAGTTAGCTTCGACTCTTGAAAACTCTGTCGGTAATTCCCCATCCCAGTTTTTAAACTCCTCCTCCCCGTGCCAACTCCTCATGGCTACCCAGGAGACCCTGCCACCCCTCAAAGCATTACCCCTCCTAAGATAATGGAGGTAGATGAATTGTGCATTTTGTACAATAGGTAGAATACTATTACTAAATAGCTCATATTGCAGTTGCACATTGCCAAGAAGAAGATAAATATAGTGGAAGCCATTATTGAGGCAGAGAAGAGGGCGGGTGACTGGACCTATGACATAGTCATGGATGGAGTTTCCATAATGGAGATGGTCCAACCATGCAGAAAGACTTAACACAACAAAAAAAACTAAGTCAGAAATATGATAAGACAATCACAATGCTACAACAGATCCTCGCATTATCACGTAATCAAGTATTTACATCATACTAGCATGCAACATGTAGATTATAAATTTTTAGCATACATATCTTATTACAATAGAATTCTAGACCTAAACCCTAGTGTTAACCTCCCAAAGGTTATCCTACTTATCCTTCCTCAAAAAAATGTCATAGACCTCAATATATAGAGCCTTCACAACACATTTGTCAACCAAATCAATTACAATTTCCAAGACTAAGTAAACGTAACATGTAGACATATAAGTCAAGACCCAAATCATAAGATCTCATTGCCAAGACATAGAAATGATGTGCAATCCAAGAGAGACATCGACCAAAGATCCGTGAGCATCATGATATCAGTCCCCAAGATTTGTTGATCAGAAAAATGCTTCATGAGATTGGACAACTTCATCTGACCACTAGAACATGAAGACCACACAAAACTGACCATGCATCTTTAATATCTCCACAACGAAGTATCTAAATAAACTGTGAACCCATACATATGTAAAGCATGGCATCCATAACCAATCCTAGCGTAACGCCATACTCAAAATATTAGAAACTATAATTACAGGACATGTATCTCACGCCCCTGACATGAGAGCACCTATGAAGAGTGGGAAATGCATTGTAGAGTTCACGATGACACTTAAAGAGATCTCATCTAGACACAGTTTAAACCCTTCACTACTTACTTCTCTCAGCCCAACCCCATCTTCAACCTAGCCAAATCTATGATGTACAAAAAGATGTCATGTTCCATGCCCCTCTCCTTTGTCCTTCCCACTAAAATGTGCATGTCAAACTCCAAGTATTCGTACTCCTATGGAGATGGATCAAAAACTATGGGCATCTTGTCGAAGGATAAATTTAGCATGTGGGACAATAGGGAAAGAAGCAACCCATCCAAGGGGTGGCATTTAGGTGCAGCGATTATATGCAAGGAGACAATTTTTTTGAAGCAGGTGATGTGTTGGGCCTCAGACACGGTGACCTCTCTAATAGATACTAGATAGCTTGCTTACACTAATCTTGATTACACAAAGATCCCAATCACTTCTAGGATCTTCTAAGTCCCCTCCTACTTGGGTTAGTACTTCTTAATGCCTCCATACAAGGTGACATTCTCTAGCACTTCACTAGGGTATCTATCTTCCATTACATTCATCTTCCCTTCTCCATTAGCTCTACTCTAATGGCCTCTTTTACTCTTGTAAATGAACATGGTATCTTTCTGGAATTCCTAAGTTTCATTCAACCTTATTGGTTCAATCTTGATCCCTTTATCCCAAGGTATCAAGTTTTAGATTACCGATCTCCACCTTTTATCTCAAAAGGCCTATTAGGCCTAATAGCCTTCAACTAGCTATTCCTGACTAGTTTTTGGCTATTTGAGAAATATTCCTTTGAAAAAATCACAAAATAAATTGAGGATTCGATTACCCTTTTCAGAGTTATCAAATATTTTTTAGGTCTCTCTTCCTCAAGTTATCCATACATGCCCTTCTGATATTTAAGGGGTATTAGGGCTACTTCGGCTTCTTGTACCAGTCAGGCTTTCTTGACTTTAAAGTTCCCTTGGTCGGATTGTTCAGATCCCAATCTCCTTGGAGGGTCTTTGTATGAGTCCAAAGACTCACTCCTTGAATTCAACTTAGTTCCACCATCAAACCCCTGCTTCAACACATGCAATAAAAAATGCAAGCTCCTTAACCGGGCTGACTGTGCTCGCATAGGGCTTTCTTACATTCATGGTCAATGAAACTTATAGGCCTCCTCAATTTGTATGTACATTATACATAGGCTCCCCTAACATTTCCCAAAGCCCTGTGATGATTTCACTATAGTGTTTCATGTGGAAGCCATGGAAGCACACCCCAGTCCTGGGTAGGGCAGTGATTGGCTACTTCACAAACAATACAAAAAACTTGAAATAAATGTACGGAAAGAACTCCTCAGCTATGAAAATGAAAAAAAAATCTAGATACAATAATCCAATGCCAAAACTCAAGATTCAACCATTTTTCATACTTTGCATTGAGTTCACAAAAGACTACGCTCTCAAAAATTAGGGTACAGTGATCTTCCTAAAACTTGTAAAAACTTGAAATAATGTCCAACCTCAGGATTTGGGCTTAAAAGGTCTTAAATGCCTTGAGCCAACATGGAAAATTGGTCAGAACATCGACCTTGCCCTAAAACCCTCCTTATCTTTGCTAAGACAAATATTATCATGCAATATTTGAAAGTTGTAAATGTTGCATGACAACATTTTTACATCTTTTGGATTTCTTTCTCTCCTTAGGTCCAATGACCTCAAAACCTTCTCAAATGGTGGATAAACCTTACAAAAAATAATTTATGGTTCATTTCCACATTTTCTCATCATAAATGAGTCCTTTGGCTCAAATCCCAATGACAAGCCAAAAATGGATCTCAAGAGCACTAACTAACTTTTAGACCTAGACCAAGGTACTAGATTGGACTAAGCCAAGTCTATACCTAAGACCTCTAACTATCCTAACCTGGCTAGGTTCAGTACAAGCTAAAATTCAGTAGGACCTTAACCAAGATCCTAGGTGCTCTCGCACCATTCTCCCAAACAAAAAGAAATCAAGTCACCACAAAAGTGATCAAGTTAAGGTCAAGTCCTAACTTTTGGAATTCATTCTCTTGTACCCATGTTGCCTCTACATCATCCTTACCTTTCCAATTTACTAAGTGTTCCCAATAGACCTTATGCCTAGTCTTTTTACTAACCCTTGAATTCAAGATCTTCTCTACCTTTGGATTTGTTGCGGGAGGTAGTTAAAGTGCTTCTACCTCATTAGTGACCTATGTGAGGTTGTGCACGGTATTGGGCACCAGTCCTTTGTAGATTACTAGATCTACAACATTGAAGATAGGAGATAGTCCTATATCTTCCAGGAGCTCCACCTTGTAGGAATTGTTGCCATAATTGACTAATATAGCACAAGGCCCCAACCTCCTCATCTCCAACTTTTTGGGCACTCCATTCTGCAATCTCTTCTTGTTCAAATGTACCGTTACAAGCTCTCTCACTTAGAATTGGATATCCTTCTTCTTTTCATCAACCTTGTGCTTGATCTTTGCAGTGTTCTCTATGAAATAATTCCTGATTGAGTTGTGGATTTCTATCATGGAAAGGGAAAAATCCTTTGTATATCCACTCCTTGAGGTTCCTTCTCCCAAGTCGCTAAGTTCAAGAACACCCCTTGGGTGTATTCCATAGGCAACCTCAAATGGGCTCTTCTCTATGGTCCAATTGACTATATCATTGTAAGCATACTCATATTGGGCTAGGATTTGATCCCAAGTTTGACCATACTCCTTAGTAAGGCACCTCAAAAGGTTACCTAGGCTCCTGTTGACCATCTCGGTCTGACCATCAGTTTGTGGATGGTATGCAGACCCAAAAGAGAGGTTGGTACCAAGCTTGTACCAGAGTTTGTTCCAAAAGTGACCAAGGAACTTGGACTCCCTATTTGATACTATATTGAGGGGTAGCCCATGGATCCTAGAAACCTCCTTGAAGAAAAAGTGAGCTATCTGTGTGGCATCATGGATAGTCCAAAAAGGTATAAAATGTGTCATTTCACTGAATCTATCTACTACAACATAGATGTTATCATAATCTTTCTTTGTCTTAGGTCTAGGTACCAAAAAATCCATGCTAAAACATTACCATGGTTTGCTAGGGATGGGAAGAGGTTAATAAAGGCCTACATTGGAGGATGTGCCCTTGGCTCTTTGAAAAAGAATAACACTACATATTTTATGATATCCTGATTCATTTTGGGCCAAAAATAATATCTATTTACCAATTCTTGAGTCTTATTGACCCCAAAGTGTCCACTAAGACCTCCATTATGTTTTTCTTGGATTAGATTCTCTCCCATTGATCCTTTTGGCACACAAATCTGACCTCCTCTAAAAAAAAAGTCATTTTGTAAGGTATAATCAAAGAAATCTCCATGGAAGTAGTTTGGTGTTCTTTACATACCTTAGAGGCCTCTTCAAAGTCTTCATCTCCTAAGTATAGATCCTTGAAACTATCAATCCCTATGAGCTCTTCAACTAAACTTCTTTCACTCTCATGAGTCTCCTGCTCAATGCATCAACAACCTTGTTTTTTTTTCCTTCTTATTTTTGATGGTGAATATATATCTTTTGATATACTCCACCCATTTCATATGCAAGTGTGATTGAGTTTGTCTTGATAATTTAGAAAACTAAGGGCCTAGTTATCTATATATACCATAAATTCCATAGGAAGGAGGTAGTGCCACCACTTCCTTAAGGCTTGGACTAGAGCATAAAACCCTAAGTCATAGGAAGAATAATTCCTCTTTTCTTCATTTAGCTTCTCACCATGGAAATTAACTGGTCTTCCCTCCTAACTTAAGATAGCTCCAATGGAAATGTTTCTAGCATCACACTCAACAATGAAAAGATTTTCAAAACTAGGGAGAACTAAAATATGTTGTGTGGATATAATTTTCTTCAACACTTCAAACCCTTGTTGTGCTTGGTCATTCCATTGAAACTTAGTTTTCATATCCCCCTTGATAGTATCTATCATTGGTGCACATATGGCTCTAAATTACTTAATGAACTTTCTATAGTATTGAGCTAGTCCATGAAAACTTCTCACCTTTGTGGTAGTCTTAGGAGTAGGCCAATTGATGATTGCCTCCACCTTTCTTGGGTCCATTTTGAGATTTCCTTGTGACAACACAAAGAAAAGGTACACTAGCTCCTACTTCAAAAATTCACACTTGTCCAAGTTTATCATTTGTCTTTCTTCATGCAACCTTTGGAATACAACTTGAAAATGGCCAAGATGTTCTTCTTTGGATTTACTATAGATTAGGATATCATCTAAGTACAATAGCATAAACTTACCAATGAATTCCTTCAACACTTCATTCATGAGCCTCATAAAGGTGCTAGGGGCATTAGACAACCAAAATGGCATGAAAATCCATTCATACAATCCCTCATTGGTCTTCCACTCATCCCCCCTTTTTATTCTAATTTGGTGGTACCCACTCTTTAGGTTAATCTTGGTGAAGTATTTGGATTCCCCTAAACAATCCATCAAGTCCTCTATCCTTGGAATATGGAACCTATACCTAACATGGTGATTCTATTGATGGCCCTAGAATCAATACATAATCTCCAAGTACCCTCCTTTTTAGGAGCTAAGACAATAGGAAAAACACATGGGCTAATACTTTTCCTAATTAGGCCTTAGTATATGAGCTCTTGGATTTTCTTAGAAATTTCCTCATTTTTTTGAGGTGTCATTTTATAAGAAGCTTTGTTTTGAAGGGTATCTCCTCAAATGAAATATATTTGGTGGCTAATAGCTCTTTCAGGGGGTAGGGTAGCTGGTTTTCCTTTACTCACAATGTCTTCGAATTGCTCCAACATTTCTTGAACCTCTATAGGTATTGATGTCTTCTTTTCTTCTTTTTCCTCCTTGGTCTTTAAGACTAGTGCATACCCCAATCCCTCACCTTCTTCAAGAGTCTTAAAGAAATCTTTATCACCCACTAAGAGAACATTTGGTCTTGTTGACCTTACTTCAACTTCCTCTAGCAAAGACTGTATCTTGAAAATCACTCCATCCTTCTTGAATTTGTAGGCATTCTTGGCCTCTTCATGCATGGCTTGTCTATCAAATTGTCAAGGCCTTTCCAATAGGAGATGGTATGCATCCATTCACAAGACATTACATTGTACTTTGTCTTTGTACCTCCCAATGGAGAAGTCCACCCATGCTTTCTCATTAACTAGGACATGTTGCCTCTTGTTTAACCAAGTGACTTTGTAAGGATTATTGTGAGGAACCTTTGGATTTTGAGATTTCTCATTGCCTCCTGTTACACAATGTTGTTAGTAGACCCTGAATCAATGATGATCTTACACACTTTCCCCAAGATTTTATACTTTATTCTAAACAATGGTCTTCTCTAGCTAGGTTCTTCTCGGATAGGGTCCTTGATAAGTGTTGTTCTGATCATCAAATTCTCCCCCTCTTCTGACTCTAAGGGTACTTCTGCATGCTTGCTAGAAGATGCTTCTTCTTAGACATAGCTAACTCTTCTTTCATTACCTTGTGATGTAGACCCTTTCTTTGGATATGTATAGGCTAGATTCCCTAACTAGTTGCAATGGTAGCACTTCATATTGGAAAAATATGACCCTCTTCCTTGACCATTATTTCTTCATCTTCCACTATTGTTAGAACATCTACCTCTGTTGTAGCCTCCTCTGCTTGAGCCACCTTCATCTTTCCCTGTCAAATTGGTCTCTCCTTGAATCTTTGGTTCCATACTTCTACCTCCAAAACCTCCCCTATGACTCTTGCCATCTCTTCCTCTTCCTCTTCCTCTTCCTTTGTTACTGCTAGGGTCTTGTTTATTTCTCAATTTCTCTTCTACCTTGATGGCTACTTAATGTCATCTTTGGACTATGGTAGGAGTCAAGAGACTGAGCTCATCTTGTATATTCCACCTTAAGCCATTCAGATATCTAGCTACGTTCACACTCTCATCTTTAGCCACTCTAGATCTCATACAAAACCTTTGGAATTCTTTGGTATATGAATTCACATCTAGTTCTTTTTGGCCTAAGACTATCTTTTCTTGTGTAACCGAATCTCACAGTCCTTAGGGACATATGTTTATTTGATCTTAGCCACCATAGCCTTCCATGTAGCTATAGGCTTCTTCCCTTCTTTCTCCCTGTCATCTTGCATAAACTTCTACCAAGTGAGAACAGACCCCCTAAGTCTTTCTTTTCCTACCCTTACCTTTTGGGCCTCATTTATTCCATCACATTCGAAATGGTTTTCAAGACCCTCAATCGAGTCCATTACTACCTCTAGTTCCATCTTCCCACTGAATATAGGCACCCCCACCAAATCTTTCCCACTTAGGGCCTTCAATTCTTTAAGGAATGGTTCCTCTATAATGATAGGGTCTAGCTCAGGGACCTTATCATCTAGGGGTATTTCTTTATTCTTTACTTCTATCTTATCCTTGACTTCCTCAGTCTTTTCATCTACTTGATCTAGTTTTTTCTCTAACTGAGCTAGTATTTCTCCAAGTATTCGATTCTCTTCTTCTTGATCCTCCACTTTCCTAGATAAATATGCATTAGTCACCATTATAGACTCCCCAGTCCATTCTTCTAGTTGCAACATTCAGGCACAAGTCAAATCTTGTGTCCTCTGATACCAATCTGATATATACTAGCTATCTTGCTTGCACTTATCTTGATTAGGAACCCCTAGTAGCTCCCCATACACCAAGATCCAAATCACTTCTAGGATCTTCTAAGTCCCCTCCTACTTGGTTTAGGACTTCTCAATGCCTCCATACAAGGTGACATTCTCTAGTGCTTTAGTAGGGTATCTATCTTCCATTACATTCATCTTCCCTTCTCCATTAGCTCTACTCTAATGGCCTCTTTGAATCTTGTAAATGAACATGGTGTCTTGCAGGGATTCCTATGTTTCATTTAACCTTCTTGGTTCAATCTTGATCACTTTATTCCAAGGTTTCAAGTTTTAGATTACTGATCTCCACCTTTTGTCTCAAAAGGCTAATTAGGCCTAATAGCCCTCAACTAGGTCTTCCTGACTAGATTTTGGCTATTTGAGAAAACTACCTCTAAATAACTCACCAAAAAAATTATGGATTCCAATACCCTTTCTAGAGTTATCAAATATTTTTTGGGTCTCTCCTCCTCAAGTTATCCATACACACCCTTCCTATATTTAAGGGGTATTAGGGCTAATTGGGCTTCCTGAACTAGTCAGGATTTTTTGACTTCAAATTTCCCTTGGTCTGATTGTTCAAACCCCAATCTCATTGGAGGGTCTCTTTATGATTCCAAAGACTCTCTCCATGCATTCAAATTAGTTCCACCATTGAGCCCATGCATCAACACATGCAATAACAAGTGCAAGCTCCTTAACTAGGTTGACTGTACTCGCCTAGGGTTTGCTTACATTCATGGCCAATGCAACTTCTAGGCCTCCTCAATTTGTATGTACATTTTACATAGGCTCCTCTAACATATCCCAAAGCTTTGTGATGATTTCACAATAGGGTTTCATGTGGGAGCCATGGATGCACACCTTAGTCCTGGATAGGCCAATGACTGACTACTTCACAAAACAATCAAAAAAAATTGAAAGAAATGTAGGGAAAGAACTCCTAAGCTATGGAAATGAAAAAAAAACTAATCTAGATACAATAATCCAATGCCACAACTCAAGATTCAACCATTTTTCATACTTTGCATTGATTTCACAAAAGATTGTGTCATAAAAAACTAGGGTACAGTGATCTTCCTAAGACTTGTAAAAACTTACAATAATGTACAGCCTCAGGATTTGGGTTCAAAAGGTCTTAAATACATTGACACAACATGGAAAATTTGTCAGAACACTGACCATGCCCTAAAAAATCCTTGTGTTTGCCAAGACAGATGTTGTCAAGTAACATTTCAAAGTTGTAAATGTTGTCATGACAACCTTTTTACAAGTTTTGTATTTCTTGCTCTCCTTAGGTCCAATGATCTCAAAACCTTCTCAAATGGTGGATAAACCTTATAAAAACCATTTTTGGTTCATTTCCACATTTTCTCATCATAAATGAGTCCTTTGGCTCAAATCCCAGTGCCAAGCCAAAAATGGATCTCAAGAGCATTAACTAACTCTTAGACCTAGACCAAGGTACTAGATTGGACTAAGCCAGATCTAGACCTCCTAAACACACCAACAAGATCCTACCTAAGACCTCTAACTACCCTAACTTGACTAGGGTCAATACAAGCCAAAATTGAGTAGGACCTTAGCCAAGATTCTAGGTGCTCCTGTACCACCCTCACTCAATTCTCAAATTGGTTCCACGCTTGGATAAAAATTCTCTTATTGTCTGACCTCCTTTGCGTGAAAATTGAGATCTAGTCCTCTTTTCTTCAGCAGTGCAGTTGAGTTGAAGGATTCCAAAGTCAAGTCTACATGACTGGTAAACAAATTCTCTCTATCGGACTTGAACAACTTCTATTACATTTATGTGAAAGGAATCAGCATGGGAAAACCTTGGCTAACATTCCAGCTGAAGAATTTGATATTGGGAAGGATGGAAGCGGAGGGTTCATAATCGACTTAGGCACCACACTCACATATCTATCGTCAATGACCTTTGATGTAGTTGCCCAGGTTTTGAATGATGCATCTGGATTGATTGTGTTTGACATTCCTCCTATCGGATTTAGTGTCTTTTATCAGGTGCCTTCATGATTTTGTCTTCTTGATATTACATTTCATTTGTAGGGAGGCGCCAATTAGGTTGTGGAAGAAAAATACAATTTTTACCCGGTTTTGAAAATAGATATGTCGTGTCTGGTCATGGAAAAATTGGACCTCAAAGTTTCAGCGTATGTACCTTCCATACTGGGAGATTTCTAGCAGATGAATCTGCATATTCTCTTCGATAATAATAATGAGATGACCTCTTTCACTCCTACTAGTTGTGAAAAGTTATCTCAACCAAACATTGACCTAGTTTTAGGATAGTTGGCATTGAATCTGGGGCTCCTTAACTGCATCAGTTTCTTTATATCTACTCTTATTATCTGAACATTTCCATTCTAAGGTATAAGCTTTCTTCATGTTGGGTGTGAAGTCCAACTATTCAGTTCATATTCCCTGACTGTTCCTTTCTTCTTCCCATCTTTGTCTCTTTGTCTTTTGTGGAAGACTGTTGTATAAATATGAGGGCAAAGCCCTTTGCATGTACACTATAAGCTATGATAATAAAGGTTCCTCCTCTTCTTTCTGGTGGATGTAGCCAAATTGGTGAACCTTGTTTCTATTTGTGGTTTCCAATTTGTCTTTTTATTTTACAATTGGTATCAGATCATTTAAGATCTGGGGAGAGCAGGCAGAGACTACAGGTCTGAAACAGGAAGAAACCCATTAAAATGAAACTGTTAATGAGAAGAAAATTGTGGGAAAAGACTCCCAAATTCATGGCAGAGAAGCCCCAAAAAAAATAAAAAATTCTTAGAAAGGCAGTAAAAGATTGCAACACTCCTGGTAATAGGAAGATGAATGGACCTCTCTTATTTGTAGAGAGTTTACGATATTCCCCTTATGAGGTTTTTCTATGAGACCTAGCTATTTTCTTTTCTCCCTACCCACCTAGGAAGTTTTATGCTAAGAAAATGACTATTCCATGTATTGTCAAAAGGAAGTTTTATAATTTGGAGGGGATCGTGGGTGTGAGGAAATGTGAGGTAGGAGGTCAAACCATACCTGATACCCCACCTCTGCAATTTACATGACTTGTAGGGAGAATCCCCCCCAAAAAAGAGGGAGAATTTGTAAGTAGAAGTAATAACAAATCAGGGGCATGCATTGGCATTTCAAGGTGTTGTATCAAATTTGTTTAAACACCATCACACTCGAGGTGCTTCAGCTTTAATCATTGGATATGTGAGGGTTGAAAGAGGATGCTTGCCAAT